>CM053594.1:238602919-238613109 GCA_028646575.1 Pseudocheirus occidentalis | reverse complement strand
TCTTGACAATATCAATAGCTTAGTAATCGTTCTTCTCCTCTCCAGTCTCTACGCATCCAATTTATCATCCACAGAAATGCAAAAAGTCATTTATATAAAATGAAGGTCTGACCATGCCCTGCATTATTCAGTAAAACAGTGGCTCTCTAACATCTTTAGGATTTAAAAAAATATGTTCCTTTACTTGATATTTAAAGCTCATTATGACATAACTTTATATCTTTCTTGCCTTCTTACTCATTACTTCCTTCCATATGCTCTATAATACAGTCACAATTACTGCTTTCTAGTCTTCATATGTGATAGCCCCTTTCTTATCTCTGTGCCTTCACACTGACTGTTCACATATACTCCATCCCTACTTCCCATCTTTGAAATCTCTTATTTCTTTAATGATACAGCTCAAGTTCCATCTTCCATATAAGGTCTTTGCTGATGGCCACCCCTTACTCATTTTATTGGTATTTTCTCTTCCAAGTGTATCTTGTATCTGTTCTGTATTTTGTTTTTGCACTACTATTACTGAGCATCTAATAAATGATATCTCCATGATTTGTTAATCAAGATAACGAAAGGATAGTGGCCTGAAAATGCATATGTAAAAAATTCTCTAAAACTGTTTATTCTAATCTTCACTTCACTCTAGGTGAGAGGAGCACATTATTTCAAAGATCCATTAATTTATTGATCAAACTTAGACTGGCCATGGTATTCTAGACTCCCATGAATGATATTTTTCTTTATCATGCCCAGATCTACGCCTCTCCATTATTTCTTGATCATTTTAAAGTTTTTACATTACATGCTTAAAACCCTTCCCTCAGTTTTCCCTTTATTTATTGTCTCCCTCTGTTAGAGTGTGAGGTGATTAATTTTAAAAACTATATTACTTGCTTGAATTTGCATCCCCAGTACTTAATACAATACATAGCACCTAATAAGTGCCTAATAAAGATTGTTTCATTGATTCTACCATGTTCTATGTTGTTCCTTATTTCAACAGGTTAGACTTCTTTGCTTCCTGGTACAATATTGTCTCTGACAAAGGGTATTTCCAAAATGGTGAACAGTCCAGCCATATTGTATTTCAGCAAAATTTACCTCAACTCTCACTTTTTTCCTTGTGCCTTTTCTTGGAGTTCTTATAAGGAATTTTGGCAGTTCTTGAACTTTTAAATTTCTTTTTTCTTTTAAATTAGGCTTGTGCAGATATAAAGAAACATTGAACATATTATATAGAAAATAGTCGTTTCATCATATATGTATTACCAAATTGTATTGTTTGAGGCATTTTCCTGAATTAGCATGGACCATTTGATCTAGTGACATATCATATGTTTTTATACCATTTATTCATATTCTCTTGGTCTTTCAATCTTGATGATATTACAACAACAAATTCAAGAAATCTGTGTTCTATTTCCAGCTTTGCCACTTATTATTACTTCAGAAAGTGACCTGACTGCTTATAAACAGTTTCTTCATTTGTAAAATGACAAACTTCATAATCTCCTTGTTTTTACAACTGGGAAGGACCTTCAAGTTTGCCTAGTCTAGCTCCCTTATTTTATGGGTGAGGAAATTGAGATAATAGAAGACTAAGTAACTTGCATAATGTTGCATAATTAGTAAAAGACAGAGGTAGTATTTAGACTTCCAAACCAAATTGTGCCTCTATCACAACAGTAATCTTAAATGTAAGACACTGTCAAGATTCTGCTGCAAGTTTTGTATATTCAGTTCTAATGTCTAAATTATGACAAAGAAAAGAAGTGCAGGATGGCTTTCCATGAACTGAAGCAGACACCAAAAATTGAACTTAGAAGCCATTTTAAAGAACATTTTAAAAATAGAATAATTAGCAAATGCTCTCCAAAGTAAAGTGAATTCTTTCCTACACTTGAAACCCAGGCATGAGTTTAAAATTCACTACAGTGTTCATAAAAAGAATTACATCATTGTATTGTGAGATTTTGTGGCTTCCAGGTACAACACAAGATTATCCATTTAATAAGAGCATGTTAAAACTTGCAATCAAATAGCTCTTGAATAATTTCTAATGTTTAATTATTCAAACTAGTTAGATCAGACTTCAGTTTTTCTTCTCAATATTACCTAACCTTGGACATAAATTTTCAGTGAATATTTGTTTAAAAATAAAAGAATCCTAACTCATGCAACATTTCAGCAAATGTCTATATTCTAATCTTTTTTTATTTTCATCTTTAATTACATTTACATCCATGTTGTTGTTTGGTTGCCTCCATTCTGTGACCTCATTTGGTGTTTCCTTAGCAAAGATACTGAAATGTTGTGATATTTTATGCTCATGCTCATTTTACTGGTGAGGAACTGATGTAAATGGTTAACCAACTTTCCTAGGATCACACAGTTAGTAAGTATATGAGGCCAGATCTGAATTAAGGAAAATGAATCTTCCTCACTCCAGGGCTAGCACTATCCACTGTACCACCTATCTGTCCTGAAATCTATGTAGATCATTCAAAGATATTGAAATAGGAAGAGTTGGATAATGTGATATGAACCATATATCATGCTGACCCATTAGAATAGTAGCTGCCATTCTGGGGATATTTGGCTTCCGTTTAGATATCTTATGAAATTCTGATAGTTCCTACATGAGGTTCTCAGGGAGTTCTCCCGAGACAAAGTAGCAATAATTAAATTGTATGGATTCTAAAACTTAGGACCTTCCAAAAGACTAGATATGATGCAAGACATTTCTAAATCATTGAAGTAAACCAGGAAGTTTAGTCTTTTACCAGGCTATTACAATTGCTTGGTATTATCTTCCATTAGGAATTTTAAATAACAACAAAAACAATACACTAGAATAATAGAGATCAAATTATTTGTATGGGCTACCACACTACTTTTCTCTGATCTTCATCAAACATGAGGGAAAAGATGCTGCTGTTACTAGTAATATTTGCAATACTACATTTTTATAAAATATTTCTGTTTACAAGGTAATTTCATATCAATTCTTTATATTTTAATTTTCACATTTTAAGGTATGCACTATAATAGCAGTTGTCTCTCATTTTATAGATGAAGAAACTGATATCCAGTGAAATTCTGACTTCAAATTCAAGAATCACAAAATCCAAGATTTGGGTGGGAATTCATAAATCACCTAATCTACTCCAAGATTGAAGAAGAATTTTCTCTACACCATTCATGATGTGTTCATTGAATATTTAGGTGAAGATATAAATTTTGCATTAACTCACTGCCTTCCAAGATAGTCAATTCCACTACGAGGTAGTTTGGATTATGAGTTCCATTAGACTTATTTTAAATATTGGCCCATTATTATTCTTTACTTACCACTGAAAAAGCAAGTAGACAAGCTCATATTTTTTGTTTTCTTTTATTCCATGTGAATAGCCCTTCAAGTATTAAAAAAAACACCTATAAAACACTTCTTAAGTCTTTTAATCTTTAAACTAAACTTCACCCTTCATTTCAACTGATATTCATTTGGTATAAACCTAGCCTTGTTTGTTATGAAACCAAACCTCTCTTTCAGTTGTATTATCTTCAAATATATATATAGGGATAGATAGGTTGATAGATAAATAAATGCATAGATAAAAAATTACGAGGTTGGGTTTAAGTGTTTGATTACATAGGTGTGTTGAATCTCTGGTGTGGAAATACCCTCTAATGTGGCAGAACAGAAATTGATCTATAACTCAGAGTCTTAAATTCTTGCCCTGGACACTAAGGGATTTGCTTTGAGTCACAAAACTATTATGTGTCCAATGCATGAACTATTAAAAAGTGTAATGGGCTACCTTGGGAAATATTTAAGACTAGGTTAGATGATGTTAGAGTATGTTGTACTATGGTTTCTTTTATGAATTGTTTATTTTAATAAATGCCTGCTCATGTTACTTTCACCTTTCCATTTCTTTGATTCTGTTATATGTAACTACATAGGTCATAGCTTAAAATTAGAGTTTCATCAAAATCTTCAGTTTCCGCTATATCTGCTATGCAATCTACATATTAGTGTTCACATACAGAGCTTTCATTTGAGAAATCATTTTAGTTCACTTTAAAATTGTTCTCTATTGTGCTCAGTTTTTAATCTCATGTCCTGATTAACACTACTTTACTTTCAAAACAGTAGAAATTGATTGTCAAGTTGTTTATTGAAATTTTAGAGTAAAGTTTCTATTATTTATATACATGATTTTTATTATCTTTATACTTCAATTAAAGTTATTTTTCTTAAATGATTCACACCTGTGTTAAATAGAATACATAAGTTTATTACTCTGCCACAAGGTAAGGGAAAAATAATGAGTCATTTTCATAACAACAACACATGCCAGTCAGCATTCTATTGGCAGCAAATGATTAGCTAAACGTTATATGGTATTTTAGCATTGCTTAACACTTTCATATACTTCACCTAGTTTGATCCTCAGAACAACCTTTTAAAATTAATTTATGTATTTTTAGTTTTCAACATTCACTTCAACAAGATGTCAAGTTCCAAATTTTCTCCCCATTCATCCCTGCCCCCATTCCCAAGACAGAATGCATTCTGATTACCCCTTCCCCTAGTCTTCCCTCCATTCTATCACCCCCTTCTTTTTCCATTCTTTTCTATTTTCATATAGGACAAGATAAATTTCTGTAGCCTATTCCCTACATATATTATTTCTCAGACACATGTAAAAACAATTTTTATCACTTGTTTTTAAAATGTTCCATTCCAAATTATCTCTGTTCCTGTCTCCCCACCCACCCTCACTGAGAAAGCAAACAATTAAATATAGGTTAAATATGAGTAGTCATTCAAAACATTTCTATAATAATCATATTGTAAAAAAAACTATTTACATCTTCTTCCATTTTGTCATGCTACCCATTAATTCTCTCTTTTTACCCTACCCCTCCTCAAAAGTGTTTACTTCTTATTACACCCTCCTCAAACAGACACTCCCTTCTATCAACCCCCCCACCTTATCCCCTTCTCCCATACTTTCCTGTAGGGTAAGATAGATTTCCATTCCTAGTTGAGCTTGTATTTTATTCCTACCTTAAGCCAAGTCCAATGAGAGTAAGGTTCACTCATTCTTTCTCACCTTGCCCCTCTTATCTTTCATTGTAAAAGGTTTTTCTTACCTCTTTTGTGAGAGATAATTTACCCCATTCTACCTCTCCTTTCATCCTTCTCCCAGTATATCCCTGTATTTCTCCCCTTAATTTTATTTTTTAGAAAGCATCCCTTCATATTCAACTCCCTCTGTGCCTACTATCTATATTATATTCCCTCCAACTTCACTACTACTGGGAAAGGTCTTAAGAGTTACAAATATCATCTTTTAATTTACAAATATAAACACCTCAACTTTAATAAACCCCTTATGATTTCCCTTTCCTGTTCAGCTTTCCATGCTTCTCTTATTTCTTGTATTTGAAAGCCAATTTTTTTACTCAGATATAGTCTTTTCATAAATAATGCTTAAAAGACCTCTCTTTTATTGAATGTTCACTTTCACCTTGAAGGAATATACTCAGTTTTTATGGGTAGGTGATCCTTGGTTTTAATCCTAGATCCTTTTACCTCTGTAATATATACCAAGTCTTCAGATCCCTTAATGTAGAAGCTGCTAAATCTATTGTGGTCCTGATAGTGTTTCCATAAAATTTGAACTGTTTCTTTCTGGCTTTTTATAATATTTGCTCCCTGATCTGGTGTTTCAGCAAGCACCCTAGCATATCCAGGGTGACTGCTAGAACAGGTTCTTACATCTGCTTTTCTAAAGGAAAGCAACTCAGAAAGAAGTTAACTATATTACTTTAATCAAACATGCATCATTTACCTAGTTCATGGGAAAAAGTCAGCACCCTGAACTTCGGAAAATATAAACACAATACAAACACAAGTTATAAGCAGAAGTTACAAGCATACAAAGAAACAGATTGGCAGATGGGCTTTCAATGGTCTGACCATTACATCAATACCTAGTTAGTTACCAAAGAGGGAAGCATCAACATATGGGTTTTCAAAGCCAAAGGGCTCAATGGCTTCCCAGAATCTCATCTGGCAAAATCACACAACTCTTTCCAAAGTGGGCCCCAAATTAAAAAAAAAATAAACAAACAAACATACAAATGAACAAACAAAAGAACAAACAAATGAATGAATGAATGAATGAATAAATGAATAAATAAATAAATAAATGAATAAATAAATTTTAAAAAATGAGTAAATAAATAAATAAATGAACAACAAAAACAACTCACATAAGGGTACACATAGCCATCTGCTACTTCAGAGAATGTCACAGTCCTCTTGATGCACTGACCAATCACAAAGTAATAAGGTGTCAGCATACCTGAAGTACAAGCCTCCCACCACAGGCTCCATGTGGCCATATTCAGCCTAATAGGAGGCAGAGTAGATTTTCAAATCTAGGGAGGTTCTCAGAGTCACGTAAGCATATCAAAGGGCTAGGGACGGGGAAGATCTTCCAATTCCCATAACACCTGTGAACTCTGAAATTTGGATAAAATATTCCTAGGATTTTTTCTTTTGGCATCTCTTTCATGAAGTGTTCAGTGGATTCTTTCAATTTCTATTTTACCCTCTGGTTTTAGAATATCAGGGCAATTTTTCCTTGATACTTTCCTGAAAGATGATGTCTAGGGTTTGTCTGTTTTTTTATCATGGTTTTAAGGTAGTTCAATAATTTTTAAATGATCTCTCCTGATTCTGTTTTCCAGGTCAGCTTTTTTTTCCCAATGAGATATTACACATTGTCTCCCTTTTTTTTTCTTTTATTGGGGGGGGGGGTTTGTTTCAGAATTCCTTGATTTCTCATAAAATCATTAACTTACATTTACTCCATTCTCATTTTTAAGGAATTATTTTTTAAATGAACTTCTGGACCTCTTTTTCCATTTGACCAGTATTGCTTTTTAAGACATTCTTCTCATCATTAGCCTTTTGGGCCAATTTTGCCATTTGGGATAGTCTATTTTTAAGGTGTTATTTGCTTCAATATTTTTGGTGTCCCCTTTAGCAACTGTTGAATAGTAACTTTTTCATGATTTTTTTAGCACTATTCACCTTACCCTTCTGAATTTTTCAACTACTTCTTTTTCTTGACTTTTAAAATCCTTTCTGAGCTTTTGCATGGCCTGAGACAAGTTTATATTTTTCTTGGTGTCTTTGGATATTGGAGCTTGATTTTGTTTTCTTCTGCTTGTCATCAGAGCCAGATTCTAAAGTCTGAGTTTTATTTGCAGTTTTGCTCATTTTTTCCAGCTAATTATTTGACTTTTCAAATCTTTATTAAGGTAGGACTCTACTTCCAGTGTGGAGGGTGTACTGTCCCAGGCTTCAGAGGTTTTGTGGAGCTGTTTCCAGAGAGGCTTCTAGCAATCTGTAAATTTTTAGTTCTTCCAAGGTGGAGTGATCAAAGTAGAGGTGTTTACTCCTCCCCTGGCTTGTGTTCTGTCCTGTGAGTGACCACAAGCAACTTTTTCTGTATTTGAAATATGAAAAAGATTCCCTCTCCACCACTGCCACATCCTTTACCATGCCAGCACTCTTCCTTACCCCTGTACCTCTACCCAGGAATTTTACCCAGAACCATTAATAGGCAAAGTTGGAGAATCCTGCGTCAGTACCTGCAAAGAGATCACTGTAATCCCCCTATGATGTTGCTTATTCCTTTGACCATCTGTGGGCCAAGAGTTTCAGAAGAAGCTTTTTGTCACTGCTGTCACACCTGGTCCTCTCTCAGCTAGGTCTGACAGATATTTTCTATTGACCGTCTAAAATGTCTTTAACATTTATGAGTGGAAAAGCCTAGGAACCACCATAGCTGCCAGTTGTCAAATCCCCTGAGACCTGTTACAGGTTTGCTGGGATTGGTCTGTCCTGGCACATTTTGTACTGGCCTTTGCTCCTCTCTCAGACTGTGGCAACAGACCTTTCCTATCCACCCTCCTATTTGTCTTGACCTGAAAATTTCTTTCATTCTGTCATTTTGTGGGTTCTGCTGCTCTAGAATTTGTGAAGAGTCCCCCAAAACCTTTTATAACACACCATAATCCTATAATTATCCACAATATACATATGAAAAAAACAGAAGTAGAAGTTTTGACTAGCCCACTTTCACATCACTAGTCAGTAGCCTATTGCTGTTGACCACTATACAGTGGTCTTTTCATTGTTACTCACCACCTTCTTCTAGCACCTTAAAATAATTGATAGGAATTCAACTGAAATTTTATAGTTTTTATTTGAAGCTAACTCTTATGGCTTTCTTTTGGATGTAATATTATCAAACATGTTATAAATGTGTTTGAAGAAAATAATGCTCTATATTTTTTGTTGAGAATTTGTAAAAGGTTGGGATAACAGGAAAATGAGGCTTATTAGTGTTCCACAGATATCCTCTTAAATCCGTAAAATTCCAGAAAGGGAGACTAGATAGGTGGAGCAACTACAGTGAGATCATCACAGGTAAAGAACAATTGACCTCCATGATGATCATCTATAGACAGGATATGAATTAGATCATGGAAATTAATATCTATATTGATGATATCAATTATCTAAATTAATATTAAAGTATATCTAGTATTGTAATTTAATTCCATTATGCTAAAATTTCAGATACTTTCCATCCTAACAAAATCTTTCCTTTAAAAGCCAATGATATATCCTCATCATTTACTTCTATCTCTTCATTACAAAGTATCTAGACAGAGCTGTCTATACTTGTGTAATGGTCATTAATTTAGCAGGTACTTAGTCCTTAGTAACTAAGGGGTAAGTACTACTGTGAAAGAAACAGAGGGTGTGAACTCTGTCTCCTGTTGCTGACCCAACAGGAAGGGGTTGACTGAAACAGGAAGCAAATGTGCTTTTTGTGTATAAAAGAAGAGTTTCAGAGACATAATCAAGAATTTTCCTCCTGGCCAGCTCCTGGTGGAGGAAGGATCATTGAGACTGAAACCAGCTGACAGAGAGGTTAGTTTCTCTCCCAGCATAAGAAAGCTGACTGAGAAATGAGTTGGAGATTTTCTTGAGACTAGAATATGGTGAAGGCTGAAGTTGCTGCTGCCTGTAAGGCTGAGATTCTTTCTGGGTCTTAGGGCCATCCAAACTGCTAGAGGAATGAAGAAACATGACCAGGATAAGCCTTTGTTTGTGGGTTGGCTGATCCTTTTAGTTCCTGGCAATAGAAGTGGTAAAGTTTTTGACATGTGATGGACCCTATAAACTTCAGTGTGTACCAGGAACTTCCCAGTGGACTGGACAAGGACATGGAAGGTGTCTGTTTCTGAATCCAGATGACCAGGTGGATTCAGGTAGGAGCTGGGACCATGGAAGGGGATGCAGGGAATCTGAGAGACCACCTTGAGTCAAGATGAAGAAAAGGCTTCCCATTGGATGTGTGACAAAATTGAAGTTTACTAGACATCAAGGGGTGGAGGATTTGTGTAATTTTTAATGATTATATTTGGTGACTGATTGTTAAATAAGTAAATGATTAAGTTAATCTATGATTGCCCCATGAGTGGAAGATCGATTTTTGTATTGTGAGATGACTGAGTGACTGAGTGAGGAGGTAAACCTCCTTAGGGGAACCAGATAATTTTTTTCTTTTGTTCTTAGTTCTTAATACTGTGGGCTCTTTGGTGAAAACTATGTGGCCATTTATAATGTTAAGCTGTTGTGAATACTATATTGTGATTTTCTGTGATAAGTTAAAATTTTGTGAATATTATGTTATGATATTTTTGTGAATGTTTACCTTGATTTGTAATGGAATAAATGGAGGCCTTGCTATACTGCATAATCTGAACTTTAAAAGGTGTTCAGAGTAACATTCTTTTGGAAATTTGCTAGTGCATGGCATTACAACTTGCTGCCCCAATTCCTTACTACTCACCACTTCAATCCTCTTTTTTTCAATATTTACCATCTTTGATGTGTTGGCAACATTTTTTCATTTTTAGTCACCCACTGTCATAATCATATTTCTTCCTGATTCTCCTCTAGCCTTTTATAACTCATTTTGCTCCTCTTAATCTTTTAGTATGTTTGCAACTACAAGGTTCTGGCTTTGTTTTTCTATCTTTAAACTGTCTCTATCTAATCACATCTCTGAACACATAAATGTATTTGT
>CM053594.1:238576607-238602819 GCA_028646575.1 Pseudocheirus occidentalis | reverse complement strand
TCTCTCTCTCTCTCTCTCTCTCTCTCTCTCTCTCTCTCTCTCTCTCTCTCTCTCTCTCTCTCTCTCTCATTCTTGCCTACACAATTTTATTGTTCCAAATCCAATTTCCCTGTTTAGTCTCACCTTCCCTCCATATTTTGCAGAGCTCCTACAATAATCTTCACAAAGCATAGATCTAACCATATCAAAGACCTGTTCAAAATTACATTAAAAGAATACTAAGAAGTTTTTTGTGTCTCCTTATTGAAAATAAGTTGATATATAAGATCCCTTAAGGCTGAGATTTAAGAGTATTTACAATTTTCTTCCTACTTTATCTGTGTCCTTTCAATTTGCTCATCTTTAATTACTTTATTTTCCAGACAATGTCAGTATCAAACTGGGCTTGTGGTGGTAGAGAGCTACCTAGAATATTCATAGGTTAAATAGTGTATTTGGAGTAACAAGACCAAATGTGTTACAGAGGTAACCATTGAACCAGACTTTCCTTTGCACTAAAGCTAGATCTCTATCTATGACGTGATATTGTTTCTCCTTTGAAGGTAACAGATGATTAAAAATATTTTGCTAAGAAAAATCACCAAAAACAAATATAAACAGAGGATTCAACTGAAAGAATATGTCAGGAATTATAAAGTTACTCTCTCATTCAAATTTACTGTGTTAGACAAAATATAGATAAGATTCAATAATAGTCTTTCAAATATTTGCTTTCAGTATAGCCTCACGTTTCCATTAAATTTAATTATTTAAAAGAACATATACTTCCTCCTCAAACTCTTAACCAATGACATTCTTCATTTAATAATTAACTTAGAATAACATTTGTTTTAAGCTAATATTAATTAGTTTAAATTAAATTTATTATTGTAATTTTTAATGTTGAGTTACAAATTCTCTCCCTCCGTGCTATCCCTCTACCACCCATTTATAAAGCAAGCAATATAATATCAAGCATGCATGTGAAATCATGCAAAAGAAATTTCTTCATTAACCATATAAAAAATAGAGAGAAAGTGAAAAATTATGTTTCTATTTATGCCCAGAATTTATCAGTTCTCTCTCTAATGATTTGTGAATCTTTTGGAATTGTCTTAACTCCTTGTTTTGGTCACAGCACATCATATTGATCTTCATTGCAATATTGATGTTACTGGGTACTAAGTTCTCCTGCTCACTTTACTTTAGATCAGTTCATATAGGTCTTCCCATCCTTCACCCCACAAAAATGCAACTTCCTTTTAATTTCTTATATCCTAATATAACTCCAACACAATCATATACCATATCTTTTTCAGGCCTTCCACAATTAACTTGTCTCCTCAATTTCTAACTCTTTGCCACCGCAAAAAGAACTATTATGAATATTTTGTATATAATGATTTTTTATTGGGTCTTTGATCTCCTTGGGTACAGATCTAGGAGTAGTATTGCTGGGTCAGTAAGCATTAAATTTACATTTTAATGCCTCTACAGTAGAATCTCTGAAGGTCAATGGAAGCACCATGTAATTACTCTACTTGAAGATAGGTAATAAGAGTGGTCTCCATTTTAAAATTAAATGGAACAATTCACTATTTTAAAGAAACAATAATAAGATTTACTACTCTGTAATAATGAACTTTAGATGTTATGATCTTTAGGCAATGAATAATCATTTTTCACCAATGTTTTTGTCTCATGCATGGAAGAACACTTTTAAACTTTTTGAGCAAACTAAATAAATCATTATGTTCACAATTCCTACAGTTCAATAAATACACGTTTATTTGTGCTTACTGACTAAAGTTAGGGTGACTATTTTAATATATTAAGAGGCATTATGCTTTAAAGAATATGCAGTAGAATAGAGAAATTTTATTATTGAAATGTCTTTATGGGGATAGGAGGGCAGAGATCAATGTTCTCCTACTACAAGGAGGTCATAAATATATGTTATTCCTTTTCAAAATGCACAGTAATTTGTGAGAAGAAGAAGAAGAAGAAGAAGAAGAAGAAGAAGAAGAAGAAGAAGAAGAAAGAGGAGGAGGAGGAAGAGAGGAGGAGGAGGAGGGAGAGGAAGAGGAGAAAGAGGAGGAGGAGGAGGACTAGGAGAAGGATGAGGACATGGACAAGGAGGAGGAGGAGGAGGAAAAGGAGGAGGAGGAGAATAAGAAGACTTGTTCTCATTTTACTTCAGCTTTACTTGATCTGAACCTTTAATTTTTGCCTGACTTTTTCAAGTTTTCAACTGAGGGAAGTTTTCATTTAAAATGTGGTGGTAAAAACTCCAGTAGTATTAGAGTATAATTTTCCTCTTCTATTACCTTGTTAGAAAGAGCCCTCACCCATCTCTCTGTATTCTTGTTTATCTGTCTCTGACCTTATCTTTCCCTCTGTCTTTTTTTCTGTGTCTTTGTCTGTATTCTTTCTCTCTGTTTCTGTTTCCATCTGTCTCTCTGTCATGTCCTTTGTTCCTCTGTGTCTCTTTCTCCCATTTGATGTTCAGGATTGTCTGTTAATATTTTGTAGATAGTTAAATAGTATGATGTGTATAATCAATTGTATATTAGAAGCATGTTGAAGAATATATGTGGAAAGAATCCAGAAATCCAAGATTTATGAAAGAAAACTGTCTTGTTCAATACTATAGCTCCCTCTTTTGGATGCCAAGAATTTTAAAGTTCCAGTGAAAGAAAACTTGACAAGGCATAGTTTAAATATTCAATGTCTCTTTGGGAGACTTTGCTGAAGGCTGCTGTTTAAAGAAACAAAGTGAATCAGAGTTGTTATAAATGCTTACAGAAGTCCAGCAAGCCAAGCTGCTGCATTGAAACTGAAATGCTTCTGAAGATTCAGTGGTGTGTCAAAATTTCACAAAATGTTTTTTTTAATGTTTTCATTCATTAATGCAGGCAGGTAACAAAATGCAAAGAATCAAATTACTATTACTTTTTTTTACATATCTTCCCTAAAAAGTACAAAGATAGATGTTGGTGATAATCCACATATAGGTACATCTAAAGAAAAATTTAAATGAGCACATTTTGTTCATACAATGTTTTGTTTATTCTCCTTTTTCCACTGAATTTTTGATAATTCTTGGAATTTGAAGTTTCTTGAGTAGTCTTGCCATCATATTTATCATGTGACAAAATAGAAGTTTTGAATTAAAAATGTTCTAGATAGTCTTCCATTTTAGAATAATTGAAAATATTAAGGGGTATGCAAGAAATGATGGGAAATATTTCAGATAAAAACATTGAAAGAATCACAAAATCTGAGAAATTAAAACATGATATCAAAAAACCAGCTTTTATTTCTTTTGCAAACATCTCACTCTTTGTGGTGTAATTCTTTATATTTGTTAGTAATAATCACATTAATTATTAGAAGAATAGGGATTGGAATTGTGGTTTTATTGTTATAGAGATCACTCTGGAGGGGAAACTCTTTCTGCTAATCCAGATGAACACCTTCTCTGTAGTTCATAATCTTTAGAGATTTGTCTAGATAGGTACTGAGTCAAAAAGCCAGTATCTATAAGAGAGAAGACTTCAACCAAACCTTCCTACTCTTGAAGCTATCCACTAAGTAATGCCACCTTTCACTTTAATTATTTAATGTAAAATGTTAATCTTAATAAGGCTAATATTCATGTAGTTCTCAAAATACCTGGAATATTGCATACAGATGAATGAAAATAGTGTCCCATGATGGTAGACATCTGCCAAAAATAAACAAATACACATGTTTTTGGTTAACTAATACTATGTCTTGCTTTAAAAATACTTATTGTTCATATTCTTTAGACAGTTATAGAAAAGGCTTATTAACCAATTCCTCTTAACTTTCTGAATATAAATCACCATTAATCACAGTAAATATCTTGTGGAAGTATAAAGAATAAGAAGGTCTCTGGTTTAGTTACAAATTCAAAAATTTAAGGCATTGCAGTATATATTAAATGCTCCTATTACTTCAACAACAGTAAAGAAGTTGCAATACAGGAGTCAACAAAGACCAGTCATTGGAAGAAACTCACTTTATTTTTGGCTATTCCTTTGAGTTCTTCATTTCTCCTCTTCTGCTTTCTTTCCTGACATGCATCCTCTTCCTGATGCCATGGTCTGCTTTGAGAACAAAGGATAAACAACAACAGCTATAGTCCTCCATTGTCAAATAAATAAATTGAGCCTATGGCTGATTAATAATATTCTATTTTTTTACATAGGGGTCAAAATTTTATGTCTTATGAATCTAGTTCAATAGACTTCAGAAGGCTTCTTCAATTGCCAATATAAAATAAGGAAAAGTAGCAAGGATTCTAGGGAATTAAAAAGTATAAATATTATAATTTCATTTGAAAAAAATCAGAAAGAGGATAAGGACATATTATTATATACTATGACCAATGAATATCAAGAACAAAAAAAGAAAAGAAAACCCCATTTCATGAGATTATTTATTTATATATTTATTAACTAATTTACCAGCCTCCCTTCCTTTCTTCCAAAAGACTTCACATAGAAAAAGGAAAAAAAACACTCACATTTCTCCTTGTTGCAACATATAAGAAAGCACAAACATCTCATTAATATTTCTGCCCAGTCTCTTCAACTTAAATTACTTTGAGTGGTTTAGCATGGAAGTTAACATGGCAAATAGCAGCAGCTTTATTCTCTGTGTATGCCATCAACATCTTTAAGTATGTCTGTATTGTTGTCTACTCAATTTACTCAGGCAGGCTAGAAATGGCATTTTCTATGAATGACTCCAAATAGAGCATTACTAACATTTTCTACCAGGAGCTCATAATGTAAGAGGGAATGAGGCCAAATGCTTGCTGCAATAGCCTAGGCTTAAAGATAGGATATATTTTCAACTCTATTATTTACAGATTCTTGCAGACTACATTTCCTGTATCCCTTATTTTCTTTTGGAACCTTTTATAACACAAAAGGACAAGTCCTATTTTGTGTTTTGTTTACTTTATATAATGATTGCCTTTCATACCCCCCCCCCACACACAGAGACCTGGCATCTTATGGAGGAAGGGAGATAGAGACACCACTCATTTCAAGGTCTAATTTTATTCTCCCTCATTTTTGACTCAGCAAGGGAAATTAGGAGAAAACAGCCAAAAAGGCAAACTTTTTTTCCCTCCTGACTAAACTTTTTCTTTTTTTTTTTAATTTGAAATTGTGGCACTTTTCCATCAGGAATTGCCTGATGATTAATTTAAGTGCCTATTATGTTTTAGTCACTGTAAGTTCAACTATAATGACTAATTGACTCCCAGTAAGGCTGTATTATTTTAAGGGAGACAACTTGATATGTTTGCATACATATATGTGTATATGTGCATCTGTCTATCAATTTATCTGTGTCTGACTCAGGCCAAGGCTTGCACTCTGGCTATCTTAAGAAGGGGAGAAGAAGAGAGGGTAAAGAAGACAGTAAACATATTGCTAAAAATGTGATAGTTTTACTTATTCCAAATTCAGATTTGTATTAAGGTCAGAACTGAGAGAGTTGGGGGTGGGCCAGGATTAGAGGTCATTTTTTTTAATCCTCTAGAATGTGGAACAGAATGTGAGTTGGAGGAAGTGAGCAAAGGATAGAAGGCAATAAAAGCAGATGGAAGACTCTTTCTTAGAGACTGACTTTAATACTTGTGGAGACTGAAATTTGATATTTTCCCTGGTAAACTATTTGCTCTCTCTCTCTCTCTCTCTCTCTCTCTCTCTCTCTCTCTCTCTCTCTCTCTCTCTCTCTCTCTCTATTTTTTTTGCTTTTTGGATGACAATTGGGGTTAAGTGATTTGCCCAATATCACATGGCTACAGGGATTTGAACTCAGCTCCTCCTGACTCCAGGGCCAGTGTTCTGCTCACTGTGCCACCTAGCTGCCCCAAAGAAACCCTTTAACTATTTAGTTCATCAAGAAAGCTCTACAAAGATTAAAAGGACTACAGGACTTTTCTCTAGTAGTCTGATAGTTTAGTTTCTTCTTGAGCTGATGAGGATTATGGTTTCTATTGTTTTTAGTGACAACCCCTTTTTGTAGGAGGCCTGTTCAAGCCTCGGTTAAATAACTCTTAAATGAAAAATGACTACAAGATAGTTAGTCCCAAGGTAGTTAGACAGAAGGAGAATGCATGAGTCTTTGGGTAATGAGGAAAAACAGAGAATTCATGAAGAAGGGAGCATGCAAGCTGCATCTGCAAAACAATACATGTATTCAGTAACACCAGGATTAAGAAAGTATGTGTTGGAGACACAGACATGATCAGCATAATGTTGTGGAGATGAGAGATGCAGTGCCATGTGAAGAAAATTTTAAAAGATCAGTTTTCATGGAATATACAATAGAGGAAGTGGAGTATAAAAAGATTAGAGAAGTAGTTTCAGTTCAAGTTTTGAAGGGCTATGACCAGATCTGAGTTTTAGCTCAGAAAGAATGCACAGGAGTGTAGAAATATGAGGCAGAGAAATCCACTAGAAAATAGCATAGTAATGAGAAATGAGGCCTGAATTAAGGTGGTGGCTTAAAGAGTCATATTAACAGACATATGGCAGTTTGAAAAGGGAATGGATTTGGAGGAAAGGATAATGAGTTCACCTTTGGGTAAGTTGATTGTGGGATTTCTCTGGATCATTTAACTTGAAATGTTCAAAGAAATTTGTTGATGCAGGACAGAAAGTAAAGGGAGAAACTGAGAGTGGATTCCAGAGTTATATACAGAGAACTGATTAATTAAGCTGGTATTAGCAGATGAAATTACCCTTATGCATTGTACAATAAAGAGAAGATGAGTCAGGGTAGATACTTGGGGCACTCTAATAGTCAAGAGGTGTGATATATATGATGATCTACTAAGGATGTTGAAGAATAGTCAGATGAATAGGAGATCAGGAAATTCAAGAGAAGATATAGTTTACTGGAGGAAAGAGTGTCAAATGCAACAGAGAAGTCAATATGGATGTAGTTGATTAGAAAAGGTCTTTGGATTTGGAAATTTAGAGATTTGAACTCAGATCTTCCTTACTTCAGGTCCAATACTCTGTCCATTGAATTATTTTTTCTCAAATAAGGGAAGCAGGTGGAGAGAAGAACTAAGAGGGGGGTCTTCATGTACAGGCAACAAGGTATATTTTGTGGCAAAAAATAATAATAAACTTGAAAAGAGTAGAAGTTGCTGAAAGATGGTGGAATCAGGAGACTGTATAAATGGTAATGAAGTGAAAAGTGCATTCTAACTCCATCTTGAAAGCCAGTATTTGATATAGAGTCAAGTTATAGCTAGAAAACTGCCAACAAAGTAATTCTCATCTGGTGTGGGAGGAGGACTGGGTCTCAATGAGAGTAAGTAGATTTAAAAGTAGAAGAGATAAAGAATAAAGTTTTTCATGATGGTGTAATGAAAACTTCAGAAGTCTCAGTGGAACAGGTGAGCAGATCTGTGTTTTGATAGATGGGGTAGGATTGAGAATATGTTGTGGGAGATGTGTAGAATTTACTTTTAGATAGTAGGTGATTCTGTAATATAGAATAGGAAGAGTAAAAGGTAGTGGTAGAATGGTAGCCATATGGTTTGTAGTAGGTGGGCGAGAGCCTTTACAGGGTGGTTTTGTGTAGGAAAGGTCCCATGTCTTATTTGTTTCAACTATTTTTCCAGTCTTGGGAGGAGGGGTACATGTGGTTTAAATTACGTGTACTAATATGAATCCTATATGAATTATTTTACTATTGTAAGTATATCCTTACTGTTCTACTATTCCTGAGAATATGTAATATTGCTATCCTATAATTAAACTTTGAATCATAAAAGTCTAATTATCTGTTGCTATCACAATCTATATAAATTATTTTTCAAGATATATTTTGTTCTATGTGTTCATATATATTGAACATTTTAATGAAAACATTTCCAAAATAGATCCCATTTCCTGCTTGCATTATAAGAGAATATTGAATATATTTTAAAATCTTGAGGACCCAAATAACATAATTATGATATCATGTTTGACAGTGTATGTTTATAATTTATCTCTCTGCACACTAGATTTTAAACTCTGTTAGAGAGGAGATGTAGTCTTGTGGATACTAGCATTTCTCTAGCACCCAACAGAGAATACGGCACATAGTAATAACTGCTGTGCTCTCAGATTATTTTCTATTTTTTCACAATTCTTCTATTTTATCTTCTGGTTTTCTTGCTTGTTTTTGTAACAATAATGATATCCTCAAAAATAGTGGGAACTGCAAAAGTTATTTTATCCAACTGGTAGGTGAATAAGAATACCAGTATAAATGAGGTGACAAGAGGTCATACTGCTTCTATTTGAAGACTTGCCTATAATGAGTAACCCATCAGGTCCCTGAGACAGTTTGGTTTCTTTTAGAGAGCTCTATATGTAACAAATTTCACAAATACACCCACCCTCAATATTTCGCTAAAATTATTTTTTTCTACAATGTCCACCCATTTTTTCCAGTTCTGGCTCCTCGGGATAAGTAGAACAATCTAGTCTTTTTTTTTTCCTATATGCTGCCATCAAAAACATAAAGGCAGTTATTACACTCCACATCCCACATACCTCAAATCAATGTGTTCCCACTGCTTCTAATCAGAAGATTTATTTCACACACAATCCGAAATCAATAGCTGCAGATTAGGGCCTGAAGATGTCTTTTATGCTAGATAGGTTACTCTAAGACTTTTGGCTATATTTTGGATGTTTGTGGTCATTTAAGTTTGAACCTTGATATGTTGAACATTATTGCAAATTTATCTTACTGAGAAATGAAATTCCACAGTAAAGATGTAATAGGCAATGTTAGTAATGGCTTCAAAGGAATCCCAAATGGCAAAGCTAAGACATCATCTATCTGTTGTTATTTTTTTATTAACTCTTGGAACCCTAGAACAAGGATCTTCTTTTCAAATGTACTTTCATTCCTGTCTTGTTTTCTGCTGAACACGATAAAGTGATATTTTTAGAAGATGACAAAAGAATGATGATTTTTTTAAAGTAGTGGAAGCTTGAAGCAAATATTTTTATATAAAAATAAATGATACTATTTGATTTAACAATTTTTCTGTGTGTATGTACACATATTTGCATGTATGATCTATGAAAATTTTGTCCTATTTAGTTGAATAATATAGGGTGAAATAAAGAAAATGAGAAAGCAAACAAGAGGGAAGAGGATAAGAGAGGGTAAGGAGAGGGTAGGAAAGAGACAAGTGGATGAGAGGAGAGAGGAAAGAGAAGAGAGAAACCAAAAAAAATTAAGAAAAACACTAATGAAAAAAAAGAGAAAGTTTGGATTCCAAGAAGTAAAATGTGAAGCATAAGGGACAGTCCATCCAAAGGCACAAAATGGGAAATGGAATATACATATGATGAATAGGGAGAAAAATAAGTCAGTGTTACTGAATTTTCAATGTGTAGAAAGGAAAGATATGTAATGAGGTTCCTTCAGATGTTTCTAATTATCTCAACCTCTGGTCTACTGAGAAAAGACCTGTTTCCTGTTTTCAACTCAATTTCCCAATGTCTACTCCTTATGTCCTTAGATAACTCTGCACCTGGGATTAGAAAGCCCTGAGTTCAAATGTGGTCTCAGACCTTCACTACCCATGTGACCCTGGGAAATTCACTTAACCTCTATTCCCCTTAATCTACTGAAGAAGGAAAAGTTAAATCAATACAAAATCTTTGCAAGAAAGCCCCATGGAAAGTATAATCCATACTGTGGTGAAGAGTCAGACACAACCAAGCAACAGCTCACCCCTTATGATCAAAGAACTGAATTTTGAACTCTCATCTATGTTCTAAAACCTTCACATATTTAAAGACACTCTCCACCCCCATGCCATTAGCATCTTTCAAATTAGCCAAAGTGGTCTTCTCTTAGTTCTTCAAGCACTTGAATTACATTTTGTTGCCTTTTTGCATTGTCAGTATATCATGCCTAGGGTGTGATCCATCCTTGCCTCCATCTCATATAATCCATCATCTTCAAGTAGAATCTTGGTACCATTGTCTAGTTGAATTTTTTCCATAACTACTGTTTCCCTCCCTCGAATATTACCTTATATTTAACAGTCCAATATTTATTAATATTTATTATCTTTTTATTTATGATATATTTATACACACGCATCTTCTAATTTTTTTGCTTCATAAAAATGTCTTTTAAAAAAATCTGAGATTACATTAGAATACCCTGCATACCCAATACTCTTCTTTTAGACACTTTGTCCTTATCTTTTTCAAGAAAAGCAGTTGCAATGATGTGTTTAATACTGGTATCTGTCATTTTTTAATTGCTGTCCTTTACAGGGATTCAGACAGACCAAACGGGTCTACCAAGATTTTTACTGAAATTTTTAAAATGTGTTTTCTTGACATATTAGGTTCATGATATATTTTTTATCCCCAGTGTTCTATTTCTTATTTGTTGCAAATACACTATTGTAAATTTCATGAATGTTATCAGAAGACTAGAATTGGAGCTCACTTAAAATATGTCTATTACTACATTTTCAGGAGTGAGCAGCATAGAGGTGTTTATATATAAATATAAAGATATATATATATATATATATAATATGTGTGTATACACATACATACATATATTTGTTTATTTATCTATTTATTTATTTATTTGTTCATTCATTCATTCATTCATCCATCCATCCATCCATGCATCTATCTATCTATTCATTTATTTGTTCATTATTTATTCATTAATTCATTTATTTATTTATGTATTTATTCATTAATTCATTCGTTCACTTATTCATTTGTTTGTTTGCTTATTTATTTGTCTATTTATTTATCTATGTATTTATTTATTTAAATTTTTATTTATTTATAACACCCCAAATTTTGATAAGTTTCCCTTTGAAGAAATGTGCAGTCAGAAGAACAAAAAGCCAATGGTCATCATTTGTGGTATTATGTATTCACCATTACAAATTAGGAGATAAAAGAGTGGTGAAAATTAGAAGAGAAACAGTGGTCAGAGAAGAACTATTTAAGCAGGTTTAAAAACTAGTTGTTTGTTAACTATTAGAAGTTACAGAATTTGAGAAATTTGTAAACCGAGGAAAGAATTGTAAACTGGCAACACAGAATTCACCGAGTTTTGTGGATGAAATATGCAGTCAGTTTTCGGGAGATAATAGGTCAGTAGAAAATTGATGTATATCATTTCCTTCTATCCATCCATCATGGAGTAGTTCTATTTCTCTGCTTCCACAGCGACATTAGGAATCTTTATGCAGCATTTGTGTGTGCACACATGCATACACACACACAGACACAGACACAAAATCTCTTGTATCTTATATAATATTAAGTGAACACTTTACTTAGTTGCCATTTGAGGATTTTGAATATATTCTTCAAAACTTTTGTGTTTACAATAGTCTTGTTTGGTGTTTAAGGAGTGTGAACTTCTACCAATATTCAACCCCACAACTCTATGGATAAATAATGAAAAATGAAAAAAAATTCTCTCAAGGAACTTTTAATCAACTTTGGGAATATAACTAGACACAGTAAGCAAATGCAAAATATATACAAAGTTATACCAAGTGAAATTAATATGCACAGAGTAATAATCACTGTGATTTTTAGAGAATATCTTGTTTTTTAAAAATTTCATTTGAATTGTACTTTGAAAGAAACTAGAGATTTAATAAGGTGGAAGTGAAGAGGTAGCTTATTCTAGAGAAGAAAAACTACTTATTTAGAATTTTATGAAGGTGGATAGAGTGAAGATGACTGCTTAGAAGTAGGAGAACTCCGTAGCTCCTCTCATAACCACTTCATATATCTATAAAATACGACTCTAAACAAATTGTAGAGATACAGAACACACTAAATTACACAGTAACACAGCTCCCACTGAATGCAGCCTGGAAGGCTAATGGGAAGAGGTTCACAAGAGTGCACTTGGAGCCCAGACTAGCACCGCCTGAACCTGGCATCTGGAAGCCTAGGGTGGCCAGAACAAGGCAAGGCTGGAAATTTAAGGAGAGTGAATCACTGGCAGTTTTGGTGGTCTTCAGAATTATTAACTTATAAGAAACAAGGTCTAAGTGAAAAGTCACTGGAACTCTGCTAAACTTGTGGGAGAGAGTCCAGCTGTCTGGCTCCAGTGCCCTGCTGTTGAAGCAACATAAATTTTTTTCAGATCTCAAGGCCTGAAGATTGCAAGGGGGCAAAGTGATCATTCAGAGGCTGAGTGCTCTTGAGTTAACCAATCTGGATCAGGATTGTCATCTAGGGTGGTGGTCCTGAAGTGTGTGATCCATGAGTCAACACTGTTGGGTGCTGCAGAGATGGTGGCCTCCTAATAGCCCTGGCAGCTATAAAAACCCCAGAGATTTTGGACAAATTTCTCCCCTCTGGAGGCAGAATTCTACTGAGCCCAAAAGTCAAGTAATGGAGTGGCAAAATGAGCAAGCAAAGGAAATGAAGCAAGCCCAGAAAACCAACTATAGATTCCTGTTTCAGGCACCAAAAGAATCAAAGTATGGAATGGGAGGAAAACAACACAGTCAGAACTCCTGCACTGAAACCTTCCAAGAAAAATGTGGACTGCTTACAAGCCATAGAGGTGCTTAAGGGGGATGTTTAAAACCAAATAAGAGAAGTGGAGGAAAAATTGGAAGAGAAAAATGAGAATGATCAAGAAAATCATGAAAGGAGAGTCAACAACCTGATTGAAAAAAATAAATAACCCCTTAAAAATAAATTACCACAAATGCAAAAGAGGCCAAAAAATCCAGTTAGGAGAAGAATGCTTTAAAAAGTTGAATTTGCCAGTTGAAAACAGAATCTGAAAAGGTTTCTGAAGAGAATAATTCCTTCAGAATTAGAGTGGAGTGCCTGGAAGCAAATGACTTTAGGAAAAAAAAAAAGATACAATTAAACAGATCCAAAAACATGCAAAAAAATGAAGGCAATGTGAAATATCTCCTTGACAAACCACTGACCTGGAAAATAGATACAGGAGAGACAATTTAAAAATTATTGGACTACCTGAAGCCATGATCAAAAAAAAGGATCCTTGGAAGCATCTTTCAAGAAATTCTCAAGGAAAAATGCCCAATATTTTAGAAACAGAAGGCAAAATAAAACTTGAATGAATTCACCAATCACCTCTTGGAAAAGATCCCCAAAAGAAAACTCCTAGGAAAGTTATAGTCTGGTTGTGTAGTTCCCAGATCAACAAGAGAATATTGAAGGCTGCCAAGAAGAAACAATTTGAATACTGTGGAAACACAATAAGGATAACCCAGGATCTAGCAGTTTCTATATTAATGGATCAAAGGGCCTGGAATATGATATTCTGGAGGTCAAGGGAGCTAGGATTAAAATCAAGAATTATCTACCCAGAAAAAGTGAGTATATAATGTTCCAGGGGAAAATACTGTCATTCAATCAGGTTGAGGATTCCCAAGCATTCTTTTTGCGACAAACAGAACTGAATAGAAAATTTGACATTCAAATAAAAGAATCATGAGAAGGTGAACACGGAAAGCAATTCACATGGGACCTATCAAAGTTGAACTATTTACATACTAACATGGAAAAACAGTAATTGTAACTTATGAAACTTTTCTCAGTATGAGGTCAGTTGAAGTAAATGTAAATGTGCATATATATAAATACACACATACATATATGTATATATGTATATGCATATATGTATATATATACACATACATCTATATATGAGGGAATATATGTTTAGGAATACATACATCAGTGTGTGTAAATATGTGTACATAGACAGAGAGAGGTCACAGGATCAAATGAATAGGATGGGATGATATTTTAAAAGGTGAAATTGAGTGGCGGGAGAGCAATTTCATGAGAAGAGACAGGGAGAGACAGAATGGGTTTAATCCTCTCATATAGAAGGGGCAAGGGACAACTGTAACAATGGAGGGGAAGAGTAGGAAGTCAAAAGGGAATGGGTTAACCTTACTCTGATTGAATTTGGCTTAGAGAAGGAATGGCACAAATTCTAATCTGATTATCTAGGCCTACAGGAGAGTAGGAGGGATGGGGATGACAGGGGGGAGGATGGAGGCGAGGGCATCGTAGGGGGTGAGGGTTCTTAGAAGAAAACACTTCTGTAAAAGAACAGGGACAAAGTAGAGAATAGAACAAGTGGGGGGGTGGAATAGGAAGGAGGGAAATATAATCAGTCTTTCACAATATGTCCACTGTGGAGATTTTCTGCATAACTACACATATACAGACTGTATTGATTTCCTTTCCAGTGGGGATGGGTGATGAAGGAAGTACAGAAAGAATTTAGAATTTAAAGTTCTAAAATCAAATGTTAAAAATATATATGTGTGTGGATACATATATTTATATATATATATAGAGAGAGAGAGAGAGAGAGAGAGAGTAAAATCGTTAATATTATATACATGCAACTGAGAAATAAGATATACAGGTACTAGGGAGATCAATCTTGCCCTACCAGAATTTCAGAGAGGTAATGGAGGAGGATATAAGAGAGAGCAGACTGTGAGAAGGTGTACACAGTGGGATCACTGTTTTGGGGTTGTGGGTAGGTGAAAGATGCTGGAGAAAATTTATTACTCAAAATCTCATGGAAGCAAATGATGTAAACTAAAATAAACCAAAAAGCTATAAAAAAGAAAAAAATTATGGGGAAAATATATTTTTGATCAGGGAGTTAAAAATATATATTTTTAAGGGAGATGTTGATATATTACAAACAGTACTCCTCTCATATAAGTGTCCCTTGACCATCATATCTTCATTTAAAGTAGCTAATTAAAAACAAGAGTGGTGAAAAAATGGCATTTTGATTTTCAAATGCTACTTACCATGCATTATATAATGCAGAATTATTTTTATGGTTATGTATTGCAAGCATTTCATCATTATGGATTGTGAGCATGCTTCGATGATATTCTTAAAATTCACAAAAGAAGCTCATTAAGCATTTATCATGTTGAGTAATAGGCAGTATTCTGAAAGAGAAACAGCAAAGAGAAAAATAATAATAATCTTTGGCAACCATGTTTCTCTTTAATTCTTGGCTCTGGATGATGCACTGTAATCAACCATCAAATGCCTTTTTGGTATATAAAAAGAAAGGGTGTGTGTGTGTGAAAGCATAGGAAACTGTCTGTCTAATTATGTGGAAAAGTGAAATATGTTCCCTCTAGAGAAGGAACAGCACCAAAACATCAAACAAAAAGTTCAAAAGAAATTGCTTTTTAATGGATTAGAAGCAATGCATCTTGTATGTCCATTATATTGATGGGGGCGGGGGGGAAGGGGAGCTTAGTAACAAAGATCATTAGTAGTAACAAGAGAGTTTCTTTTTAAGTGAAGCCCATGGAATTACAAATGAAATCATTTGTTTATAAATATAATGAAAATAAAGAAGCTGAAGCAGTTGACTTTAAGTATAAAAAACATTGGTTATGTTTTAATTAAATCTATGGTTGTTTGAATTTATAATGCATAACATGGAAATGCAAATATGTTTTTAATAAAATAATAGATATACAAGTCAATGATGAAGGGGACTGTTGTGCAAAAATATGTTCATTTTGTAATCTTTTTAAATACTTGTGTACATTGTAATTTAATCCATCAAGCATTCTTTTCTGTTAGCAAAACACAGATAGAAATATTTATAACTCCTAAGAATTTCTGAAAGAAAATAATTTTTTTTTGCAAAATTAGTGTCCTGTACCCAAAGAAAATGAAGGATTGTACTTCCTGAAAGAAAGCATAAATGTCTTACTTCTTCTTCTCCTGGTCCTTTTTTATTCTACCCCTTTTCCATTTCCTTTTCCTCCTCCTTCTATTCCTTCCCTTCCTTCTGCCTTCCCTTTCTTCCTTCTTTCCTTCCTTCCTTCCCTCCCTCCCTCTCCCTCTCCTACTCCTCCCTCTCCCTCTCCCCCGCCTCTCTCTCTCTCTCTCTCTCTCTCTCTCTCTCTCTCTCTCTCTCTCTCTCTCTCTCTTTCTCCTTTATTTTGGTAAATAGTTTAAAATATTGGTCTATGCTCAGTTTCTACCATGTTTCTTTCCACTTCTCCCAACATTTGTTTTTTTTCCCCAAATAATGAATTCTTACCATCAAATCTTGTCTTTACACTTGTAAAATATAAGGTTATGATGTGTATTTCCTGCTGTAAATTATATGTCTATTATATTACAATGATATACCCTTCTATTCTTTCTAATTCACAAATTCCAGTATCTTTGTCAAGGAAATAAAAAATGTGGAAACGAAGAGCAAGACATGAATTAAAAATAACTAAACAACAAGCAATAACATATGGAGATGTTCATGGTCAAAGATTTAGAACTGATAGGAAACTTAGCTGCAATCCAATAATTGGATCATTGATTTAAATATAGAGGGTCCTTAAAGATTATCTAGTTTTACCTCCCCAATTTTAGAAATGGGGTAAAAGGTACGAAGTGGGAGAATCAGGACTGTAATCTAGAT
Source organism: Pseudocheirus occidentalis (assembly GCA_028646575.1). Taxonomy (NCBI): domain Eukaryota; kingdom Metazoa; phylum Chordata; class Mammalia; order Diprotodontia; family Pseudocheiridae; genus Pseudocheirus; species Pseudocheirus occidentalis. The sequence goes on along the minus strand of CM053594.1, from coordinate 238,586,298 downwards.
CTTCCAATTCCGAATTCCCTTAAATTTCTTCTGTAATACCCTGACTCTTGTTAGTATAACAGAACAAAACCTTTTGTGACACAGCAGAAGGTAACAACCTAACCCTAGCAACCCAATTTAAAATATTTGCAGAAGTACACAGTAGTACCTTAGTGCATTTTTCCTGATTCTTTATTTTAAGTGATACTTCCACTACCTCTTTGCTACATTACTAGTATCAGGATTATTTTTTAAAGTATTAGTGGACACAGCATTTCAAAATGTGTCTTTCATCCCCCTTTTACTGTATAGCATGTTGGTTACCCATGGCTAGCTAGCTCATAGAAAAGTCTGACATGTTGTTGTTGTTTGTCTTTTATTATAGTATTTGACAAAAAAATCATTCTGTATATTCTGTTATGAAGTAGCTAAGGAGTACAAAAAGACTCATATCATGCATGAGACTACTCAACACTAATTAAAAACATTGTCATGGGGATTGATTTAGTAACATTTAAAATGGTACCAGTGTCAACAGATCCTCATTTATTCTCTTCACTACTTATCAAGTACGACTGAGGTAATAATATGATTCAAAAAAGTACCAATTTTGTAAAACATACTGAGTGGCCTTTTTTCCCTTTTGAGTAGTAAGAGGGACAATTCCTTATTTATATTTTTCCCTCAGATCAGAATCTTTCAGTTTTTGTATAAACTTTTTTATTGCCAGATATTCCTTGTTCTCCATGGTCTTCTAATAGATTTCTTAAACAGAAAATACATTATTGGTTTTCACTCTGAGATACCACATGACAAAACATGAAAATGACAAATGTTTGAGAAAATGTGGGGCAATTAGAACCCTAATGAATTGTTAGTGGAGTTATGAATTGATCCAAACATTCTGGAGAACAATTGAGAAGCTCTATATAACTGTGCAGATATTTTGACCTAGAAATACTTCTTCTAGGTCTTCATGCCAAAGAGATCTTAAAAATGATCCCACAAAAAAAGAACCCACTCTTTTGGTGGTGTCCAAGCATTGGAAACTGGAGGGATGTCCATGGATTGAGAAATGGCTGAATAAGTTGTGGTATGTGAATTTAATAGAATACAATTCTTCCACAAGAAATGGTAAGAAGGTTTACTTGAGAAAAACCTGGAAAAACTTTCATGAACTGATGCTGAGTGAAATGAATATGAACAGGACAAAACTGTATACAGTAAAAGCAGCATTGTGTGTGAACCATCTTTGTTAGAGTTAGCTCTTCTTAACAATGCAAAAAGGTAATATAATTCAAAAATACTCATGATGGAAAGTGCTATCTGCATCCAGAGGAAGAACTATGGAGTCTGAATGTAGATTGAAAGCATACTATTTTCTTTTTCTTTTGTTATTTTCAGTTTTTCCTTTCTTGTGTTTTTTTTCTCTCATTCTTTCACAACTTGATTAATGTAGAAATATGTTTAATATGATAATACATGTATAACCTATATCAGGTTGTATGCCACCTTGGGGAAGGGGAGTAGAAGGAGAAGGGAAATATATAACTCAAAATCTTATAAAAATAAATGTTCAAAATGAAATATTAATTAATTAATTAATTTAAAATAATAGTTTTCTTTGTATAACATCATGGAATAAGGATATGCTACATTACTAGATGAATTTGTGTTTCTGATAAGCCCTAAGTCAGTACATGGTAAGTAGAAAGGATTTAATAAATGATTTTTTTCTTTTTGGGTGGGGGGAGAGTAGGGCAATTGGGCATTAAGTGTCTGAGGTCAGATTTGACCTCATTTCTTCCTCACTCCAGGGCTGGTGCTCTATTCACTGTGCCACCTAGCTGCCCAAAAATGATTGATTTATTAGGAGATATGCTTTAAGTTTTTTAAATAATATTCTTGTATTTTCCATATATAATCAATAATATTTACAAAAGTAAATTGCATGATGATAATGAGAAAATATTTTAATTTTTATTTTGATAATCATGTCTCCTCTTTATCTAACCTTTTTTAATGTAAATGCTATTAATTTTCTTGTTTCCATCATTCTTTCCATGAGATATTTGAGTTACAAATTTTCTCCCCATCTTTCCCCTAGCCCAACCTAAAACAGTGATCCCACTGGGAAGTCCCTCCCCTGATCTGATCTCTTTTGTACCCTCCTCCAACACCCCTCTAACATTCTGGTAGGTCAGGGATGGTCTCCCTGCCCAGTCCCTGTATATCTTAATTCCTGGTTGCATGTATTGCAGAGCTTTAAATTCTAGATTATTTTGGTTCTTCCCTTGTCACCCACCCCCACTGGAAGGGCAAGCAATTCAATGCAGGCTGTGCTTGTGTAATTACACAGGACATCTTCATAGTCTATTGTTAGAGCCTGATTATATATCGCTCCTTCCTATTCTGCCCTCCTTGTTCTGTTCTCTACCCTATCCCTGTACCTTTACTGAAGTGTGTGTGCTTCCAGCAACACTCCCCCAGACCCTGCCCTCCCCTCCGTCATCCTCCCTCTCATCCCCATGGCCCCTACTCTCCTGTGTGGCATGATGCCCAGTTTAGCGTTTATGCAATTTCTTCCCTAAGCCAAAGTTGTAACAGTTATCCCTTACCTCTTCTATATGGGATGATTAACCCCATTTTGTCTCTCCCTGTCTCCTCTCATTCTAGTCCTCACCCACCTCAGAATTTCACCCATTTAAAGTATCATCCCTTCATATTCAGTTGATCCCATACCCTCTATATAAACATATACACACATGCTCAGATATGTATTCATATGCATATATAGCCTCATATATACACATATGTGTAAGTATACATATATATGTGTATATATATATATATATATATATATATATATATAGACACACATTTATATTCCCTTCACCTACCTTCATACTAAGAAAAGTTTCATAAGCTACTATTTTTATTTTTCCATATTGGCATGTAAATAATTCAAATTCGACAAGTTTCTTATAATGTCTTTCCCATGTTTACCTTCTCATGCTTCTTGTGTTTGATTGTCAATTTTTTCTGTTTAGTTCTGTTTTTTTCAGCAAGAATGCTTGAAAGTCCTCCACCTCATTAAACAACCATATTTTCCCCAGAATAATATGCTCAGTTTTCCTGGGTAGTTGATTCTAGGTTTTAATCACAGCTCTCTTTATCATTGAAATATCATATTCCAGTCCCTTTTCGAACTCTTAGTGTAGAAGCTGCCAGATCGTGGGTTATCCTGATAGTGCTTCCACAGTATACAAATGGTTTTCTCTTGGCAGCCCTCAATATTTTCTCCTTCAACTGTGTATTCTGGAACCTTGCAATAACATTTCTAGGAGTTTTCTTTTGGGAATCTTTTTGAAGAGGTGATCGCTGAATTCTTTTAAGTTCTATTTTGCCCCTGAATCTAAAACATCAGGGCAATTTTCCTTAAAAATTCTTTGAAAAATGCTTTCCAAGTTGGTTTTTTTGATCATGACTTTCAGGTAAACCAATCATTTTCAGATTGTCTCCCCTGGATCTATTTTCCAGGTCACTGGTGTTTTCAAGGAGATATTTCACATTGCTTTCTATTTTTTCATATATTTGTATTTGTTTAATAGTATCTTGGTTTCTCATAAAGTCATTAGCTTCCACTTGCTCCACTCTAATCCTGAAGGAATTATTCTCTTCATAATGCTTTTGAGATTCTTTTTCCATCTGGGAAATTCAACTATTAAAGGCATTCTTCTCCTCATTGGCTTTCTGGGCCTCTTTTGCTATTTGAGTTAATCTATTATTTAAAGTGTTGTTTTCTTCAGTCATGTTGTAGACTCTCTTTTCATAATTTTCTCCCATAATTCTCATTTCTCTTCCCAATTTTTCCTCCACTTCTCTTATTTCTTTTTCAAAGTCTTTTTTTCAGTTGATCTATTGCTTCTAGGCATTCTTCAAGTGTCTTGGAAGCATCTGGTGTGGGAATTCTGACTGTGTTGTCTTCCTCCCATTCCATGCTTTGATCCTTTTTGTCCACAAAAAAAGGATTCTAGAGTTTTATTGCTGTTCTTATTTTGCTTCCTTTTCCTCATGTTGGCCATTCAATTAATTGGTTGGGTTTTTTTTTTAGCTTTGTGAAACTCTGCTTCCAGGGGGGAAAGCTCTCTTCCAAATTGCTTGGGTTTTCCCAGCTGCCAGAGCTATTAGTGGGGTGTTGCGGACCCCACCAGCTTTGGCTTGCTGAAACTGCACCCCAGGACCACCACCCAAGACCACAATCTGGATCTAGGCCACTCAACATAAGAGCACTTGGCCCTGATCAATAGAGTCAGCCTTGCTGTGAGGTCTGCAGGCCAAGGGCTCTGAAGCAGCCCAGTGGAGGCAGCCACTGGAGCAGTTCCTGCCCTTCCCCTACTGCTTCCTTGCCCTGGGGTCAGATTAGCCCAACTGCTTTTCCTCCCCCAAATTCAGCTTGAAAGTTCCACTTTCACTGACCTTCTCTAATCTTGGCTTGTTAGTTGTGAAAATCCTTCAGGTGCTGTAGGTCTTCTCTGAAGTAGACTCACACTGAGGCTTGGGAGGCTTGGCTTCTCCCATCCACCCAGGTGCCTGGCGGGGGTTTTGGTTTAGTATTGGACTGGTCTCAGCTCCCTGCCTGCTCTGATGAGGCCTCCCCTCCCACCTGAGCTGCCTTCAGCAAGAGATGTATTCTCTGTATTTTTGTGAGTTTGAGAGTCCTAGAGTTTGTTGAGAGTCATATTTTATGAGTATTTAGGGGGGCTGTGTGGAACCTTGCTGCTTCTATGCTGCCATCTTGGCTCTGCCCCCTCCAGGTTGTTAATGGTATTTCTGAATCTTCCTTTTTTAGCCTGTTTCACTGATTTACCTACTCTACAACCAATACCAGAAAGTTTCAATGACAGCTGCTTTTTTATTATTTGACACCTCGAAGTGCTATTCCCTCTGTCCCTTTTTGTTGTTCAATCACATCCAACTCTTCATGACTCAAAATGGGAATGCCTTGGTAAAGATACTGAAGTACTCTGCCATTGCATTTTCTAGCTCATTTTACAAATAAGGAAACTAAGACAAATAGGGTTAAGAGACCTGCTGTAATGTTAAGGGAATTTGAAGATCTTCCCTACCCCTTAATAGGCCCATGTGACATGGTTTGAACTCTGGCCTATTCCACAGCTGAGTCACATGGAGTGCAATGTGGGAGGAGTTTACCCAACAGAGCATGAGCAGAGAACAGGAAGAGAGAGTGAGGTGGAATTAAGAGAGTGAGGAGACTAAGAGAGGGAGAACAGCTAGCTTGGGTGAGAGAGGGGCATTTGTCCTAAGGGAGCGTGTTTTGGGGGAGGCCTGACAAAGGGAAGGCTTAGGGATAGTCATGCTCCCTGTATTGGTAATGTGTACACACATATATACATACATACATGCATGCATACATACATACATACATATGTAAGTATTAATCCAACCAAGATTTTTTTTCCAAAAATAATAATTTAATGACTGTTTTCTTGGGCAAAATGACATTTGCATGACATTTTTTGGTTACAATTGAATACTCTACTAACAAAATAAACAACTCTGGATCCCTTTTTCTTTTTCTTTTTTCTTAACTGTTTCAGGATAATTCCCAGTGAGTTAAATCTGATTTCCATAAAGGCTTATTTGCACTAGTTCTTGATATTAGCTATAGAACATATTTATTTTAACTCTACAGTCTTTTGTTTACATGTACTCTTACATTTGCCTTATAATTCCTGACACATTTAGAATGGATTTAAGGAATTCTTAGAAAGTTCTTTAATGGCTAATATGCCACCTGTAAATTCCCATGCTAACTGTATATTTTAAATGACCCTTTGTGGTTTTATTTTTACATTTCAAAGTCAGCAAGTTCAAATACATTGAGTTATATTAAATTCCTTTCATATCCTTTATTCTCTATATAACGGTAAGCTGATTATTGAATTCTATGTTTAATTACCTCTATTACATTAAATGCTTTCCATTTTAGTGTCATTCTTTCTGTTACTAAATAAAATAACATGTATCATATACTTTATTATTAAATGAAATATATTTGAGAAAGTTTATGTAACCAGGATATACACTTGTGGTATGTGGATTAAAAATAGTTTATTTATCCCTTCATACCATTAAATTAGTTTCAAAATTAATATACAAAAGGAAAAAAATTTTTGCTTAATTCAAGATTAAAAAAATAACTTTCCCACATACTTAATTGAAAAAAAAACACAAAACTTTAAAAAGGAATATACCAAATTACATTTCATGTGCAGTGAGATTCTGATGTTTAACATAACAATTTCCAAGTAACAAAGATAATATAATTCAATTCAAATATCACATGCCCTTATTGTACAATCTACCACATGAGAAAAACATTTAACTTCTATGTGATTTAATTGATTATTATGATTGTGATTGCTAGCACTTATGTAATATTCTAATGTTTCTAATATGTTTTACAAATATTACTCATGATAATCCTGTATAATAAGTGTCATTATGATCTCCATTGAAAGGATGAAAAAACTGATCCTTCAGTGTGGGCAGACTCTGCCCAACATGATGGTGTAATTTGGCATCTTCTATCATGTCCCAGATATCTCATCTTGAAAGATCATTGTAAACCTGTAATGCTCAAATTACAATTATTCTTCCCAAATTGAGATACTGCTTCTTATTAAAATGCTCCTCCCCAAACCCCCATTTAAGCTGTTTGATTGAAATGACTATTTCTTTTTTACTCACGAAGCTGCAATCCAGAATCCTCTATAACACTTCTATGCCCAGTACTTTCTCCCTATCTATTAGCTTCCTTTTATGTGTAGTTTTCCCTTATTAGAATGTAAGCTTAAAATTTTATTTCTAGTCCTTAAAAAGTGCGTGGTATATGACCATTGTTTAATACATCTTTGTTTAATGAATGAGGCAAATAGATGTTCAATTACTTGCCTGTGTCACACAATTAGTAAATATGTGAGTTCAGATTTAAACTTAAGTCTTCTTGACTCCACATTCAGCATTCCAGATGTTACAGAATAATTGTCAAATTACATCAATTAACTTCTATTATTCTATGCATAATAACTATGTTTTCAAATACTAATAAACTGTATCTATGGAATATCCTTTAAAATATATCATAGTAAATAAATAGATATTAAAAACAGAAGTAAGGTGAATAAAATAGCATAAATAGATCATTTTTCCTATTTTGCTTTTTAAGTTTCAGTATTTAAATTTGCACTTTCTTATTGTGTGTTTAAGTTTTAGTAATAAAAAAGCAAAAAACAAATAAAAATGAAATTAATCTTAAGCAATTTTTACCAGTTAAATTATTCTATGTGATTACAAAAGTGTTAAAACTTAATTTGTCCAAAATTTCCATTGTTACCTATTTCAGAATGATCTCCACTGCAATGACTGAATTTGTTCTATTCCTTTTAGAAGACTTTCACATGTATTTATTTCTGCTGATCAAACTAATGGCAGAGCTAATAGGGCAATTATACTTCTCTGTGATTTATATTGTAATAAGAACAATATAAACACCAATGATTTATATGCATTTTTTAGATGTCCAACTGCTCAGACTGATTGTCACATTACTGTCACTTTGTATCATTTGTCTAATTACCCATATTATACTTACTATTTCAATGTCTGGGAGTCCAAGATAGAGTGATTGATTTAATGATCAAAAAGGAATAATTTAAAGATTAAAGTCATTAATTTTGTGTCTTTTGTTCAATATTCTTTTTCTATTGGATTGTGAATCCTTCATTTAAAATAATTTAATATGTGAAGATCTAATATCATAATCTTTTATCAAAACTCTCTCTTTGGAGGCAATGAATATACATACACACATATAAACATGCATGTGTACACACGTGTACATATGCATACACCCACACTTATATATGCATGCATGTGCACATGTGTGCATGTGTGTGTGCGTACAATCACACACAAACACATATAAGGGTATATACACACATGTAAATGTATTTGTGTATGCAAATGTATATATGTATATGCACAATTTGACAGATTGTAACGGATGAATTTTAAGGAGGAGAAATCTGAATTCAGACAATGAATTAAGACTTTATTAGAATAAACCAGGTAACAGATGAGAAGGTGATGAAGTAGCATGGCTGCCATGGAAGATAAAAGTGGATTATACATTTGAGAGAAGCTGTGGAGGCAAAATTAATAAGACTTGCCAACTAACTGGATACTGTGGTAAAATATATAGAGGTAAAGTGAGGGAAAAGGATTGCTAAGTTGTTGATAAACTGTGTAATTTAAAGATCTGGGGTTCTTCACAAACATAGAGAACTGATGGTTGAGGTGGGTTGGGAGGGAAAAGCAATGAGTTCTTTTTCTGAGATACAATGCTTTTAAAATGTCTACAAGTTGAAGCCAATTTAAAATGCTGAAGAGATCATTGGTGATGTAGAACTATAGCTTTAGAGTGATACTAGGTATAGTATTCAAATATATAGATTCAGGAGTTATCTGTGTGGAGACGATAATTTAATTAATGAAATACTTTGGCTTCATCAATACAGAGAATGTCAAGGAAAAAAGAAAGCGCATTGTAGAATCTTTGAGTACAGCCATTAATAGTTTTTGTGACATGGAAGATACAGCAGCAAAGGAACCTGATATATAGATAGTGCAATAAGTGGCCTTGTTGTTAAATTATTTAGATAAATTCCTTCTTTAATTTGATTCTGAGTACTGAACAGTAGGTGTATTTGGCTAAAATATATTTATGCCAGATATTATATTCTAGAAATGAATTCATGGGATCCTGGATATTAGTAGAAAAAATAATGTTGCACAAAGGCAAGAAAGGGTTACCAAAACAGTAAGATATTACCCATATCACCTAGGAATTTAAAGTGATGGAACCTAATTCCATGAAGCAAATTGTATTTATTTAGAGATTGAGTATAAAAGTTACAGTTTCATCATGAAAATATAATCTGCAGTGATTGTACAAGTAGGACAATAGAATGGCATCTGACATTAAGACAGTTACAGAGAGAAGAATCCAGAAAAAATTTGCAAAAGACAAAAATAACAGGTCCCACCTTCTCCCCACCAGCTTTAATATTTAGGGAAAGGTTTGAAATTTTGAAGTTGGTGAAATGAAAAACAGTAATAATAAGCTTTAAATAAAATACATATGAGGTATACTACCGTTTTGAAAGCAAGATGCTTAATTTAACATGTTAGACTTTGCTTCTGTTTCAGTAGTAATTTTTTTTAGTGTCCGTGTATGTGTATGCATGAGTGTTTGTTCAGGGATATATGTTTATATCTAATTCATTGTATATTAACTTGTATTAATTTAATTTCTCAGGTCTAAGAGGTATGTTAGTGATCATTTCTCAGTATCTGAATCTGGTTATGTATTAGAGTACAGGAAACTGACTTCTCTTTGGGCCTAGATAGCAAGGAATAATAAGTCTCAGCAAAAAGTGAATTTTCTAGTAACCTAATGGCTACGTAGGAAATTGTTCTCCACACAGAGAATCAATGATTATCTCATGTTTTCATTTTGCATGTTCAATTTTTAATTGGACTTATTTTTCAAGCATGATATTACTAAATATCATATATATATATATATATATATATATATATATATATATATATATATATATATATA
>CM053594.1:238553730-238576107 GCA_028646575.1 Pseudocheirus occidentalis | reverse complement strand
TGGTTTACTCTGTAAAAGTCATACAACATCAATTCTTTCTTTGGAAATGGATAGAATTTTTCATTATGAGTTCTTTAGAATTGTCTTTGATCATTGTATAGCTGAGAATAGATAAGTCATTCACAGCTGTTCACCATACAATAGTACTATTACTGTGTACAGTGTTGTTCTGGTTCTCTCATTTCACTTTCTTTTTTTATTGACTTGTTTATTTACTTTTAGTTTACAAGATTCAGTTCCACAATCACTCGAGTTTCAAATTTTCTCCCCTCCCTTACCCCCTGCCGCAGTGGTGTAAATTGATGTATAGGGTCTGCAAATGCTTTCACATTGTACAATAGTCTGGTTGTATAGAAGGGTTGTAACCGATGGAGTGAACAATGGGAAAAAAGAGAAACAAAACCAAACATGGAAAAGAACAATAGCATGTATTGCTTCAGTCTCCATTTAAACTCTGGTCTTCCTAGATCTTTCTCTGAATGTAGATATCTCCTTCCATTCTGATACTTGTAGGGTTGTATATCAGCTTATGTAAGTCTTTCCAGATTTTTCAGAAATCATCCCACCTGTCATTTCTTGTAGCTCAATAATAGTCTATTACAATCACATGTGGCATATGATTCTTCATCCATTATACAGCCAACTTGTTCAGCCATTCACCAATTGATGGTCATCCCCTCAATTTCCAACTCTTATCTAATGAAAATTAGCTCCACCTAAATGATATTTTCATTGATAATTTCATTTTTTATTAAAGTAAGATGGTTCAATTCCCAGTGAAAAAAAATTCATCAGTGGTTAAAAATCTCACAGAGAAGTCACAAAAAATTAACTTATCACCCACCAAGGCACAAAGGAAAGAATGTAAATTACATATCATAGAAGGGAATAGGAACTCCATTAGTCCAGTAAAAAAAAAATTAATCAGAGCTCTTTGTAAACTGATGAAAACAACAACAAAACATCAAAGAGAGAAAAACAGGAATGGAAACTTTCTTAAAAGGCATTTCCTCTTCAAGAAATAAATGTACCTGCTAATATTTGTTATGTTATGTTATGTTACATAACGTTAAGTTACATTATGTTACGCTGTGTTATGTTATATTGTGCTGAGTTGTGTTGTGTTGTGTTATGTTATGTCATACCATCTTCTGCATGTCATTTCATATTGTATTATCTGCAATGCTATGTTCTGTTATGCTTTGTTATGAGGTGATTTTCTTTTTCATGATGTTAGCCATATCTAGTTTAAATAGAAAACGTATTTTGCTACTGAACTAAGTTAGATCATATATTAGAAAAATAGTGTTTTGTCTCACAGAAGAATGTTAATATTTTTTACTCTTAATTTTCAATTATTTATTTTTCGTTTTTAACCTTAATTTCCACATGATTTTGAGTTAATTTTTCTCCCCATCTCTCCCCTACTCCCACCCCAAAATAGCAAGCCTACTGAATACCCTTTCCTTCAATCTGTTCTCTCTTATATTCTCCCCCTTCACTCTCCTAACTTTCTAATAGGGCAAGATGGGTTTTATGCCCCAGTACCTGTATATCTTATTCCCAGTAGCATGTAAAAAAACAATTTTTAAATATATTTTTTTTAATTTCAAATTCCAGATTTCCTCTTAATTCCCTCCTCATCCACTCTCAGTGATAAGATAAGCAATTAAATATAGATTTTACATGTGTAGTTACCCAAATCATTTCCATACAAGTTATATTGTGGAAGACTAACTATATTTCCCTCCACCCTATCCCACACCCCCCTTATTCTATTTCCTCCTTTGACCCTATCTCTTTTCAAAAATGTTTGTTTCTAACTACCCTGTCCCCCAATCTACCCTTCCTTCTGTCATCCCCCCTCATATCCCCTACCTTTCTATTTTCCTGTAGTGTAAGATACCCAATTGAATGTGTCTGTAATTCCTTCCTAAGGCCACATTCAATGAACATAAGGTAGTCCCATTCTCTTTCACGTTCCTGCTCTTCCCCTTCATTGTAACAGCTTTCTCTTGCCTCTATTGTATGACATAATTTACCCTAATGTATCACTCCTTTTCTGTTTCTTACAATACATTAATTTCTCACCTCCTAATTTTATTTTTTAGGTATCATCCCTTCTGGTTCAACTCATACTGTGCACTCTGACTACATATACATGAGCATAGAAATGCCCCCCCACAGACACAGACACACACACACATACACACACATATATTTATATACACCTACATTCTCCTATGCATACATACATGGACATGTTCATATATAGATGTATACACATATACATACACATATGTATTTATGTGTGTGTATATATATGTGTGTGTGTATGTATGTGTGTATTTCCTTCAGTTATCTTCCTACTAAGAAGTCTTATGAGTTAAAATGATCATTTACCATGTAGAAATGTAAAAAATTTAACTTTAATAAGTTCTTAATATTTTTCCTAATATCTCATGCTTCTCTTGCTTCTTGTATTTGAAAGTCAAATTTTCCATTCAGCTCACGTTTTTTTCATTAATAATGGTTTAAAATCCTCTTTTTTATTGAATGGCCATATTGTTCCATGTAGCATTTTAATCAGTTTTGCTGGGTAAGTGATTTTTGGTTTTAGTCATGGGTCCTTTGACCCTTAGAATATCATATTTCAAGCAGTTCAATCACTTAATGTAGAAGCTGCTAGGTGTTGTGTTATCCTGTTTGTGTTTCCACAATACTCAAATTGTTTCTTCCTGATTGCTTGCAGTATTTTCTCCTTCACCTGGAAACTCTGAAATTTGGCTAAAATATTCCAAGGACTTTTCTTTTTGCCATGGTTTTCAAGAGGTGATTGTTGAATACTTTCAATTCGATTTTGCCCACTGGTTTTAGAATATCAGGGCAATTTTGCTTGATAATTTCTTGAAAGATGGCATCTATACTCTGTTTCTGATCTTGGCTTTCAGGTAGATCAATAATTTTTAATTATCTCTCCTGCATGTATTTTCCAGATCAGTGGTTTTTCCAATGAGATACTTCACATTAGTTTCTATTTTTTCATTTGTTTGGATCTTGATTTCTCATAAAGTCCTTAGTTTCCAGTTGCTCCAATCTAATTTGAAAGACTTATTCTCTTCAGTGAGTTTTTGAAATTCCTTTACACATTGCAAATTTGGCTTTTTAAAACATTCTTCTCCTCATTGGCTTTTTGGACATCTTTTGCCATTTGAGTTAGTCTATTTTTTAATGTGTTATCTCCTTCAGTATTTTTTGGTCTCTTTTAGCTGGCTGTTGACTCATGTTTCATGATGTTTTTTGCATCATTCCCATTTCTTCCCAATTTTTCCTTCACTTCTCTCACTTGATTATCAAAATCCTTCTTGAGCTACTCCATGTCCTCTACCCAATTCATATTTCTCTTGGAGACTTTTGATGCAAGAGTTCTGACTTCCTCATCTTCCTCCCACTCCATGCCTTGATCCTTTTTGTCCCCCCAAAAAGAACTCTCTTGTCTGTTTGTACTTCTGTTGTTTACTCATATTGGAAGCAAATTACTTGTCTTTTGAGCTCTTTGCCATGCTAGGTTTCGGCTTCCAAAATGGAGAGAGGTATTTCCCAAATCACTGGTTTTTTCAGCTACCAGATCTATTAGATGGGTGCCCTCTTTACAGCCACCCCCCTCATTCTCTGGCTCACTGGTCACACACCTCAGACCACCACCTAAGAACCAGATCCAGATCCCAGCAAGTCAAAGCAAGAGTAACTATCCTGTGAATGATTGTTTGGTCCCCCTACAATCTGAGGCCAGAAGTTCTGGGAGCAGCCACTTGGAAGCAACTACAACCTTCACTCATCCTCCACTTCTCACTCAGGGAGTAGCAGCTGGGCCACACTCCCAATAAAGTTCCATACTGACCTTTTACTTAGCCTTTGGCATTTGTGGGTTGAGAATTCTGAAAACTGCTATAGCTACTGGTGATTTACTCTTGAGAAATCTGCTCCAGCCTTGGGTATCTGGGGCCACCCAAGGCCTAAAACTGTAGCTCAGTTGTGATTGTGCTCTGCTCCTCACACACTGTGATGGACTCTTTGTGTTTTCCTGCTGGACTTCCTTCAGTGGGAGTTTCTCTCTATCATTTTGTGGGTTCAGTAGCTCTAAAGTTTGTTTAGAGTAATTTTTACATGTATTGGAGGAGGTGGAAGCCAGAACTTTGGGGAAGTCCTGTCTCTACTCTACCATCTAGTATGCTAAAATTTTTAAGAAAATGAAGCCAAAGAAATGATATGTCCAAGTTGACGATAGATAAAGCAAAATTTTGTGTATCAGAGCAAAAACTGCAGATATCTCTAGGAATCATTCAGTTTTCTTAAGAAAGAGATTTTAGTTTTTCAATTCACTAGTCAATAATTATAAAAATAAAACATTTCCTAAGCTCTTTCAAATATCTAATGAAATGTTATTTTTCTTATTACATAGACCTAATACACAGATGAAATGTATATTTCAACAATTGCCTGACATGTTTTTGGAGGTTTTTCAGTAGTAGGGTTATGAGTTTCTTCATATGTTTGGCTACTATCAAAATTTTAATATGAATTTTAGCAATAATTTCACTTGGAAGGGCTTTTGCACATGTAATATATGTACACAGTGGAGGAACATAAGCAATAATTTAATCTTTATTTACTGCAAAAATGAAGTTTGAGCTCAGTTACTCTATTTTTTTTCACTTATACCAAAGACTTTAAGGTTTGTACATCAATGTTTTCCCAAGTGTTTTATTTCTTCACCCTAGAAGTTATTTTTGGTAAAAATCTCATTATACACACACACACACACACACACACACACACTCACACACACACTTATATGTATTTATTTTATAAATATTCAAATTACTACTGTCTTGATAATTAAGTATAAAACAAACAAAAATTCATTTAAAAAAAGATGAGTCAAAGATGCAATGATACTTAATGAAAAAAAAACCTTTGGAAGTATGCAGAAATTATTTAATCCAGCAGTGACAAGTTTAGACATCAGAAAATACATATACATATGTGTGTATAGACACACAAAAACACATGCATATATATTTACATTTATATTTACATATATTTGTATCTACATCTGTACCTATATCTATACCTACACCTCTCTAACTGTCTCTCTCTCTGTATCTATCTATCTATCTATCTATCTATCTATCTATCTATCTATCTTTGTCTATGTCCATGTCTATATTTATATCTACATCTATATATATAAATAGTTTAGAAACTTATCACCTCTATTCTATTATATTGCAACAGCTTTCTGATTGCTCTTCCTACTTCAAGTTTCTTTCCTCTTCAGTCCTTCCACCAATCAATCGATCTATAAGCATTTATTTTTGTGCTAGTTACTTGGGATGCAAATACAAAGAAGGCAAAAATCCCTACACAGAGGGAGATTACATTCTAAATGGGAAGGAAAGAACTGCATAAATGAATATAGAAAGAATAATTTCAACAATAATACAAGTAAATAAAAGGAGTTAAATTTTAAAAAATGGTTTGGGACAGAAGGTTCCAGAAGGTTCAGATTCACAAAAGATTTTATGTAGAAATTATTGCTTGAGGAACAGATTTTTAAGGAAGAATGTGATTTTATGAAGGAGGGAGAGAATGCTGGGTGTGGGAGAAGACTAGAACAGAGGACAAGAGAAAAAAAACATATCTAAGAGAAGAAGGGGAAAACGAAAAGATTTATCACTGACTACATATAAGGGAAAGCAGTTATAAGGACTTGGGCATAACACAGTATCATGAATCTGATTAAGTAGTTCACCAGAATGTTTGTCAAATAATAATGTAAAGGGGTGTTTCTGCCACCCTGTGATCATGATGTAGTGGGCAGTTTAGGTATACTTAGAAGAGAAGAGAGGAAAGATAAGAATTTGCCCAATAGCTTCTACACAAGTTTTGCCATGTGTGCTTGAGTAATATTGAGATTACAACTGCTTTGAGTGGTCTCATCAAGACTCATAATGAGAGTATTTGATAACTTGCACAGTAGACATGGAGAACATTGTGGGATAAGGGTAGACACAAGTCTTTTGGAGAGAAGCTTCTTGATCATCATGGAGAAAATGATCTATCTGTCTATCCTTTACTTTGGTCCTACGATTATTAGATTTGTACTGTAGATTACCAGTTTTCTAGATAAAAAGTAACTTGATGTGATATACTTTCCACCAAATGTATTTTCAACATAAAACACATTAATGTATGCATAGTTTACATTCTGACAATGAAGTTATTAAAATGATATCTGCTCTTGTTCTTTTTTTTGACATAATTATTTCTTGTGTCCATTCACAGATGTGACATCAGATTTCAATAACTCCAAAATAGAAGATGAAAGAAACTATAAATATTTTATTTCAATACTGCCTTGTATCTTTCAAGATCTTAACAGGTTAACTGGATTACATGATTTATAAATCTATGTAACCCACCTTTTTAATGTTTTGCTCACTTTATAGGTCATTCAAAAGAGAAGATAGCTTTTGGAAATTGTGTGTGTGTGTGTTGAGAGTGAGAAAGAGAGGCAGAGAGAAAGAGAGAAAGAGAGAGAAACAGAAGAAATATTGAACTCGACAACTTGTCAAAAACACACATAATGAGGACTTGCTCCTGCCTTGCCTTATTTGTCTGGACCAGTATGCTTCATGTTGTTGACCTGTCACCTTTACAAGAAAGAATGAACAGATATTTAGAAAGAGAAAGGACACTCAGTCTCTCAGAAGATCATGGAAAAATGCTACGTCGAGCCAAGCGTGGTTGGATGTGGAATCAGTTTTTTTTGCTGGAAGAGTATACAGGTTCAGATACTCAATATGTAGGCAAGGTAAGCCTTTTTTAAATGCCAAATACAGAAACTGAATAAAATACTAGATATGTCTTTACTTATTGTCCCCATCCTAAGTAAGAATTGCACAATGCAAATACACACGTATATCAGTGTGTATACATAAATATGTGTGTTTATACATGTATGTGCACACTTATGAATATGCATGTAGATATAGTAATATACACATATGCACATATTTGATGAAATTTTGGGGTTGATATTAATAACTCTAATGTATAGCAACTAAACAAGCTATCTTTAAAATAACATTTAAAATCATGGATCAAAAACAACAGAGACGCAATATTATTCCTTTCCACCCTACTGATTATATGATTCTCAATGATATGGACAAAGTATACTTTATGTGAAAAGTCCTACTGCATGGTTCCTTCTCTTTGTAGTAATGTCAATGCAGATAGTATACTAGATTAACTCTTTAGCACAGCCAATATTACAGTTCTCCTTATCTCCCAGTTGTTAACAGTATGAGTCCAGTATTAGGACACACTTCAACTTTGGATGGTAAAAAAAAAAACCCAAACAAACAAAAAAAACAGCAATAGTTCCTTCCAGGTCAGGAGATAAAGGGAAAAAAATAATCCTTTTGTATCTTTTATTTCTCATGAGGATAAAGATTTTGCTTGTTAGCAAAAAGCCTTTGTCATCTTAAGAATGTTTTTAACCTCAGAATCAAATGACATATTCCCCCCACCCATTCCCTCTACTTTCCATTAAAAAGCCAAATATATTTTACCACTGCATTCATTCATTCATTCTAGCATTTCTCCTTTGTATTATAAATTTCTTAATTTTATTCGTTTGTTTTTTCTGATTTATAGTTCATTAATTTCCCAGAATCAAAGGCAAAAAACTAACTAAATATTAAACTAAGTACAAAAATGCATGAATGGGAAATAAATGGTTCTTATCACTCCTTCCTTCTGATTTGTACTGATCGAAGCATCACAATTTCAATCAACTCTTTAAAACTTGGAAGTCACCTTTAACTCCTTACTCTTCATTATTATCACCAATTACTGATGGCACTTTATAAAGTTAATACTTGAACCCAGGTGTTCTTACTGAAGTCCAGAATATCCCATCAATTGACTAAAATATATAGTCAGTTATGGACTCACTGATGGCACTTTCACAGAGTCCCTTGACTAGTATATCTTATGACAGATTTAGAGCTGGAAGTGTCCTTAGTGACTACTAAACTTTTAGACTGCAACCAAGTACCACTCTCCTTCATTTTTTGTGATCTTTTTGTTTAAATCATGTCCTACTCTAAGGGAAAGCATTTGGAGTTTTCTTGGCAAAAGTTACTGGACTGGTTTGCCACTTTCTTCTCCAGCCCATTTCAAAAACAAGGGAAGTGAAGTAAACAGTGTTAAGTGACTTGCCCGGTGTCATACAACTCACAAGTGTCTGATGGCAGATTTGAACTCAGAAAAAATTAGTCTTCCTGACTCCAGGTCTGATGCTCTATCCACTGAGATGCCCATGGTTGCCCATCATTTTACCAATGAGGAATCAGGTAGAAAGAAACAAAGTCAATTGCCATTGGTTATGTCACTGGGAATGAGGAAAAGTATATCATCCTGTCTCCAAGTCCCATGCTATGTCCATTAAATCTTCTGCTATTTTTTATAAATTTATTCTCCTATTATCATAAATCAAGTAAAGAATCTAAGATTTTGGTTACTTGAAGAAGGCTTACAGACCACGTAGTCTCAACGTCCATTTGATAGGTGAGGCACAAACCAGAAATGACAAAATTATTAATCTTTTCAATCTAAGTTAATCATTCAACTGCTTAGTTGCATAATCTCAGCTTCTGTTACTGATTTCTATTCCATTGCCTTTCCTCATTAAATTATACTAATAATGAAACCTTTAATATTTGTTGAAACTTTTCAATGACTCAAATAGTGGAAGTATCTGGCACTGCACTAAGGGTTGGTCATATAAAAAACAAATAAAAATGCATTCTTACACAGATTGCATTTTAATGCGGTTGTGTATTAGTGTGCACAAATGTGTGAGTGTGTCTGTGTGACATACAAACTAAAAGCCATGATTAAAGGAGTAGAACACCTAATGTTTTGTGTTGGGGAGATAATCAGGAAATAGCCTTTGCTAATACCAAAGTTGAACCTTTAAAGGAGTTTCTTCTAAAAAATTGGATGGGGTTTCCAAGACATACACATGAAAAGGGAGTATATTGGAAGAATGATTAAATCATATGTGAAAAGTCACAAAAAGTGGAAAAGAGATGATATGTGTGTGAAACAGCACATTAACCAATTTAGCTGGAAGGTCAAAGTAGCTGCTGCTAACTGGAAGGCTAGGATGCCTTCTGGGTCCTAGGGCCAGCTGAACTGTTGGAGGACTAAAAAAGCATGGCTGTGATAAGGCTTTGTTTCTTTGTGGCTTGGTTGATCCTTGAGTTCCCAGCAACAGAAATGGTGAAGGTTATGGGATGTGCAGGACCCTGTGAACTTCAGTGTGTACCAGGAACTGCCCAGAGGACTGGAAGAGAAACTGGGAGCTGTCTGGTTCTGAATCCAGGTGACTGGTGGATTCAGGTAGGACTTGGGCCCATGGAAGGGGATCCAGTGAACCTGAGGGACCACCCTGAATCAAGATGAAGAAAGGGCCTCCCCTTTGATGCATGATGAAATTGAAGTGTACTGGACACTGAGGGGTGGAGGGCTTGTGTAATTTTCTAATGATTCTATTTAATGATTAATGATACTTAGTGAATGATTGCTAGATAAGTGACCAATTAATGTAATCAATGATTGCCCCACAAGTGACAGATTGATTATGGTATTGTGAAATGACTGAATGATTAAGGAAGGAGGGTTTCCCCCTTAGGGAAACCAGATGATTTTTCTTTTGTTATTTGTTCTAAATGCTGTGGCCACTGTAGTGAAAACTATGTGGCAATTCTAATGTTAAGATGTTGTGAATTCTATATTGTGATTTTCTGTGATAAGATATAATGTTGTGAATATTATATTGTATCTTGATTTTCTGAGAAAGTTTGCCTTTTTTCATTATGGAATAAATGGAGTATTCACTTATGTGTATTCAGAACCTCAAAAGCTGTACACAGTAGATTTCTTTTGGGAAGCTGTTCATGCATGGTATTATCATAGACTATATAATAATTAGTATGAATTGTGTGTTTAAAAATGACCATCCACTAAGTACAGTATCATGAGTCCATGACAAATATTTAGAAGATAAAGGATGACATTTCTCTAGAGTTTGAAGGTTCTGAGCTGCAATGAGCTATGCCCTATCTGCAAAATGTTCCTCATTAATATATCATTGTGGCAAGGGAAGGATTGGAAGACATAGTGAATCTGTAGTAGAATTGGGAATACTCTCTGCACTTCCACCCTAGATAATTTTGGGAAATACAGTATTAAATCAATCAAACAATGTAGATGTCAAAAATTATCAAATTAACGGTTGGTTGAAAAGGTGGATTATAGAAGATAAATAGATAAATGAGTACCTAGGTGATAACTGAAAAGATTAATAGAAAAATAGAAGGATAAATAGATAGATGATACGTTAATCTATTGTTTTGATTTCAGATGATGATTTCAAAAAGAATCAACATAAAGATTAAGTTAACAAGTCAGCCCTGAAGTGTTACAGTTTAAGCCAACGGTATTTTATTAAGCACTTACTACTTACTAGGAATTATGCTTAATACTGAAGATACAAAAAAGAAAAAAAATAAACAGCTTTCAAGAAGTTCACAATCTAACGATGTGGATAATAGATGAACAACATTGAGCAAACAACACATAAACTATTTAAATTGTAGATAATCTCAGAAGGAAAGCATTAAAATTAATGAAGATCAGAAAAGGGTCCTATGTCACTTGTAATGCTGAAAAAAACTGTTATAAGAGCAATATTTTCATCTCTGAATCCCTGCTGCAGAAAGACATGAAGTGAAAAAGAAAGGATAAAAAGAAAGATGAGAGAATTATTTCCTATTTCTTTGCACAAGACTGACCCTAATTGATATTTCCAAATAAATAAAATACATCTTTGAGATTACTCCTACTTATTTTCTGTAACTCTCCAAAATTTAGCTGTCCTATCTCTTTCAAGTCCATGTCCAGTCCTAGTACCATTAGTACCACTACTGACTTAAACTCAACTCGCTACTACTCTATGTTCTTAGTATCATAGTAGAGCTAAAACTATCAATTCTGGCAGAAGGGTAAAAAGGGAAACAGTGAAAGAGGGAAACTTCTTGAAAGATTTCCTCTATTAAGCCTTTAAAGACGAATTGAGTTGGAAGTGAATGAAGAAAAGAAATAAACAATAGTTTATCAAGCATCTACTATGTGCCAGTTCCGTGCTAAACACTAGGAAATACCTAATTCAATCCTTTCAACAATCCTTTCCTCTAGGAAATATATACTATTAATTTTCTCATTTTAAATATAAGGACATTGAGGCAGAGAGAGATTAAATGAGTTGTCCATGGTCTCACAGCTAGTGTCTGAACTTAATTTCAACTTAATTCTTCTTGACTTCAGGCTCTAGAGAAATTGTGAACTTCTGTTAAAAAGGTCTTAAAAGAAGAGAGACCCAAAGAAATAGCCACCTAAAATGAGGAGAAGGAAAAATGCCTGTCCACTGCTACAGTTCTGTCAAAGCACAATGAGCATGTGTGGGAAAGTTTCAGTTGCTCCACTATAGTTATGTCTATGGTGTATTTGGAACTAGACCTAGAGATTTATTCAGTCTTCTGTGAGCCAAATCTGTTTAATTAATGTCCATAAAACTTAATAACAATTCCATTTTATTCAATACAATCTCAGTTAAGTAACGAGAATAATTTAATTCACATTGAATTTGCTGATACTTATGAATTGTTTGACATTTTTAATTCAGAAAAAAATTTGATAAACAAAATAAATACACTTTTGTACAGAATTCAAATAATGTCTGAGTTATGTGTCTTTGAGGATGCAAACACAAAAAATGAGTCATTTCTGGTATTCAAAGATCTGTCATGTAATTCTGAAATCAGACTCATAACCTATCATGGTCAGAGAAGCAAAATGGCTATGCTCTCATTGTTTGGGGGAAATAACATAAGTGAAGTGAAACATTTTAGCAAGTAAAGGGAACTTCTCGAGGAAGAGATACTATCAGATACACAGAATCTTCCTATCAGTCTCAAGAGAATTAAATAATGATTAGCTCTCTCATTCTATTTCTTTCTTTCTTATTAAAAATAATAAAAAATCAAAACAAAATTGTCCTCTTTGATTAGATAAAATTATTCATGGTATATGCATAATAACACAGGCACCATACATCATGTGCCATTTATCTTTGAAAAGAAAAACTATTCTTGGATAGAACATGGTGGATATTATTTTTACATATGTCATGTCGTTGACATTTAACTATCACCATAAATAGGTCACCAAAACAGATGTGCTTTCTTTAAAATAAACTAGTTCCATCTCATCTCAAAACTAGATTGATTTAAGTATTTTCTTGGCCCAGTTATTTTTTAAACAGAGAAAGGTTGGAAGGAGCCAGCTTTTGAAACACAACATAAGACTTTAATAGAGGAGTGGCATGGTTAGACCTGTGCCTTAGAAATATCAGTAGGAAAGCAGAATAGAAAAGAGATTGGAGTAGGAACAACTTGAGACAGGGAGATCAAGCTGAAGGCTATTTTAATAGTTCAGTTGTGAAGAGATGAGGGCCAGCATAGATTTTTGAAGGAGAAAAAGGAAGAGAATAGTAGGAGTTGTAGGAGTAGAACTAGCAGGAGCAGCAGCAGCAGCAGCAGCAGCAGCAGCAGCAGCAGTAGTAGTAGTAGTAGTAGTAGTAGTAGTAGAAGTAGTAGAATGTGGTTGTTATATTTATCATTTTATATTTTATGGAGTTTGAAGAAAAGTCTGGGAAGGAATCCCTAGGTTAATATTATGCATTTACCTCTATAAAATTTTGCAGACTACTACAAAAGTAGATAAAATTTACCCTGGGAATGTTTTCATCTTTTCTTGTGTCACTAAAAATGTGATAAAAGAAACTCCAGTAGCAGACAAGATTATGAAAATGATATGCATGTCAACTTATTTCCAGATTACTTCTGCTTTCTCTTTATTTTGAGAACTTTAATTCCATGTAAATCAATTAACCAAGCATCAGTGATCAATCAGTAAGCATTAAGTGCTTACTATGTGTGGAGGTATTGTGCTGAGCACTATAAATTAAAACATAAAACATGAAATAATACCTACTTTCCAGGAAATTTCTTTCTAATGGGGATAGACAAATGCTTATATGTGCATCATGAATGAATACAGAAAGTATTAAAACAAATTCAAAGTCATTACAAACAACATGATTTAGTGAGGAGGTTATTAGCACTTAAGGAGGTCAGGAAAGGCTTCCCAATGAACTCTGACCCTGAGTTGCAATCATTTATATATGAAAAAAAAGTGAGGCCCAGTCTCACCAAACTTGGGAGACAGTGAGTGCAAAGATGAAGGATGGAATATAAAGTTCCATGTTTGAGAAACAAGAACTCTGTCTACATCATAGAATGTTAGAAGGGCAATAATATTCAATGAAGTTCAAAAGATAGATGAGAGCTAGCTTGAAAAGGACTTTAAAGTCTAAAAAAGAACAATTTATATTGTATTCTGAGTCAGTAAAACGTCAATGGAGTTGATTAAGAGAGTGAAATGGCCAAATCTGAACTCAAGAAAAATCAGCAATAATATGTAGGATTTTGTAGAAATCTGAATTCCAGAGGGCATTTAAATTATTTTTTTGAAACTGGAAATTATGAATATTTTATCTGACTATATTGATTAAAAAATTTGTTTATAAACTTTTATGGGCAAACAATGTGTCTAGGTATTCATGACACAGTTTTATCTTTTATTGTGTCCCACTACTAATACAATCTATTTGTTTAATCCTTATGGAGTTTGAAGAAGGAGGCTGATCTTATTTGTAATACAGAGGCTTGTTCTCTCAGTTTATGAAGACTATTAGGTTTTGACATAAAATTTGTAGCCACTTGATCATTTCATCGTAGGTATTCAATAAGTGTCAAAATTTTATATCCTACAGTAAATAGTTCCTACTTCTTTCTTATTAAGTTTGAAGGTCTTGGCTAATTAAGGAAGGACATTTTATAATTCTTGATAACAATGACATTATTTTTATAATAAACTTCTATTCCATAAGCAAATTCATAGGATTTAGTCATCTGTTTTACACTTCTGTGTCAGCATATAACTAGTTGAAAGTACATGGATATCATGAATGAGTGGCCTGTGATTCCTTTTTGGGGTCTTAGCCAGATATAGGATTCTTTCAGAGGTAAACCAATTGTAGTGACTTTGATTAAAAAACAAAACAAAACAAACAAAAAAAAGAATGCAGTATCTCATGCAAGTTGTTAGTCAATTATCTATTGCTCAGTAATTTTTTTTGAGGCAATAAAGATTAAGTGACTTGCTCAGGGTCACACATCTAGTAAGTGTCAAGTGCCTGAGGTTGTATTTGAACGAAGCTTCTCCTGACTCCAGGGCTGGTGATCTATGCACTGTCTCACCTAAATACCCTTAGACATTTTATTTTCTGAAAGCAATTATTTATTTAACTTTTAATGTGATTATTGAATGATATGTAAATATCTACCAGTTCCCTTGCTTCTTTTTTGACAAAAAGGTATTCATCAGTGATGCTTCAGGGTGATGATATCTATGTTTCATTTGTATTATAAGGGATTTTATTTGTATGGTTTCTAAATCCATTATTATCCATTTTATTATTCCAAAAGTTTGCTTTCATACTGGAAATCGAAAAGTGACCACTACTATAAATCAAAACCTTTTTTTGTGTGTGTCATGGAGCTCTTTGACAGTCTCGTGTATCCATCTGAAAATAATGTTTTTAATTGCATAAAGTAGATAGAATTACAAAGAAATACAATTATATTGAAATATACTTATCAACATATTTTTGAAACACATGAGTTTACTGAATATAGCTTAAGAACTCCTACTATAAACATATTTCTTATTGACCATATTAAAGATGGAAGGAATACTAGTTTTAGCAACGACAGTATCTGTAGTGTGGAACTATAATTTCATTTCTATACTTCGTTTGCTAATGAGGAAAATCCTTCAATCAATGTAGACTCCAAAATATTCTGCAACTTGTAATCATAAAGAGTAATAATTAATGCAGCTAGGTGACACAGCAGGTAGAGCACGGGACATGGAGTCAGGAAGATCTGAGTTTAAAGTTATCCTCAGACATTTACTATATGATTCTGGGCACATCACGTTGTTCTTTTTTAATGTGCTCATTAATAAATTCCAGAAGCCACCTACTTGTGAGGGTTGTTTTGAGGAAAAGTTCTGTAAAGTACTTTTCAAAACTTCAACTGTTATATAAAATACTAGCTGTTTATTATTATTATTATTAAGTTAAAAATATTAAGTTAAAAATATGTACTCCCAAGTACATATCCTTTTTTTTTACCAAATACTTTCATGACAACAACTTTGAAAAGTATGTAACAAAAGAAGTATTATTCTCATTTTAAAGGGGGAGAGAAGTAAGGCATAATCTAGGGACATACAAATCATAATCAAGGGAGAATTGAAGTTTCTAACTTTATCTTCAAAGTTTAATGCTCTTTTCCAGGTATACTTATTCATTACAGTGATTAACGCACAATGCTAAATACTTGTAATGTCAAATCAAATGATCTGCTTTGTTGTTGTTGTTTTTATTTTGTGATTTTATTTTGGATGAAACATTCCAGGTCACTCAATGTTATTGAGAAAGGAATGGGGAAAAAATAACTACTTATATCAAAGCCTGAACAGATGCAAACACTAGGATCCTTAGACCTGTGAAAGACTAAAAGCAGTGTGTAGCTTGCTAATAAATTTTGATTGTGTTTTGCTCTCTTCCTCTGCTTCATGGTCTAACTGTAACCACTACTCCATATTCCCTTTTCAAACTGAAGTGTGTGTCTCAAAATAGTACATGAGACTACATATAATTTTTGTGTTTTTTCATACCAGTTCCCCATTCCATTAGCCTTGATAACTATGTTTGCTGATTTAAGACCCTACAAGGCATCTGCACAGTTGGAAATACTATTCTTGAAATATCTTACACAAAAAATAAAACTTCTCACTTTATAAGTGTTGCTATTTAATTAGAACTAATACACTTGATCAGAAGGATATAATAAAATGTAGAATGCTCTATGCAGAACCAAAATAAATGACTAGTTATTTGGACTTTTAGGTATTTCAGAATCAGAATGCTGATGAATTTTTTATACATAGGTAATAATACAACAGGAGACAAACTAAATTTAAAATCTTTAAAACAAAAACCAAATGGAGTCATGTGCCATTAACAGAGGAGAAGAGAAAAACTAAAAGTGAATCAGTTGAAGATTTGTTATATTTTACATTCTAGTCACTCACTAAATTTTTTCATGGCAAGGAGATGACCTTATTTGCTTGAAAATTATGCCAGGGAAAGGTTTGATGATGAATGGTATGTATGGCACTTATTGACCAGTTTAGTTAGGTTCAAAAATGATCATCATGTTAGCTTCAAAGGGACAAGTGCTATCCACCATATTATTTGTTGAAGACTCTACACTGTCTGAATTCATGGAGTAAGTGCTCATAGTAATGAAAATAAAATATTTAAGTATTGAAATATGTATGTTAATATTTCAGTGTTAAAACAGTTCAGTCCAAAATCAGTCAGTCTGAACAATGTCATGACAAATGGTTGTACCTTTCTTAGGCAGGGCAATTCTTTTCATAATGGCCTTTCTTTATGCTACATCTCTTATCTCCAAATCTCCAAGTTCATTTTAAAACTTTGAAACATTGTCTGATGTATGATAATATTTTTTGCTTGTCATGATAACATACGTTCTTTCCATAATCATTCATAGTTCATTGACCCAAATAGATGGGAATAATTTCCCTTATTATTTTCTCATATCAAGAGAATAAAATGAATGTACCATATTTTTGTTCTGAGTCTCATTACCAAGAAAGTCTACTTCTCTTTCCTTTGCATGTTTCTTTTTGTTTTTGTTGTTCTTTTTTGCCATTTCTCTCAAGCAATTCATAGTTTATGGTGCTATGCAGCCTAAATATGTCTTTCCATTGGCTTTTGTGTTGTTTTTATTGCTGAAAATTCTGAGATAGTTTGGATAATGTTTCATTTAAGTGCTCCATTAAAAAAACATGTTCTTGCTAGTGTTAAACAAAATGCCCACCTGAAAATCTTTTCTGAAATATACATCTATCTAGGATCACTCAATATACTTTCTGTCCAAAAGCATAATAAAAGATTTTGAGCTTACAAGCATAAAATACACAAAAAAGTAGTGGTAGAATAGGAAGAATAGTAGATTCAATGTTATGGAAACTGGGTTTAAATATTCTTTGCTTCTGAAAAGTGCTTAATGTGGACAGGTCACTTAATATCATCACCTGTCTCAATCAGTAGAGTACGTACAGTAAGATGTCCTTTTCACTACCACACAAATTAGAATTTCTACTTAACAAAAGATCCTCTTCATTTTTTAAAATGAGATTTAAAATTATATTTTAAATCTCATCACTTCCTCTAGCATTTGAAATCTCTATAACTGAATCATTTTTTTTCAACTGCTTTACCATTAGGAAGAACTGACACCTGGCAGATACCAATGCATTATAAATCTTCTCTCATGATTATATCTTGCCTTATCATGAATTTTCTTACCTGACTAGAACACTGTTAACATCCCAATTACATTCTGAATAACTTTTTCTCCCTCCTTTAATTGTCTACCAAGTATTTTCATTTTTTTCTTTTTTATAATTCAGTTTAATATAGAGGTGATTAACTTCTTGATAGTAAATGCTTCTAAGCTTCTTACTTTGTATTATCTGCTCTTTGGGAATAAGTAAAATAATGAGCGAAAATGAGGTCAATGAATAGAAATAAAATGCATCAAATAATTTCCTCAAATGGACTTTTTGGCTTTCATTAAAATGCAAAAAATTAAGAAATAGGAAATTTAAAGATAAAAGAACAAAAAAGTGAAATAAATACACCTCTTACTCCTTCCTCTTTCCAATTCTCAAGTAGAGAAATGGGTAAGATTTTCCTTCTTCCCTTTATCTATCTCCCTGATGTAATTGAACAGTTTTTATTTACTGAGATAATGGAGTGACAAGATCAAGACAATGTATTTGGAAGAATATTAGGATATATTTTATTGTAATATCAATTTGAGCTTTTTTTTATTATTTTGACCATTATGCTAGGCACAGGAGAAATAGAAAAAATGAGATAAGACACATTCTCTAACCTTCTCCAATTTATACCTGCAGAGCAAATATTGCACATGTACAGATAACTGTAATGAAAAGAGTACATGATATTAGAGAGCTGCAAATCAAGTTCCAAGAAAAAAATGTGGATTGGTCCAAGACTACAGAAAATCTCAAAAAGTATTTTGAAAATGACATAGGAAAGGTAGAGGTAAAATTAGGAAGAGAAATAAGAGTGATGCCAGAAGATCATGAAAAATGAATCAATACCTTGGTAACAGAGAGACAAAAAGAAATTACTGAGGAAAATAATATCTTAAAAAATGACTAGGCCAAATGGCAAAAGAGTTCCAGAAATCCAACGAGGAGAAGAATATCATCAAAATCAGAATTGGCCAAATGGAAAAAGACATTCAAAAGTTTACTGAAGAAAATAATTGCTTAAAATTGAAATGTAGTAAATGGCAGCTAATGACTTTAAGGGAAACCAAGAAACAATAAAATAAAGTCAAAAGAATAAAAATGGAGAAGACAATGTGAAATGTCTAATTGGAAAAGGAACTGGTTTGGAAAATAAATTAAGGAGAAATATGAAAATCATGATAAAAAAGGGCCTTACTCATATCTTTCAAGAAATTATCAGGGAAAATTCCCCTGTCATGGGAAAGTGTCATGAATAGTGAAGTCAAATTCCAGACTTCTCAGGTCAAGGAGAAAATATTGCAGTCATTGAGAAAGAAAAAAAATGAAGTGTGGCAGGGCCATAGTAATGATAACACAGGGTTTAGCAGCTTCTGCATTAAATGATCAGAGAACTTGGAATGTGATATTCTAGAGGGCAAAAGATCTAGGATTAAAGTCAAGAATCGCCTCTCCAGCAAATCTGAGTATAATACTTCAGGGAAAAATGGATGTTTAGTGAGATAGGTGATTTTCAAACATTCTTGATGAGAAGACCAGATCTGAAAAGAATATTTGACTTTAAAATACAAGAATTAAGGGAAGCACACAAAGATAAATAGAAAAGGGAAATCATAAGGAACTTAATAATGAAAAATTGTTTATATTCCTACATGGGTAGAAGATATTTGTAACTCATAAGACCTTTCTCACTATTAGGGTAGTTAGAAGCAATATATATATGCATGCATGCATATATATATATATATATATATATATATATATATATATGCATGCATGCATATATATTGTGAATGTATATATGAATATATGTATATCTAAAGGTACATATATGTCAGTTGAATATGGAAGTTTGATTTCTAAAAATAAAATTAATGGATGAGAGAGAAATGTCCTTCAAAAAAGAGAAAGGGAGAGGTGGAATGGAGTGAAATATTTCACATAAAAGAGGCAAGAAAAAAATCTTTTACAATGGAGGGGAAGAGGGGGGAATTGATGACAGTTAACCTTACTCTCATCAGAACTGAATCAAAGAGAGAATAAGAGACACAGGATATGGAGTACAAAAATCTATATTAACCTCCAGAAAAGCAAAATGGGACAGAGATAAGAAAATGGGGTGGCAATAGAAGGTAGGGCAGAATGGGGCAAGGAGTAATCAGAAACAAAAATACAGTTGGGAATAGTAGCTGTGAAAAAAATGAAGCAAGTCTCTCTGATTAAAGCCTCAGTTCTCTAGCATGCAGAAAACTTTGTCAAATTTCTAAAAAAAAAGTAAGAGTCATTCCCTAATTAATAAATGATTAAAGGATATAATGAATTTTCAGGTGAAGTAATAAAAGCTATCTAGAGTCTTACGGAAAAATATTGCAACTCACTATTGATTGGAGAAATGCAGATTAAAATAATTAAAATAATAAAATAATTCTGAGGTACTACCTCATACCTATTAGACTGAGTACAGAAAAGGTAAATGACAAATGTTGGAGAGAATGTGATAAAATAGGACATTAATGTACTATTATCAAAGTTTTGAACTGTTCAAACCATTTTTAGATCAATTTGGAACTATATCCAAAGGCTATAAAATCAGTCATACGTAGCCTTAAACCTAGCAATACCAGTACTAGGTGTATATCACAAAAGAGATTTTAAAAAGAAAGAAAAGAACAAAAAGAAAAAGGGAAAGGACCTATAGCTACAAAACTGTTTGTAGCGGCTTTTTTCTGGGAGTAAAAATTAGAAACTGAGGGGATGTCCATCAAACAGGGAATGGCTGAATATGTTGTGGTATGTAATTATCATGGAATACTATTGCAATATAAGAAATGATGAGCAGAATGCTCTCATAAAAACAAAACCTGGGAAGGCTTATTTGACTTGATGCAAGTGAAAGACACTGTATACAAAGTAACTGCAATAGTGTAAGACAATCAGCTGTGAATGACTTAGCTATTCTCCTCAATGCAATGATCCTTAATAACTCTGAATGACTAAGGAAGAAAAATGCTATTCATACCAGAGAAAGAACTGATGGTGTTTGAATTCACAATAAAGCTTACTTTTTCACTTTGTTTTTTTCAAGCTTTTTTGTCTGGTTTTTTTCACACAATATGACTATTATAAATATGTTTTGTGTGACTACACATACATAATCAGTATGGAATTGCTTGCCTTCTCAATGAGGGGGCTGGGTAAGGAGGAAGCAAATGAATTTGTAACTCAAATTATAAAAAAGAAATGTTGAAAAGTATTCTATATGTAAATGGGTAAAAACAAAATACTATAATAAATACAAAAAACTGTATGGTATATATCTATATAGATACACACACATGCACACACATGTTTTTCACACTCATACACATGATATTGCTCATACCATAAAAACAATCTCTCCCCTCTACCTCAGTGTGCTTATTTTTCCTCAAGACTCAATCTGTTTCACCAAGCCATGAAGTAACCCATGACCTCCTCAATTGTCAGTACTCAGTTCCACCTCACTTTTCATTGAACTATAAACTTGGTTACATGGCTGTCTTCACTCAGTCAATATAGTTTCCTCTAGTGTAAGAAGTTTCATTTTTTTTATTTTTGTCCACAATATTTAAGACAGTTCCTTACACACAAAAGACACAATAAATATTTGTTGAATTCAATTGAATCACAAGTCAAGTGTTTCTTTGCTTTTAGCCAAGATTACATCAAAACTTCTAGAACAAAGACAAAAAATATATAACTTTATTTTCAGAAAGATATAAAATCCAAAGGAAAGCTAAACCAAATTAAAACATAAATTTTAAATTTCAGTGATAATTTCATAAAAGCTATATTATTTTTTTATTTTTTCATTTGTTTTATTGTTTACATCATTCATTTTCATGACATTTTTGAATTACAAATTTTATCCCCATATTTCCCCTAACCCAACCCTAAAACAACAATCCCACTTTAAAGAGCCTTCCCTGCTCTGCTCTCTTACTTTCCAGTAGGGCAGGGAGGGTCTCTCTATCCTGTCCCCTGTATATGTTAATTCCTAGTTGCAGGTCTTGCAGAACTTTAAATTCCAGATTCTTTCAATTCCTTCCTTGTCACCCACCCCCACTGGAAGGACAATCAATTCAGTACAGGCTGTGGATGTGTGATTATACAGGACATCTTCATAGTGGACATATTGTGACAGTGATCATCTGTCTCTCCTTCCTATCCCCCCCTTGTTCTGCTCTCTACCCTGTCCCTGTCCCTTTACTGAAGTGTGTGCTTCCAGCATCCCTCCCCTTCATCATCCCTCCTCTCATCCCCATGTCCCCTACTCTCCTGTATGGCATGATGCCAGTTTAGACTTTATGCCATTTCTTCCCTAAGCCAAATTCAATGAGAGTAATTGAAAGTAAAGTTGGAACAGTTATCTCTTGCCTCTTCTATACTGGATGATTAGCCCCATTTTGTCTCTTCCTGTCTCCTCTCATTCTTGTCCTCTCCCACCTCAGAATTTCACCATTTAAAGTAACATCCCATCTTATTCAGTTAATCATATACTTTCCATATACACATATACACTCATGTTCAGATATGTATTCATATGGATATATAGGCTCCTTTGTGGACATATGTGTATGTATACATATAAATACATTTGTATTCCCTTCACCTGTCCTCATGCTAAGAAATGTT
>CM053594.1:238538172-238553230 GCA_028646575.1 Pseudocheirus occidentalis | reverse complement strand
CGCTCCCCAGGACCACTATCCAAGACCACAATCTGCATCCAGGCTGTTCAATGCAAGAGCACTTGGCCCTGATCAATTGACTCAGCCCCGCTGCGGGATCCACAGGCCAGGGGCTCTGAAGCAGCCCAGTGGGGGCATCCACCAGTTACAGCAGTTTCTGCCCTTCCCCCACTGCTTCCTTGCTCTGGGGGTAGATTGGCCAATCTGTTTTTCCTCCCCCAAATTTAACTTGAAAGCTTCTTTCACTTTCACTGACCTTTAATCCTGGCTTATGCAGATTGCTCCTATGCAGATTGCTCCTGGTGTTTTAAATCTTCTCTGGTGTAGACCAGCGCTGTGGCTTGGGAAGCTCCTCATGGCCACCACATGGCGGTATCAGGCTGGGCTGGTGTCAGCTGGCATCCTGCCTTGATGATCCCCTGCTGCCTTCCACAATTAATGTGTTTTCTGTATTTTTTGAGATTGAGAGTCCTAGAATTTGTCCAGCGTCATATTTTTATGGGTATTTAGGGTGGCTATGTAGGAGCTTTGGGACCCTGCCGCTTCTATGCTGCCATCTTGCCTCTGTCCCCAGAAATCATGTTCCTTTTCTTAATCTCATCCTAATATTGACTTAATTCAGTTACAGAATCAGAGGGGACTGAAAGCATATGGAAAACCAAGCTTCCAAGAGTTCCTAGAATGGCTCCATTTAAAATGGTCTCATTTGCAAACATGAAACAGAGTACTCATATAAAAGATAATATGGGAATAATACATACAAGGGAAGAGTATGAGGAAAAAGAAAGAAGAAAATATGGAGGGGGTAAAGTTGTTTCAAAGTAAGAGAAACTGAGAAAAGATAAACAATAAATGGTATCATGATACTCATTTGATAAAGAAATATTGGGCAAAGTAAGCTAAGTTTCACATCCTTCCTGTCTGCATATATACTTATTTTAATGTTTACAAAGTCGTTCCTGATGTAGAAAAAAAATAGTTTCAAATTTTATATCTGGCTACTGATTTCTTTTGTGAATAAGGGCAATTCATTTAATCTTACCATGATGCAGAAGGTCCTGACTTTCTATGAATCAGATACATTATTAATGTGTTTTCATAAACAAAGTTCCTCAGAAGATCTCCCTTTTGCACACAGAGAAATAGATTAGATAAAGACACATACAAATACACAGACATTTACACACAGAGCCAAGCACAGGGCAAAATATATATTACATTTAGGACTAAATCATATTCCCCTTTTAGAAATAAAACTGAAACAAGACAGAACAAAAGAAACAAAATCTGGGTTTAACTGTATTCAACTATTTGCACAAATATGTTAAAAATATTGAAACTGTAGTCAAAATATTTGAAAACAAAGTCAAATTGAACAAATTGGTGAGATGTATATTTCTGAGCTTTAGATTTTTAATTTTCATACTGTAATAATGTTTAAATTCTGTAACTCTTAGGAATACTGAGAGAAAAGCTCTTTATATATCTAAAATTTTTAGATAAACATGAGATCTAATTCTAATCTATTATCTTCAAATTCACCCACTGATTATACACATTTGGTTTCTTTTTTGTCCTTTTCTAAAAGGTAAATTGATTTCTTCATTCACGTTTAGTTTACAAGATTCAGTTTTATAATCCCTTGAGTTTCTCTCTTCTCCCCACCCCCACCATGGTGGAATGCAATCAAGTGTAGGATTTGCAAATACGTTCACATTGGGCATTAGTCTGGTTGTGTAAGAGGGTTGTAAACAATGGAGTAAACAATAGGAAAGAAAAAGCAAAACCAAACATGGAAAACAATGATAGCATGTAGATTGCTTCAGACTACATTTAAATTCTGTTCTTTCTAGATCTTTCTCTGAATGCAGATATATCCTTCCATCCTGAGACTTGTAGAGTTGTCTTATAAGTGCGAGTTTCTGAGAATAGTCCAGTTTATCAAAGTTGGTTGTCACACATATGATGTGTCTGTGATTGTGTAAAATTTTTTCCTGGTTCTGCTCTTCTCATTTAGCATCAGTTTGTATAAACCTCTCCACGTAAAAATAGAGTCCCTCTCCTCCCTATTTCTTATAACACAATAATATTCCATTACATTCATATGTCACAACTTGTTTAGCCATTTCCCAATTGATGGGAATCCCCTTAATTTACAGGTTTTTGCCACCACAAAGAGAGAAGCAATAAATATTTATACATATGGGTCTTCCTCCCACTTCTCTGATCTCTTTGGGATACAACCCCCAAAGTGGTATTCCTGGCTCAAAGGGTATGCAATTAATTGTAGCCCTGTGGGCATAGTTCCAGTTTGCTCCCCAGAATGGTTGAATCAGATAGCAACTCCACCAACAAGGCATTAGTGTTCCAGTTTTTCCAGATGCTTTCCAGCATTTTTCATTTTT
Organism: Pseudocheirus occidentalis; assembly: GCA_028646575.1. Taxonomy (NCBI): domain Eukaryota; kingdom Metazoa; phylum Chordata; class Mammalia; order Diprotodontia; family Pseudocheiridae; genus Pseudocheirus; species Pseudocheirus occidentalis. Next base: position 238,550,825 of record CM053594.1, on the reverse strand, counting down.
CCTTTTTGTCATCTTAGCCAAATTGACTGGTGAGATGTGGTACCTCAAAGTAATTTTGATGTTCATTTATTGAACCAATCATGATTTAGAACACTTTTCATATGCTTATAGATATCTTTAATTTAATTTAATCAGAGATATCTGCCTCTGAAATTGCCTGTTCATATCCATTGACCATTTATCAGTTGGGGGATCACTTGTATTCTCAGACATTTTGCTTAATTTCCTATACATTTTAGAAATGAGGCCTTTATCAGAGACACTGGTTGTAAAAAATTCTTTCTCAATTTCTCACTTCTCTCTTAATCTTGGTTACATTGACTTTGTTTGTACAGAAATTTTTCTATGTATTATACTCAAGATTATCCATTTTGCATTTTATGATGCTCTCTAAATCGTCTTTGGTAATAAAGTCTTCTGTACTGCATAAATTTGACAGGTAATCTATTCCTTGCTTCCCCAGATTGTTTACAGTATCAGCCTTTATACTTAGATCGTGTACCCATTTAGACTTGATTTTGGCATATGGCATTAGATGATGGTCTATCCCAAGTTTCTGCCATACTGTGCTCCAATTTTCCCAGTAGATTTTTTGTCAAATACTGAGTTCTTATCCCAAAATCTGGGATCTTTGGGCTTATCAAACAGCATATTACTAGAGTTGTTGATTACTGAGTCTTTTGAACCCAATCTATTCCACTGATCCACTATATTACTCAGCCAGTACCAAATATTTTTGATGACTGATGCTCTATAATACAGATTAAAAGTCTGATACGGCTAGGCCACCTTCCCTAACATTCTTTTCAATAATTACCTTAATAATCTAGACCATTTCTTCTTCCAAATGAATTTAGTCATTATTTTTTTCTAGCTCTATAAAGAAAAATTTTTGGTAGATTGATTAGTATGGCCCTAAAAGGTTTCTTGTTTTTCCAAAAATAGGGACTTTTCTCTATTAAAATTTCTGCCATTTAAATCACATTAATTAATTAACAAATATGAAAGAATCTATCATGAAATTTAACATCAAACTATTAAAAGTCATCAGGTAGACATAAAACCTAACAATGTAAGGTGGTTGAAGTTGTTTTTGTTGCTGTTGTTTTTGTTGTTGTTTTGTTTGTTTGTTCATTTTCCATCACAAGAACCGAAGACTTGTAAGTAGAATATGTGGAAGCTATGTTTTACATTCTTCACTCCATGAATTTTTTATATTATTTTTCTCATTGAATTTAAGATCACGGAGAATAAAATACTCTTTTGCACTAGAAGTAAAGAAGAAAGACAACATGATGTAATTGAGTAGAAATTATGTAAAAACCAAGCAATCACCATGGTTTATGTATGTTCATGTTCTTTCTTTCCCTATCTATTAAGTTGTTTATTATGTAACCAGTTGCTAAAGAGAGAGAACTCAAGAAAAATGAGTAGATATGCTAGGACACTCTGCAAGACTGAAATGGAGCTCCTAGGGAATGATCTCCTTGAAACTCGGGATAAGAAGTAAAATTCCAGAGAAAAGGATGCATATCCTTAAAAAGACACAAACATGCACATGTGCACACACACACACACTATTTCCTGAATATGCTTCCTTGTTTTGCAACTATTACAATTAGAGTTGACAAAACTTAAATACTAGAGAAACCACACCTTCCCCATGCCTCCTATTCCCCAAAGGTTGTTTAAGGGAAGATAGTATATTTAGAGAAAATGACTAAAATATATAAGTAAAGAAAAATATTTCTGAGAATCTTTTTTTTCTTCTTCTCAGTTTATATTTTCTTATTATTTATGGAACAACTCCCTTTTGCTCACTGATTTAAGCACTTCCCTCATAACAATACTGTATACATGATATGCATATATATGAAATGCCTTAAATATGCACATGTATGTATGTATATAAAATACTGATTTCAGAACTGAGTGGTGAAAAGAGAATAAGGGTTTAAATATGTCACTAGAGCAGGAGGCCATTCTTTGGGAGAGTAGGTTACTTCAGTTATTATTGTATAATCATTCAGTCATATCTGACTCTTTGTGATCCCATGGACCATAGCATGCCAGACACTTCTTTCTTACACTTACTCCCAAAGTCTGCCCACTTGCCTGTTCATTGTTTCCATGACACTATCTATCTATCTCATCTTCTGTTGTCCCCTTTACCTTTTCCCTTCAATCTTTCTCAACATAAGACTTCTTTTCCAATGAACCCTATCTTCGTATTATGTGGTCAAAGAATTTAAGTTTTATGTTCAGTCTTTCTTTAAATATTGATGTATTTGATCTCTTTTCTGTACAAGGGCCTATTGAAAGTCTTCTCTAGCTCCACAATATAAAAGTTTCATTTTTGTTGCACTCAGCTTTCCTTACAATCCAATTCTCATACAGTATTACTGAAAAACCACAGCTTGGACTACATAGGGTTTTACCAATTTTTAATATGCTGCCCAAATTTGCCATAGCTTTCTGTCCAAGGAACAAATGTCTTCCACAATTACAGCAGCAGTCTGCAGTGTTTTTTTGGTCCAAGAATATAAAACCCGACACTCAGTTAGAAACTGGTAAAAAAAAAATGAGAGGGAGAAAATGGAATAGAATTACACATAAGGGTTTTCATTTATCAATTTGAAATGCTATTTTAGTCACCTTTTTAAAAAAATTTTGTGGGAAAGTACACAAAGGAGTATAGAAACTCCTGTTTAAGAAAAAAAGTGAGTATTGTTAACATGTACCATTTACATATATGTCTAAGAAATTTTGATTAGATGAGAAGGAGCTGAAATTAGGAATCACTTTTTTAATATAAGCACCTTCATAAATCACAAGTAAACCATTTGAATTATTTAAAAACCTATTGTATTTTCTGAGATCATCAATGAATCAAAAGTATAGGATGTTTTTAATCAATATTTAATTTAATATCTCTTTGAATAATATCTACAGACATCTCTATAATTATGTCTATTGTTTTAAATATGATGCTGTGATTAAAATATTGACTTTCAGCAGATTTTTTAGAATTGAATTTCTCCCCTTTGGTAAAGTATTACATTTAACTTATTCAGAATGAAGGTTCCTCATATACAAACACATGCACACACACACACACAAACACACACACACACAATTTTTTCAATTACAGATGTCACATTAAGCTCATTTTTTTTTGCTTTTTATAGAGCAGTTGGGGTTAAGTAACTTGCCCAAGGTCACACGGCTAGTTTTTGTGTTAACTGTCTGAGGCCGGATTTGAACTCAGGTACTCCTGACTCCAGGACCGGTGCTCTATTCACTGTGCCACCTAGCTGCCCCCAACTCAAATTTAATGAAGAAAATTTTCTGTGAAATTTTTCTATAGAAAGCAATTATAAATTTCATTAATTTGATGCATTAATTACACAATAATTGAGTAATTTCATGCATTAAGAATAATTACCTAGAAACCAGTACCTGATCACTTATAAAATCCCCTCTGAAGACCTTTAAATAAAGTAATAAAAGAATTCCTTAAGCAGCAGAAATCACAAAAGATGGAGAGAAATAATTATCCAGCCAAAATCAGTTGAGAAGTTTGGTGGGAAAAGTCTGCTATACCTGGATGAGAGTGGAGGAAAGTACTGGACCCATCAAACCAGACCTTGGGAATCACTGAATCAGCTGCAGTAGTGGTTGCTTCCAGAGCTCTCAGCCCAAACATGGTAAGAGGGTCAAATACCTGATTATAAGGTGATTACAGCAACCTCTTTGATAGCACTGAGGCAGGAATCTTTTGCTTCCCCATGCTCAGTTGCACTCACAGACCGGATTGGCAGTCCCAGAGTAAGGAGGAACACAAGCATACATGAGCTTGTAGATGAGGATCTGGAACTCTCATCACAATTCCTGGGAAGAAAAGAGTGCTTTGGTTGCTCAAAGAGCAGTGCACAGTTAAGTAGAGTAGTAAAGTCATCATTCCTTAGATCAAATCACATTGGAAGAAGCGAAAATTTCAGGTCCCTAGAAATATCTCTAAAAACAGCTGCATAAAAGCTTGGTTTACTGCATTCTTCAACCTGGAAACAGAACCCAACTTTGACAAGAGTTAAAAATAAAGAATTAGACTGGAAAAAATGGACAAACAATGGGGGTGGAGGGGAACAAACTAACAAAAGAAAAAAGATTCTGACCAAAGAAAGTCATTATGGTGACAAGAAAGATCAAAACACACACTCAGAAAAAAGATAGTAAAGTCAAATTTCTCACATCCAAAGCATCCAAGAGAAATATGAATTGGTCTTAAGACATGTGAGAGCTTACAAAATGATTTTGAAAATCAAGTAAGATAAGTAGAATAAAATTTATGAATAGAAATGAAAATAATGAAAGGTAAATGAGTCAAAATGGTTAAGGAGAAGCAAAAAAAAATGAAGAAAATAACACCTTAAAAACATAGTAGCTGAAATGTTAAAAGAGGTACATAAAGTCAATAGGGAGAAAAATGGCTTGAAAGATAGAATTGACCAAAAGGGAAGAGAGACACATAAATTCACTGAAACAAAACCTTCTTAAAATATCGTTGAGCAAATGTAAAAGGAGTACAAAAACCCACAAAAGAAAATATTTCTTTAAAAATTATAATGAGCAAACAGAAGTTGATGACTCTCTGAGAAATCGACAGTCAAGAAAATAAACAAGAAAAAAGGAATAAAAAAAAGATAACATGAAAAATCATTCTACAGCCTGAAACTCATGCTCAAAAACAAAACAAATCAACACAAGCAACCAAAAAAAATTAGACAACATCTTTAAAGAAATTATCAGGAAAAACTCTCTTAATATTCTATATCAAGAGGATAAAATAGAAATGGAAAGAATTCATGGATCACCCTCTGAAAGAGATCACACAATGAAATATCACAGTAATTTTATGACCAATTTACAGAGCTCCATAGTCATTGAGAGAAGATTGCCAGCAGCCAGAGAGAAACAATTCTTGTGGAGCCACAGTGAGGATAACACAAGATTTAGCAGCTTCTACATTAAAGGATTGGAGGGCTTAGGATATGATATTGCAGACTGCAAAGGATTTAGTATTATAACAAATAATCACCTAACAAGGAATCCTGAGTATAATTTTTCATTGGAAAAGATGGAAATTCAATCAAATAAAGTACTTTCTAGCATTTTTGATGAAAATATCAGAGATGAGAAGAAAATTTGACTTTCAAGTAAAAGAACTGACAAGAATAAAAATGTAAAAAGTAAAGAGGAATCATAAGGGATTTAGTTTTATTAGACTATATTTATACATAGGAAGATGATAGTTATAACTCATATGATGTTCTCATTATTACAATATAAACAGGGACACAGGTGTGAGTTCAATATAAAGTAATGATATCTGAAAAATAAAATGAAGGGGTGAGAAAGAGAAATGCACTAGAAGCAAAGGAAATTGGTAGAATAGGGTAAATTATCTCACATAAAAAGGCTGGTGGGACAAGGGGGAAGTGTGTAAACTTTACACTAATCAGAATTGACTCAGAGAAGGAATATCAAGAACTCTCAATTGAGTATAGAAATCTATTTTGCCATACAGGAAATTGATAGGGGAAGGGTATATGAGAAGGGGGTGGGGGGGTAAAAAGGAGGGCAGGTTTCGGGAAGGGATAGTAAGAAGTAAAATACTTTTGAGGAACAAAAGAGTGAAAGGAAAGAGACAATAAAATAAAACTGAGGTAATAGGATGTAGAGAAATATATATAGCAATTGAAATTGTGAGAGAGAAAAAATGAAGTAATTTTCTCTGATAAAGGCTTCATTTCTCAAATATATAGGGAAGTAAGCATAATTTATTAAAAAAATGGGAGCCATAATCAAATTTCAAGGGTTCAAGAAATATGGAGGATTTTGAGATGAAATAATAAAAACAATCAGAAGGTGCTCTAAAATATTATTAATCAGAAGAATGCAAATTTAAACACTTTTGAGGTCTCATATCCATTAGACTGGCTAACAAGACAGAAAAGGAGGATGAAAAATGTTTGAGGAGATGTGGGGGCAATGAAATGTTAATGCACTGATGGTGGAGTTGTGAACTGATTCAACCATTCTTCAGTGAAATTTAAAACTATACCCACAGGTCTATAAAACCATGCATAGCCTTTGACCCAGAACTCCTAGGTTTGTATCCAAAAAGTGATTCTGAAAATGAAATGATCCATTTTTACAAAAATATTTTAATAACTCTTTTCTTGTGACAGAGAGTTGGACATTGGGAAGATATTTTTCAGCAAAGGCTGAACAAATTTTATTATGTGATTGTTATGGTATATTATTGTGCTATAAGAAATTATGTGCAGGATGCTTTCTAAGAACCCTGGAAAGACTCACCAGAGCTGATGCAAAGTAGAATGTGCTGTGTGCAAAGTAAAAGCAGTAGTGTAAGATAATGAGCTGTGACTGACTTAACTAGTCTAAGAAATGAAATTATCCAAGACAGCTCTGAAGCACTCATGATGAAAAATTCTACCACACCCAGAGATAGAACTGATGGTCTCTGAATACACATTGAAGCATGCTTTTTAAAATTTTCATTTTGGGGTGGGGGGTGGAGACGTCTATGTTTTATTTCACAAAATCATTAATATGGCAATTCATTTTTCATGACTACACACATATAACCCACACAGCATTCCTTGCCTTCTAAATGAGAGTAGAGGGGATGTAGAGTGAGGAACAGAGAGAATTTGGAAGTTGAGGTTTCAAAAACTAATCTTAGAAATTGTTTTTGCTTGTAATTGGTGAAAAATAAAATACCAAAATCATTCAAAGAAAAAAATAAAATACAAATCCAAATGAACAAAAAACCTTTCAGATTTTCTATTGCATGTAATAAATTATGTACAGAAATATATCTTGATTTTTAAGTCATTTATTATTTGATTAACGAAGTCATTATTTGATAATAATTTAAATGGTGAATTTTTCATTATAAGGGTTCTCAAGGTCTTTCTTCACTCACACAAAATAATAACAATAATAATGTAATACAAACAATTACCCAATCATTTTCTTTACTTTTCCAAGTTCTAGTCAGCAAGCAATTACTAAGCACATACTATAAATTCCACCACAAGAAATGTCGGATAGTTCTCCCTATGCCCAAGAAGCACATATCAACTTTAAAAGCCAGGAACAAAGGAAAGCACCATGAGAAAAAAAAGCAACACAGATAAGCAAAGATTTTTATTATGAGAACAGGGAAGATCAAAATGCAAATTCAGAAGAGGACAGCATTGTCAATATACCTGCATCTGAAAACTCAAAGGGAAGTATGAACTGATCTCAAGCCCAAAAAGCTTTCTTGGAAGAGCTCAAGAAGGATTTTAAAAGTTAAATTAGAGAGATAGAAGGGAAGTTTTACAATTCTTTTAAAATGCAACAGACAAAATTGGGGGGGGGGAAGTACTATGAAGAAAACACCTGTTTAAAATGTAGAATTGGCCAAATGGGGAAGAAAGTACAAATAGCTAACTGAAGAAAAAAAATGGCCAAAATTTAGAATTCAGTGAGTGAAAGCTCATGAAACATGAAAAGCTTTATGAAACATCAAGGATCAGTAAAAAATGAAAAAAACATGAAAAAACATGAAAATTGAGGTGAGGAAGAACACTGGCATGATGTGGTTTGTGGTGGCTGTGGAAAAGGAACCTTATTCAAAGTTCCAAGGCAGAAAAGAGTGCTTGTGGTTACTTACAGACCAGAACACAGGCCAGGAGGAAAGTAAACACCACTCTTTTGAACAAATCACCTTGGAAGAACTGAAAAATTACAGATCCCTAGAAATATCTCTGAAAATAACTCCAAAAAATCCTTTAGCTAGACAGTATAACTATCTCCACCCTCAATGGAAGCAGAGTCCTTCCTTGACAAAGGTTTAGAAAGTTAAGTATTTGACTGGGAAAATGAAGACACAGCATAAACATTCAAACAATAGTCTTAATTTGGTGACAAGGAAGATCACAACATATAACCAGAAGAAAATAACAAAGGCAAAACTTATACACCAATAACCTTCAAAAAATATATGAATTGGTCATAGGCCATAGAAGAGATCAAAAGGGACTGTCAAAATAAAATAAGAGAGGGAGAAGGAAAATGCGGAAGAGAATTGAGAGTAATGCAAAAAATTCATGAAAAATGATTCAACAGCTTGTTAAAAGAGACCCAAAGAGTTAATGAAGAAAATAACACTTTAAAACACAGACTAATTTAAAAGACAAAAGATGTTCAAAAGCCAATGTAAAGAAGAATGCATTAAAAAAGCTGAAATTGTTAAATTGAAAAAGAGGTGCAAAAACTCACTGGAGAAAATAATTCTTCCTCTGTTTTTTTTAATTTTTAAAAAGTTTTCTTTTAGATTACAACATTCAGTTCCTCAATCCTAAGTTCCAGTTTTCTCTACCTCCTTCTTTAACCCCTCCCCTTTATTCGATATCATATGCCAGTATAGGTTTTACAAATGGCATCACATTAAACATTAGTCAACCTGTAAAGAAGAATTATAGACAATGGAGTAAATAATGAGGAAAAAAGAAAAACATAAAAGAAAGTACAAGTAATTTGTTTCATTCTGCATTCTGACTCTGTAGTTCTTTCCTCTGGATGTGAATATCACTTTTCATCATGAGTCTGTTGGAGTTTTCTAAAAACCTTTCATTGCCAAGAGGAGCACAGCCTATCAAAGTTAGTCTTCACAAATACTGTGTGTCTTTAATTCTGTACAAAGTTCTAGTGATTCTGCTTTCATCACTCAGCATCAGTATGTATGCATGCATGCATGTATGTGTGTGTGCACATATATACACATATATATATACACACACATATACATACATTCTTATACATAACACACATATACATATGTATATAGGTATATGTATACATTCATACATATAAACACATACACATACATGTACACACATATATGTATGTGTATACATACATGTATGTGTGTATGCATGTGTGTGTGTATAAATGTGTGTGTATCTTCAGGTTGTTGTGTAGTCCCTCTCCTCCTCTTTTCTTATAAGAAAATAATATTCCATTGCATTCCTACAACACAACTTGTTTATTCATTTCCAAACTGATGGGTATCCTCTTTATTTCCAATACTTTGCCAGTCCTAAAATAGATGCTATAAATATTTTTGTAGGTATGGGTCCTACTGCCACTTGTATGATCTATTTGAGATACAGCCCTAGAAGTGGAATTGCTGGGTCAAAAAGTATGCATATTTTTATAGGCTGGTGGTCACAGTCCCAAATTGCTCTACAGAATGATTGGATTAGTTCAAAGTTTTCCCAACAATGTATTAGTGTTCCAGTTTTTCCACATCCTGTCCAGCATTTGTCAAAGAAAGAAGGGAACAAGTAGTAAGAGTAAAGGGAAAGAAAAGGTAGAGGGCTGATAAAAGGGAAGGAAGACAGAAGGAGGCAGTGGTCAAAAGCAAAACCCCAGTGAGGGGGAAAAGGAAAAAAGGAGAAATAAATGTATAAATGGGGGGGGGGAATACAGAGAAAGACATAGATAGTAATCATAACTGTGAAAGAGAATGGGATGAAGTTTCCCACAACCTGAAGTGAATAGCAGAATAGATTAAAAACCATAATTCTACATTATGTTGTTTACAAGAAACACTTTTGAAATAGAGGGATAAACATAAAGTAAAGGTAAAAGGCTATAGTAGAGTATATAATGCTTCCGAAGAATTTAAAAATAAAAGCAGGGGCAACAAACCTAATCTCAGACAAAGCAATAGCAAAAATAGATTTACTTAAAAGAGATAAGGAAGGAAACTATATCCTATTAAAATTAGATTAGACAATGAATTAATATCATGACTAAAAATATATGCTTTAAGTGGTATAAGTATCCAAATTCTTAGAGGATATTTAAGGGATCCATAGGAAGAAATAGACAGCAAAGCAAGACTACTGGGACACCTCAATCTCCCTCTCTCTGAACTAGATAAATCTAACCATTAAATAAATAAGCAAGAATTTAAAAAGTCAATAGAATTTTAGAAAAAGTTAGGTATGGTAGACTTCTGCGAAAAATTGAAAGGGGATACCTTATTTTCTCTTTGGCTCCTGGCACTGCACAAAAATTAATCATATACTGGTGCATAAAAACATCACAATACAATGTGGAAAGACAGAAATGCTAAATATATTCTTTTCAGATCATGATGCGATAAAAATTATTTGCAATAAATATCCAGGCAAAGATAGACTAAACGTCAATTGGAAATTAAATAATTTGATCCTAAATAATGAACCGGCAAAAAAGAAATCATAGACATAATCAATAACTTCATACAAGAGAATGACAATAATGAGGCAATATACCAAAACTTATGGGATGCAGTTAAAATGATATTTAGGGGAAGTTTTATATATCTTAATGCTTACTTGAATAAAATGGAAAAAGAGGAGATCAATGAATTGGGGATGCAACTAATAAATTTTGGAAAAAGAATAAATTAAAAATCTCCCATTAAATTGTAAATTAAAAATACTCAACCCCAAGGGAGTGATAAATAAAATGAAAAATAAGAAAACAATTGAACTAATAAGTAACACTAAGAACTGATTTTATGAAAAAATAGATAAACTTTTTTTCCGTGCAAAGATAGACTAAAAATCAATTGGAAATTAAATAATTAAATCCTAAAACCAAATTAACTTCATCAAAATCTAAAATGGTCAATTCACTACCAGTGAAGATGAAATTAAAACAATAACTTGAAACTATTTTGCCTAACTCTATGCCAATAACTTCAACAATCATAGTGAAATGGATGAATATTTATAAAAATACAAATTGCCAAGATTAACAGAAAAGGAAGTGAATTATTTAAATAACCCCATTTCAGAATAATAAAGTGAACAAGACATTAATGAACCTCCCCAGAAAAAGTCTCCACAGACAGATGAGTTTAAAAGTGAATTCTATCTAATATTTAAAGAATAAATAATTCCAAAATTATGCAGTCTGTTCGGGAAAATAGATGAAGGAAGCCTACCAAATTCTTTTTATGATCTAAATGTGGTACTGTTACTTAATCTGAGAAAAGCCAAAAGAAAGCAAATTAGAGACCAATTTCACCAATTTCCCTGAGGAGTATAGGTGCAAAAAAAAAAACACATCCATGCACATATGTATATGTGGATGTATGTGTGTGTATAAACTTATGAGCATAATTGACCATATCAACAACAAAGCTTTCAGAAATCATAAGATTATCTTAGTAGTCACAATAATAACAACTATAAAAAGCTGTTGACAAAATACAACATCTATTCCTATTAAAAACTCTAGAGCACATAGTAATGAATGGAGTCTTCCTTAAAATGATAGTAGCATCTACTTTAAACCATCAGCAAGTATTATATGTATTGACGATAAGCTAAAAGAATTTCCAGTAAGATCAGAGATGAAATGAGGCTGTCCATTATCACCACTGTTATTCAAAATGGCACTAGAAAAGCGAGCTTTTAGGCGGAGCTTTTAGGCATAGAATCAGCAGGTCCTGCAGTTCCCACACCACCACCCTAAACACTCATAAAATATGAGCCCATAGAAAGTCTAGAGAAGTCTAGGACTCTCAGACTCACAAAACTACAGAAAACACATCTCACTGAAGGCAGTTCGGCAGCAGGGGCTCATTGCAGTGGCCGGGAGCGGAGGCTGGCCCAGCCTGAAGCAGAGACCATGGCCAGGCCTGGAGTGGTGGGAAGGACCCGGGATGAGCTGAGCCAAGCCTCACTGCCGCCAGTCTTCAGAGGTTCTACAGCCTCCAGCACCTAAACATCTGCCAAGGAGTGAGGAAAGGGACAGGAGAGGTGCAGCTTGCACCTGAGCAGAGACAGGCCCAGCCCAAAACTGCAGTCGTGGCAAGGCCAGCCCCAGGGTGGTCAGGAGGAGCTCAGCCTCCCAAGCTGCAGCTTGAGTCTACTTCAGAGATCTAAAGCACCTGCCTGAGGGGATCTTAAAATCTTCAGAGATGGTTAGTGAAAGTGAAACTTTGAAAATTAATTTGGGGGAAGAGATCAGTTTGGCCAATCTGCCCCTGGGGCAAGGAAGCACTCTGGGAATGGAACTGCTGGAAACAGCAGCATCCCCCACCAGTCGGCTTCAGAACCCCTGGCCTGCAGACTCTGCAGGGGCAGGCTGAATTGATTGATTAGGGCCAAGTGCTCTTGCATTGAGCGGCCTGGATCCGGATCGTGGTCTTGGGTGGTGTTCCTGGGGTGCACTTTAAGCAAGCCAAAGCTGGGGGGACTTGCAACACACCCCTAATAGCTCCAGCAGCTGGGGAAACCCCAGGGATTTGGAACAGAGCTTTTCCCCCCTGGAAGCAGAGTTTCACAGAGCTAAAAAAAAAATCCAACCAATTAATTGACTGGCCAACATGAGGAAAAGGAAGCAAAATAAGAACAGCAATAAAACTCTAGAATTCTTTCTTGTGGACAAAAAAAAGATCAAAGAACGGAACGGGAGGAAGACAGCCCAGAACTCAGAACTCCTACACCAAATGCTTCCAAGATAATTGAAGAATGCCTAGAAGCTATACATCAACTGAAAAAAAGACTTTGAAA
>CM053594.1:238521023-238537672 GCA_028646575.1 Pseudocheirus occidentalis | reverse complement strand
CAGGGGAGGGGCTTTACAGTGGGATTGCTGCTATGGGGTCGGGGCAGGAGCAAGACGGGGAGAAAATGTGTAATTCAAAAAATGTAATGAAAATGAATAATGTAAACAAGAAAACAAATAAAAACTAAATTAAAAAAAAGAAAATCAAGGTACAACATAATATTCTCAACATTACATCTTATCACAGAAAATCACAAGATAGTGTTCACAAAAGCTTAACATGAGAATTGCCATATAGTTTTCACCAAAGTGGCCACAGTATTCAAAGCAAAGAACAATAGAAACTTTTTACTTAATAATTTAATCATTGCACAATATAAGGCAGTCTTCCACTCATGGGGCAATAATAAGTTAACTTATTCAGTCACTTATCCAGATTCACAATTACTAAGTATCATTGATCACTAAATACAGTCATTAGAAAATTACAAACACTCCACCCCTTGGTGTCTAGTAAACTTCAGTTTCATCACATGTTCAATATCCAAGGAAATGCCTTTTCTTCATCTTGACTCAGGGTGGTCTCTCAGATTCCCTGGATTCCATGTTTGCAGCTCCTACTTGAATCCACCAAACAGTCACCTGGATTCAGAGGCAGAGAGCTCCCAGATCCTTTTCCAGTTCTCCAGGCAGTTCCTGGTACACATTGAAATTCACAGTGTCCAGCACATCTCAAAACCTTCACGACTTCTGTTGCTGGGAACTCAACAATCAACCAAACCACAAACAAACAAAGGGTTATCTCAGTCATAATTCTTCAGTCCTCCAGAAGTTAAGCTGGCCGTAGGACATAGAAGAAATCTTAGCCTTCCAGGCAGCAATAGCCACTTTGGACTTCCTGGAGGCAACATCTACTTTGGCCTTCACCAGATACTGGTTTCATAGAAAATTCCAACTCAGTCCAGTAGAAACCCAGCTTTCAGATGCTGGAACACTTCTGCTTCCCCCACCAGAAGTAAAAATTCTTGATTATGATTATGTGTCCTCTGAAGCTCTTCTTAAATACGCACGCGCACACACACACACACACACACACACACACACACACACACACACACACACTGGCTTCCTGTCTCAGCCAACTCCTTCCTCTTATTTCAACAAAAGGAGAAGAGTTCACACCTTCTGCTTCTTTCATAGAAGTACTTAGCCCTTAGTTACTAAGTGCCTGCTAAATTAATTACCATTACAGTACAAAAGAGAGAATCAATAGCTTGGAAAAGGAAGAACAAAAACAGACTGTAGAGAGAGGGGCAGAGTCAAGATGGAGGCTTAGAAGCAGGGAACTCTGGGCTCTACCCATAACCACCACAGATACCTATAAAATAGGAATCTAAACAAATTTTAGAGCTCTAGAACCCACAAAATTACAGAGTAACAAAGGTTCCACTGAAGGCAGCCCAGCAGGCTGACAGGAAGGGGTTCATTGCAGTTTATCTTTTTGGAATCTTTTTCAAGAGGCAATTGATGAATTCTATTTTCCAGGTCTGTGGTTTTTCTGATAAGATATTTCACATTGAATTCTATTTTTTTATTTGTTTAGATCTGTTTTATATTATCTTGATTTCTCATGAAGTCGTTAGCTTCCATTTGCACCAATCCAATTTTGGAAGAATTATTATCCTTAGTGAGTTTTTGAAATTCCTTTTCCATATGGCAAAGTTGGCTTTTTAAGGCATTCTTCTCCTCATTGGATTTTTAGACCTCTTTTGCTATTTGAGTTAGTCTATTTTTGATATATTATTTTCTTCTGTTTTTTTTTATTTGGGGGGGGGTGTTGTTTAGCTGTCTGTTCACTAACTTTTCATGATTTTCTTGTATCATTCTCATTTCTCTACCCAAATTTTCCTCCACTTCTCTTACTTGATTTTCAAAATCATCCTTGAGCCACTCCATGGCCTGTAACCAGTACATATTTTTCTTGGAAGCTTTTGATGCTGAAGTTTTCATTTTGTTTTCTTCTTCTGGTTCCATGTTTTGGTCTGTTTTGTCCCAACAAAAGGATTCTCTGGTCTGATTGGGCTTCCTCTGCTTGCTCATCTTGCCAACCAATTACTTGACTTTTGAGCCATGGTAGAATTTTGTTTCCAGAGTGTATAGTGCTGTGTCCCAAATCACTGGGGTTTTCACTGTTGTTGTAAGAGCTGTTGTCCAATCCATGAGGAGGGCAGCATCTCTACTACCACCACAAGCACTGGCACACTGACCACACTCCCCAGGACCACCACCAAAGACTGTGACCAAGATCCAAAGAGGTCAAAGCCAAAACAATTACCAGATGTATGGTCTTTTGTTCCCTCTTTGATCTGCAGGTCATGAGTTCCTGAGGCAGCCACATGGCAAAAGCTGTAGCCACTGCACTTCCCCAACCCTCACCCAGGAAGCAGGGGCCAGACCACACTCTTCTGCCAATTGGTTCCAACAGAGTTCCCAACTGACCTTTTACTTTCTTTTTGGATTGAGAAGTCTGGGAACCACCACAGCTGCTAGGTGATTCACTCTCCTGAAGTCTGCTCTGGTGGATCTGTGCCATTGGTCACTGACTCCCCACCCTCCCTCCCCCCACCCCAGTACTTGCTTTGGTGAGATAAGCCTTTTCTGTCAGCCTACTAGGCTGCCTTCAGTGGGCGATATGTTTCTGTCTTGTCACTTTAGGGTTCTGTAGCTTTGAAATTTGGTTAGAGTCATATTGTATAGGATTGGAGGTGTTTGGTGTGGGAACTCAGCAAGTTCCTACTTTTACTCTGCCATCTTGGCTCCAGTTCCCAAACCATCTGATTCTTTAATGTAGAAGCTTCAATGATTGATCCTGTGCCCTTTGTCTATGTGCACATATTTACACACACACTCACATATGTATTCGTTCACATATATACCCTTCTATATAGGGACGGATGTGTATGTGTACATACATATACATTTATAGTCCCTTCACCTGTACTCATACTGAGAAAAGCTTCTTTCATTTTTTAAATTTTTAAATTTATTTTATTTTTTTATTTTACTCTGAATTTATTAATTGTTTTTCTTTACATCACTCATTTCCATGAGATTTTTGTGTTACAATTTTTCTCCCTATCTTTCCCCTACCCCTATCCCAAAAACACTGAACCCATTGCAAAAATCCTCCCCTAATCTGCTCAATCCTATATCCTCCCCCCAAACCCCTCTATTTTTTCCATAATGCAGGATGGGTCTCCCTACCACAGTGCCTGTATGTCTTAATTCCCTGTTGCATGTAGTTAATAATAATAATAATCTTTATACATATATATTTTTAACATTTAATTATAGAATTTTAAATTCTAGATTCTTTCCCTTCCTCCCTTGTCACCCACCCTCACTGGAAGGACAAGCAATTCAATACAGGCTGTATTACATGTCCCTCATTCCTATCCGGCCTCCACCCTTGATCTATTCTCTAATATGTCCCTGTCCCTTTACAGAAGTGTGTACTCCCAGAAACCCTCCCTCCCACCCTGCCCTCCCCTCCATCATCCCACCTCTAATTCCCATCTCCCCTACTCTCCAGTGTGGCAAGATACCCAGTTAGAGTTTATGCCATTCCTTCCCTAAGCCAAATTCAATGAGAGTAAAGTTGACCCTTTCCCTTTTGTCTTCCTGTTCTTCCTCTCCATTGTGACAATTATCCCTTGCCTCTTCTATATAAGATGATTAACCCCATTCTGTCTCCCCTGTCTCCTCTCATTCATTCTAATCCTCTCCCACCTCAGAATTTCTCCTTCTAAAGTATCATCCCTTTCTATTAAGTTGATCCTGTGCCATCTATGTGCGCACGCAAACACACACACACACATATACATACTCATATATCTATTCATATGCATATATATACCCTCCTAAATAGACATACGTGTATGTATATAAATATAACTAAATAATTATATATATGTTACAATTATCATTTTTCCATGTAAATAGTTCAACTTTGATAAGTTTCTCATGATTTATTTTCCATGTTTACCTTCTCATGATTCTTGTATTTGAATGACAAATTTTCTTTTCAGTTTTAGTTTTTTCAGCAAAAATGTTTGAAAGACCTCCACCTCACTGAATTATAATATTTTCCCCTGGAACATTATGCTCAGTTTTGCTGGGTATGTGATTCTTGGTTTTAATCCTAGTTCCCTTGATCTCTGGAATATCATATTCCAGGCCATCCAATCCCTCAATGTAGAAGCTGCCAGATCCTGGGTTTTCCTGACTGTATTTCCATAGTATTCCAATTGATTCTTCTAGGCAGATTGCAATGTTTTCTCATTGATCTGGGAACTCCAGAACTTGGCTATAAGTTTTCTAGGAGTTTGGGGATCTTTTTGAGGAGGTGATTGATGAATTCTTTCAAATTCTCTTTTGTCCTCTGGTTCTAAAATATCAGGGCAATTTTCCTTCAGAATTTCCTGAAGGATGCTTGCTAAGTTCTTTTTTTATCATGACTTTCAGGTATTCCAATTATTTTTAAATTGTCTCTCCTGGATCTATGTTCCAGGTCAGTGGTTTTTTCAAGGATATATGTCACATTGCCTTCTATTTTTTAAATTTGTTTGGATCTGTTTAATAGTATCTTGGTTTCTCATAAAGTCATTTGCTTCCATTTGCACCACTCTAATTCTGAAGGAATTATGCTCTTCAGAATGCTTTTGAGATTCTTTTTCCATCTGGAAAATTTGACTTTTTAAGGCAATCTTCTCCTCATTGGCTTTTGTGCCATCTTTTACCATTTGAGTTAATATATTTTAAGGTGTTATTTTCTTCAATCCGATTGTTGACTCTCTTCTCCTTATTTTCTTTTATCATTCTCATTTCTCTTCCCAATTTTTCCTCCACTCTTCTTATTTGGTTTCCAAATCCTTCTTAAGCTAATCTATGGCTTCTAGACAGTTTTCAAGTTTCTTGGAAGCTTTTGGCGTGGGAGTTCTGACTGTGTTGCCTTCCTCCATGCTTTGATCATTTTTGTCCCCAAAAAAGGATTCAAGAGTTTGGTTGCTATTCTTATTTTGCTTCCTTTTCCTGCTCATGTTGCCAGTGAATTACTTGTCTTTTTAGCTCAGTGGAACTCTGCTTCTGGAGGGGAAAGCTCTGTCCCAAATTGCTGGGGTTTTCACAGCTGCCAGAGCTATTAGGAGGCTGGTGAAGCCCCCACCAGCTCTGGCTCACTGAAAATGCATCCCATGACAACCACCCAAGACCACGATCTGTATACAGCCTGCTCAATGCAAGATCACTTGGCGTCTGACCATTTGTTTTCCCCCCCTGTAGTCTGCAGGCCAGGAGCTCTGAAGCAGCTACAGGGATTGCAGCTGCATGGCCACCACTTCTGCCACTTTCTTGCCCTCGTGGCAGTTTGGCATGTCTCTTTTCTCCCCCAAGTTTAGCTGAGTTCCACCGACCTTTCACTTAGTCCTTATTCTTTCTGGCTTGTTAATTCTGGAAACTGCCACAGCTGCTGCTGATCCACTCTCCTGAAGGCTCAAGCTGCAACTTGTCCTCCCTGTCCTGCTTTCTCCTGGGCTAATCTACAGGTTTTGGGCTGTGATGGTTTCAGCTTCCAGCACTGCAATGAGCCCCATCTGCTAAGCTGCCTTCAGAAGGAGTTGTATTTTTGGAGTTTTGCAGTCCTAAAATTGGTTAAGAGTCTTCTTTTATGGATATTTGAGTTGGCCATGTGAGAGCTACAGCATTTTCCTGCTTCTATGCCGCCATCTTGGCTCAGCCCCCCTAGCAAGAAAAATTTCTTTATCTCCAATTATTGTTTTTCCATGTTGTCATGTAAATAGTTCAACTTTGATAAGATCCTTATGAATTCTTTTCCATGTTTACCTTCTCATGCTTCTTGTATTTGAATGTCAAATATTTATTCAGTTTTGTTTTTTCAGCAAGAATGCTTGGGTATCTTCCACCTTATTCAATGACCATATTTTCCCCTGTAACATTAGACTCAGTTTTGCTGGGTGGGTGATTCTTTTTTTTAATCCTAGCTTCCTTGATCTCCAGTATATCACATTCCAGGTCCTTTAGTCCCTTAATGTAGAAGCTGCTAGATCCTGGGTGATCCTGGCTGTGATTCAACAGTATTCAACTTGTTTCTTCTTGGAAGCTTGCAATATTTTCTACTTAATATGGGAACTTCAGAACCTGGCTATAACTTTCCTAGAAGTTTTCTTTTTGGGATCTTTTTCAAGGGGTGGATCAGGAAATCTTTCAAGTTCTGTTTTGACCCCTGGTTCTACAATATCAGGAAAATTTTCTTTGAGAATTTCTTGATGGATGCTTTATAGTTTTTTTGTTGTTGTTGTTGTTTGTTTGCTTTTGATAATGGCTTTCAGGTAGTCCAATAATTTTAAATTGTCTCTCCTGGATCTAGCTCGTATGTTTTTGTTTGTTTGTTTGTTTGTTTGTTTGTTTTGTTTTTTGGGGGTTTTTGGGGGGGCAATTGGGATTAAGTTTCTTGCCCAAGGTCACATGGCTAGGTTTTTGTTTTATGTGTTGGAGGCCAGATTTGAACTCAGTTCCTCCTGACTCCAAGGCTGGTGCTCTATTCACTGTGCCACCTAGCTGCCCCATCCACTCTCATTCTAAAGGAATTCTCTTCAGAAAGCTCTTGGTGTTCTTTTTCCATCTGGAAAATTTGACTTTTTAAGACATGCTTTTCCTCATTGGATCTTTGGGCCTTTTTTGCCATCTGACTTAATCTATTTTTTTAATAATAATTTTTTTTATTTTTGGAGGGCAATTGGGATTAAGTGACTTGCCCAAGGTCACACAGCTAGATTTTTGGGTCGGGTGTCTGAGGCAAGATTTGAACTCAGGTCCTTCTGACTCCAAGGCCAGTGCTCTATTGATTGGGCCACCTAGCTGCCCCGACTTAATCTATTTTTAAGGTGTCATTTCCTTCTGTAACATTGTTGACTCTCTTTTCATGATTTTCTTTCATCATTCTCATTTCTCTTCCCACTTTTTCCTCCACTTCCCTTATTTGGTTTTTCCTGCTTAAGCTCCTCCATGGCTTGTAATCAGTCTACATTTTTCTTGGAAGCTTTTGGTGCAGGAGTTCTGACTCTGTGGTCTTAACTTGTATTCCATGCTTTGATCCTTTCTTTTTGGCTTGATATTTCCTTAAATGGCCAGAGCTGCTGGTGGAATGGCCACAGCTGTTGGTGATCCACTCTCCAAAGTCCCTCCAGCCACAACTGGTCCACACTGCCCTATGTCTCATAACTTGGGCTCACGGAGGGCTGGGCTCTATTTCAGTGCACTGTGATGAACACCTCCTGTCTGCCTGCTGGGCTATCCTCAGTGTGAAATTTTTTTCTATCTGTCACTTTGTGGATTTTGTACCTCTAAAATTTATTTAGAGTCTTATTTAATAGGTATTTGAGGTTGTTGTAGAGAAAGTCACAGAGTTTTACTGCTTCTATGCCACCATCTTGACTCCTCCCCCATCAAAAATACCAAAGACACTTCTAAAAGGGAGTTCTGTTTCCCTGGTTGAGATCTAGAAGATACCAAATAATTCTTATAGTTTAAATTAGCACTATCACTTCAATCAGTTAAAAACAATTTTGAAATATCAGAGAATTTCAATTTATATATTTTTGCTTTTGTTTGTCTTTATGTAAATCCTGTACCTGATAGATTATATTTATAATACATATTTTATATATTAATTAATATATATCATTAATTAATTCATATATAATAATTAATAAATTTATATGAATTAAATATTGTACAGCCCAACCATAAAATGAGCGATTCTGTCTTTTAAAATTATCTGATACTTTAATAACGGAAAAAATCCAAATTTGAAAACTTATCAAAGTATGCCTAAAGCCTGAATTTCCATGATACATAAATTTTAGAAGCATGCCATATTTACTCATATATAATTCTCTGAGGAAACAGTCTAATCCTTCTGCTTTTCTCAAAATTTACTTTCCCATTTAATTAGAGATCAATCACATTATATCTTTCTCTTTTTATTTTGTCTAATAATTTTCTCCTTAAGAGGATATTATCCTTATATTAATATTTGTCCACATATATAAGATGAAAGTTGAAATTCTTCATTCTTGCATCCTTTGATAGTGACTCAGTGACTCCAGTGTCAGACTATTATTTAATTGATTTAGTCTTGTACTTACAGAAATTTCTAATTATATAAATTTGTTATAAAAAGAAAAAAGAGGGATATCATTATAACAATGTCATATTACAGAAGGGAAAGCATTTCCTTAGCTCTATTTTCTTTCCAAGTTTGAGACATATCTGACGGTCCATCATGTTGTCACTAAATGTTAAAAATATGACTCATGATTAATCTTATGTTAAATTTTCCTTTTCTGAAAGGAAGCAACCCAATTGGGAAATAGAATGAGGAGATTCCTACCTTAGCTGTGTCCCAGGTTAACCTCAATTCCCCCCCCCCATGCACAGATATCTGCGTTTAGCAGTTCTCAGCCTATCCCTATACTGAGAGTTCAGTGCAATAGTAAATTACAATCCCATAATGTCTTGAAAAGCAAGTTCCAATACTCAGAGCTTCAGGTGATTTCACTCTAAAGAACCACACATGAAATAACTACTGCTCTCAGAATCATTTTAAGCAATTCAAACATCATTAGGTTATTCTTAAGCAGTCTTTAAGTCTTAAATGTCAGCACATGTTCTATTTTCAGATTAAGAAGTTATATTAGACTTCCTATTAAGATAACACAAGTTACCTCATGAGGTACTACTTTTCACTAACAACTCTCTGTTGAGAAATCTTATTCCTCAAACCTAAAAATTAGGTTTGACATTTTTCCTTCTTAAGCTCCTCACAGTTTGATAAATTCACACACTTGTTTCAGAAGCTTGTATATCCTTCTCTAATTATCATCACTCTGGAAGAATGAGATACTTCAGGAATTGAAACATATATTGAATAAGTTCAATTGCTAATTTAACTCTTTCCCAGGTCATCAAAATGAATACAAATTTAGGCCAAAAAAGCAAGATCTCTTCCACTTCACAGCTTATTACAATAATTGAGTAATACATTATCTTGTAAATGAAAATTTAGTGTTTTCTAAAAAAAAATCACATAAAATTTTTAGAAATAATATCCTCCTTAAAGTTTTTTTCCTTCTTAAAAACAATTTAATAATAGAATACTATTATGCTATAAGAAATTATCAGCAGACAGATTTCATAAAAATGTGGACTTATATAAATTGATGCTGAGTGAGGGGAGCAGAACCAGTAGAATACTGTACACAGTTACATCTCCATTGTGTAATGAATGGCTTTGATAGACTTGGCTCTTCTCAGCATTGCAAGGTTCTAAGACAACTCCAAACGACTCATGATGGAAAATGCTATCCACATAGAGAAAAAGAATTTTGGAATCTGAATGCAGATTGAAGCATGCTGTTTGCTTTCTGTCTTTTTTATTTTGTTTTGTTTCTTCTTTGTCATGCTTCACTCCACTGGTTATAATTCTTCTTTGGAATGTGACTAATATGAAAGAAATTTTTAACATGAATGCATATGTAGAGTCGATATCAGATTGTATGCCATCTTGGGAGTAGAGGAAGGGAAGAAGGGGGAAAATTTAAAACTCAAAAGCTTGTGGAATTGTATGATGTAAATTAACAATAAATTAATTAATTAAAAATTAAAAATACTATTAAATTTATCCTTATTTTAAAAAAAGATCACTAAGTATTTATGGAGGAAATTATTTGGAAATTTCTAATAGTTAGAGATTTTCCACCTTACAGAAACAAGTAAGCTTTTATAATGTGAATTTGGTATAACTTTTGGTGTAAAATGTCCTTAAGTAAAATTAATAAACTCCAAGAGCATTATGGGGAAAAAATGAAAGGGGATCTTTTATTTAGTACAAATTATTAACCAGGCATGTTAAATGTGTTTTATATACTTTATCTAATTTGATCCTCTCAACGACCTTGTGAAATAGGTCTTATTTTTGCACATCCATTTTGCAGACATGGAAGCAGAAACAATCAAAAGTACCAGAGGCTAGATTCAAATTTAAGTCTAGTTGATTCCAGGAAGACTCAGTTCTTCCTGATTCCAGACCCAGTACGTTGTCCACTATTATGTCAATGTCTCTTCATCGGAAGAATGCTGTATTCTGTTACTGTTTTATATATTGTTTTCTAGTGATCTCTGTGGGCTAAAAGTTGAGAAATTTCTCAGGGATGACTGTGTTGCCTTTTATGGTCTTCCTAATATAAAAGGAATAAAATATGGAGATTCAAAAATTTTCATCTGTTTTGCTATAGCTTATACTTTATTTTGAGTAGAGCTTTGGACTTATGGGACAAAGCAGATTGACATATTCTTTTTAGATTTGAAAATCTTGGCAGCTATTTGTCTGAAAAAATATTATATGCTATGATAGTACAACTCTTATTCAGTACCATGTGAGGTAGGTTATGAGCAAAAACAGTTTGTTTCTACTTTAATAGAAACAGAAGTGGAACACCTAGCTATGTCATGGTGGCTAACAATAACAAATATTACAATAAGAGGTTTCACTCTAATGAGGGGCTGAGAAAGTAACATTATGTTACTCTTGTACAAAGAGAATATTTCTACACTCAGATCACCTCCAGTTTTTGGCCACCTAAACAAAGGAGTTATGTCTATCCAAATGTGCTTGATAGGGACAAGAATTC
Source organism: Pseudocheirus occidentalis (assembly GCA_028646575.1). NCBI lineage: Eukaryota > Metazoa > Chordata > Mammalia > Diprotodontia > Pseudocheiridae > Pseudocheirus > Pseudocheirus occidentalis. The sequence goes on along the minus strand of CM053594.1, from coordinate 238,526,963 downwards.
ACCTTAGATTAGAGATTCCTTATAAGGTTATGTAAGATCTGACTATGATTGAGAAGAAATTTCATTCACACTTCAGTAAGTGGGCCTTTAAAATGAAGACTAAAGAAAAAGGAGGAATTTGGGATCTTTTCAAATAATTAGTTGCTGTGTCCAGCACAGTTGTATGGCCCAGCTACCAGCAGAGTAAAAGAGAGATGGGGATGTATTCAATAGTCTGTTTATTACAGAACCATTTCATACAGAGCCAAGGATACAAGAAAATCATAGGGCTTATATTCCCTATAGCAGAGATTCTTACCGGAATGCAAAGACTCACCCTTGGTCTTGACCTTTCCCTACCCCAGCCCAAGGCTAATCATTCATTAAGATTTTATCCTAGGACCATGTCCAGAGGCACAAACAAACAGGGAGTCACAATTAAGACTTGCAAATTAACTTTCTTAAGATATTAATAAAACCAATGATAGTATCCACCCAACAAGATTAGACTCTCCTTGCACATCTGCCTGATGACCTTATAGAAGAGAGAAGCATTTCCTTAACAGAGCCAGGGCCTCTGAAAATCTGGTCTACTACAATTAGTTATTAATAATCATGTTTCCTATTTCTGTCCAGTCTAAGTTCTTAACTTTGAAAGTTCTAACCCCTAGTTCTTAGTTCCATACCTAGAACTAAATTGAACAATTATAATCCCCCTTTTTAGTGGCAGCCCTTTGTGTATTTGAAAATACAACCACATTTTCCCCTAATTCTTCTCTTCATTTTTTACTTCTAATATCCAGATTGTTTTCATATAAGATTAATAGACATATCATTTCATAAACGTTGTTTTAAAATTCTCCTTTGACCAATTTTCTCCTGCCCATATCCTTGGATTCATTTTTTTTCATTTATTTTTCCCCCAGGCTGTTAGTTTATCCACCATTTTTCACAGAATTTAGACATGACCCCATTTTTATTTCATTTATATAGAAAGTATAACTGAGAAAAATCCAAGTGTCCTGGAGCCCATTTGAGGAGCTTCCAACTGAATGCTTGTCTTTGTCACTAGTCAGAAGAATGAAGTGATAGCATTGTCACTTGTTGTAGCCTAATTAATTCGCCAGATTGATAGTTTCATTAGTCACATTTACTGCTTCACACAGGAGTAAGACTTTTATATTTATGGCTTTACCCAAAATCAATCATTTATAAATTGTGTTGAGTTTGACTTTGCACTACCCCAAAAGTAGTATGTCATTCCAGTGAATTAGAATCATCCAACTGGCCAACATCTTTGGACCAAGAGAGTGAAGGAAGGATACAATAATTTATTGAGTACCTGCTATCTGAAAAGCATAATGTTGAATACTTAATAAGTATTATCTTACTTCATCCTTAAAAAAACCCTAGGATGTAATACTGTTGTTATTCTCATTTTACAGTTATTAAATCTGTAACAGACAGAGGTTCATATGATCTATGAACAAGAGTTCTTTTGTGCTCTAGAATTCATTGGTTTCCTTTGAAATCTATTTTTAAAACCTTTGTTCTCAGAAGGGAGCCATAGACTTCAAAGAATGCCAAAGGAGTTTATTACCCTTATATCTTCCACTCTCCCCACCCTTACACTAACATCATGCAGCCATGCAAGAGTTAAGAAGCCTTGCTTTAAAGAAACATCTAAAGATAGAATTTCAGGCCTAGGAAATATATTAACAGTGAAATGAAAATATTATACATCTGGGCATGTAGTTAGTAGTCCAAAATAAGTCCAAAAACAACACCTAATGATAGAATTTCAGACCTAGGAAATATATTAACACTGAAATGAAAATATTATGCATCTGGGCATGTAGTTTGTAGCCCAAAATAAGCAGACACTTTTATGATCACTTCTAACATGTACCTTTTTTTCTTTTTTGTATTCTTTCTACCATGTCATCTTTATTGTATTATTTTCCTTTCCTGCCAAACTTATTTTCTACATCTGCTTCTGGCTATGACTCAATAATGTCTAAGAGCCTCTGGGTGTAAATGTCTTATGGTCTGTCTAGTAACTTCCGGCATTAATATCACAAAGGACTAAATGTCTACACCTGGCATTGCCATTCCCCTGGGTAAACATGACTTTTGAAAGTATTGTTTGGTTGCTTCACTCTTGTTTGACTTTTAATCAGTCAATTGGGGATTTTCATGGCAAAGACACTGGAGGGGTTTGTCATTTCCTTCTCCAGCTCATGTTACAGATGATTAATTGAGGTAAACATGTTTAAGTGCCTCACTCAGTTGCATACTAATAAGTGGGTTGTAAGAGTCTGAGGCCATATTTGACATCAGGAAGATGAGTCTTCCTGAGTACAGGCCTGGTGCTCTATCTACTCTGCCATATGTACCTTCAAACAATAGTTCTAAAAGTATGACAGGTATGATGTCAAGTTATCTTAATAGTATTATCTTTTTAAACTTTAGTTAGTATCTCCATTTACATGTAAAGATAATTTTTAACATTTGTTTTTGAAGTTTTGATTTCCAAATTCTCCCCTCTCCTTCTTCTTATCACTCTTGTTAAGAAAGGAAGCACTTCAATATAGGTTATATATTTGTAGTCATGCAAAACCATCCAAAACTGTTATAACTCTTATTTACTACTTGACTAATTCTTAATGTGAAGGTATTTGTAGAACTTGTATTGGCTTTCATGCTGCCATGGGGCAGGGAGGTGGAGGAGTGGGGGAGAAAATTTGGAACTTAATGGATTGTAGAATTAAATGTTTTAAACTAAAAGTAAATACATACATTTTATAAAAAGAAAAGCATATTTCACACTGTGTTCAGTACCATGATTTTTCGACCTCTGGGGCTAGCATTTTTTATCATTAATGGTTCAGAGTTGTGTTGAATCGCTGGATTGCTGAAAATAGCTAAGTCATTCTCTGCTAAACATGTTTCAATACTGCTGTTACTTTGCACATAATACATTTCATTTTGCACAAATGCATGCAAGTCTCTCCAGGTTTTTCAGAGAGTATTCTGCTCATCATTTCTTATACTGCAGTAGGATTGCATCATAATCATATATCACATCTTCTTCAGCATTTCCAAATTGATAAGCATATACACAGATAAGCTGTTATTGACTGATATAGGTATAGGTATCTCATTTTCCTTTTTGGGATGCAGATCTTATTGTCAAGGGATATACATGGTGTTGTAGCCCTTTGGATACAGTTCCAAAGCACTCTACAGAATGGTTTAATCAATTCACAACTCCACCAAAAGTGCATTAATGGCTCATTTTGTTCCGCACATCCTTACAGCATTTGTCATTTACTTTTTATCTCCTATTAGCCAAATGGTTATGAGGTAGCACCTCAGATTTGTTTTAATTTGCATTTCTCCAATAAGTAGTGAGTTCAGAATATTTTTTGAAATGTTAGAGATATCTTTCATTATATCTTATGAAAAGTGATCTTAGCCTCTCATAATGTATCAACTGGGGAATGACTGTTGATTTTCTAAATCTGGCTTAGTTCTCTATATGTTTAAGAAATGCGAACTTGATCAGAGAAACTTGCTTCAAATTTTTTTCACATTTTATTACCATTTACCCAACCATCCTATTCCCCTTCCCCAGTCATTCAACTCTTTCCTTTCACACTGTCCTTCTTCAAAAGTGTTTTTCTTCTGATTATCCACACCTAATTGTGTGTACATGTTATTCACTCTTTGAGCCAATTCTGATGAGAGTAAGGTTCATTCACTCCCCCTCAACTCCTCCTTCTTTTCATCCACTGGAAATGTTTTTTTCCTTGCCTTTTTATGTGAGATAATTTACCTCATTCTACATCTCCCTTTACCTTTCCCCTAGTATATTCCTCTCTAGCCCCTTAATTGTATTTTATTTTTTAAAAAAATATAGACTTGTTTATTTACTTTTAGTTTATGTGATTCAGTTACAGAATCACTTGAATTTCAGATTTTCTCCCCTCCCCTTCCCCCCCGCCCCGGCCATGGTGGTGTACAATCATGTATGGGATCTGCAAGCCCTTTCACATTGTACAATAGTATGGCTGTATAGAAACATTGTAACAATGGAGCAAATAATGGGAAAAGAAAAAAAAGAAGCAAAAGGTTTTCTTGGTAAATGCTTAGGAGTGGTTTGTTGTTTCCTTTTCCAGTTCATTTTGCAGATAAGAAAACTGAGGCAAACAGGGTTAAATGACTTGCCCAGGGTCACACAGTAAGTGTCTAAATTCAGATTTAACCTCAAGAAGATGAATCTTCCTGAGTAAAGTCCCATCACTCTATGCATTGTGTCACTTAGCTGCTCTTAAGAAGATGTGATTACACACACAAAATGAGTCTTTTTATCCCTTTTTATTGACTTGTTTGTTTACTTTCAGTTTACAAGATTAAGGTGCAGAATAACTTGAGCTTCAGATTTTTCTTCGCTTCCCCCCCACCTCACACCCCCAGCATGGTGGCATACAATCATGTATAGGATCTGCAAACTCTTTCACATTGTACAATAGTCTGGTTGTATAGGCATTGTAGCCAATGGAGTAGCCAAAGGGAAAAGAGAAACAAAACCAAACTTAGAAAAGAATGATAGGGGGTGGAGTCAAGATGGCGGCATAGAAGCAGCAAGGCTTTGCAGCTCCCACACAAGCATCCTAAACACCCATGAAATATGACCCCAGACAAATTCTAGGACTCTCAGACTCACAAAAATACAGAAAACACATCTCTTGCTGAAGGCACCTTGGCAGCAGGGGCTCAGCACAGCAGGCTGCAGGCCAGGAGCAGAGGCTACCTCAGCCTGAAGCCGAGACAGTGGCAAGGTCCGGGGTGGTAGAAAGGAGCTGAGCTGAGCCAAGCCAAGACTCGCAGCAGCCAGTCTGCAGGAGAGAAGATCTACAGTGTGGTTCTACTTCAGAGAAGATCTAAAGCACCTGAGGGGATCTTCGGATTCAGTGGACCAGGATCAGAGATGGTTAGTGAAAGTGAAACTTTGAAAATTAATTTGGGAGAAGAAAAGCAGTTTGGCCAATCTGCCCCTGGGGCAAGGAAGCAGTGGAGGAAGGGAACTGTTGACCCAGCGGGGCAGCCCCCACGGGCTGTTTCAGAGGCCCTGGCCTGCAGACTCCACAGGGGGGCTGAATGGTTGATCAGGGCCGGGTGCTCTTGCACTGAGTGGCCTGGATCTAGATCATGGTCTTGAGTGGTGGTCTTGGGGTATGCTTTCAGCAAGCCAAAGCTGGGGGGACTTGCAACACCCTCGTTATAGCTCTGGCAGCTGTGAAAACCCCAGCGATTTGGAACACAGCTTTCCCCCCTGGAAGCAGAGTTTCACAGAACTAAAAAAAAAAATTAATTGACTAGCCAACATGAGGAAAAGGAAGCAAAATAAGAACAGCAATAAAACTCTCAAATCCTTTTTAGGGGACAAAAAGGATCAAAGCATGGAACAGGAGGAAGACAACCCAGTCAGAACTCCCAGACCCAAAGCTTCCAAGACAATTGAAGAATGCCTAGAAGCTATACATCAACTGAAAAAAGGACTTTGAAAACCAAATAAGAGAAGTGGAGAAAATATTGGGAAGAGAAAAGAGAACAAGGCAACAAAATTATGCAAAGAGAGTCAACAACCTGACTGAAGAAAACAAAACTTTAAAAAATAGATGAACTCAAATTGCAAAAGAGGCCCAGAAAGCCAATAAGGAGAAGAATGCCTTAAAAAGTCAAATTTACCACATGGAAAAATAATCTCAAAATCATTCTGAAGAGAATAATTCCTTCAGAATTAGAGTGGAGCAATTAGAAGCTAATGACTTTATGAGAAACTAGGATACTATTAAACAGTTAAAAAGAAATGAAAAAATAGACAGCAATGTGAAATATCTCCTTGAAAAAAACACTGACCTGGAAAATAGATCCAGGAGAGGCAATTTGAAAATT
>CM053594.1:238483918-238520523 GCA_028646575.1 Pseudocheirus occidentalis | reverse complement strand
ACATACATACATACATACATACATACATACATATGGGGGGGAGAGAACTTAAGTGACTTTCCCAGGGGCACCTAGAAGTGTGAAAGACTTGATCTATTTTCCTGACTCCTATTTTGCTGACTCTATATCCAACATCTGCATTTGAATCTATTCACATCCTATATATTTAAATAGTGATGATTTTATCTATATTTTAAAATATTAATAATATCATATAATTTATTTTTACTTGTAAATACTCAAGGATTCAAAGGTTCCAAAAGTAAGTGATATCACCCCAGGGGTGCTAGAATGATCCAGGGGGGTGGTAGTAGCGTAGTATGCAATTGCGGGACATTGAATAAAATGAGGGGAGTGAAAGCACAAGGAAAGAAGAGAAGGACATTTTGAAAAAAATACTTCATATATACTTAACCTGTTTTTATGGAGTTAAAGTTGTAGTGATTACATTATTTGTCAAATGAACACAAAAAAATGCAAGTTATAACAACTTATTATGCCCTTACTTTCTAACCTCTCTTTGGTCTTAGCACAGTATCCAGCACACAAAAGGTGTTTAATAATTGTTCATATTGTTGTTGACTTGATGCATAGTAATATTATTATTATTAATAGCTAGCATTTATGTACCATTGCCATGTGATAGGCACTGTACTCTGAGGATTACTAATATCATCTCATTTGATCTTACAACATTCCTGGGACATAGGGGCTATTATTATGCCCATTTTACAAATGAGAAAACTGAGGCAAATGGAGGTTAAGTGACTTGCCCAAGATCACACAGCTAGTAAGTGTCTGAATCTGGATTTGAACTTTCAGTTTAGGGGTAGGTTTCCTGAATCTAGGCCCAAGGCTCTCATCCATTACACCGGTCAAGTCCAGCAATAGGTATTTACAAGCAAGTGTTCTCAGGCAATCTCACCACCAATTGTTGGAAAGTCTAGTATACCATGGCAGGAATATGTACCTGTAAGACTTGTTGACAATATAATACCACACAGTTACATGACCAATTATTCCATCATTAACATTTTATTGCATGATAAATGGTCAAAGGATATGAACAGGCAATTTTCACAGGCAGAAATTAAAGATATCTATAAACATGAAAAATGCTCCAAATCACTATTGATTCAAGAAATTCAAATAAAAAAACTTTGAGGTATTATATCAGTTGTAAACTGATCCAACCATTCTGGAGAACAATCTGGAACTATGTCCAAAGGGCTATAAATAATTGCATACCCTTTGACCCAGTAATAACACTTCTGGGGTTGTATCCCAAAGAGATCATAGAATTAGGAGGAAGACCTATATGTACAAAAATATTTATGGCATCACATTTTGGTGGTAGAGAATTGTAGTCTGTGGGGATACCCATTACTGTGGAGTGGTGAAAGAACTTGTGGTATATGAATGTAATGGAATGCTATTGTGATATAAGAAATGAAGAGAAGATGGACTTGATTTTTACCTGGAGAGGTTTATACAAACTGATGGTAAGTGAGAAGAGCAGAACAAGGAAAAAATTTGTACACAATCACAGATACATCTTATGTGTAATGACCAGCTTTCATAAACTGGACTGTTCTCAGCAACATACAGCTATAAGTCAACTCTGAAAGTCTCAGGATGGAATGAGATGTCTACATTAAGAGAAAGATCTAGAAAGAACAGAGTTTAAATGGAGACTGAAGCAAACTACATGTTCTCATTTTTTTTCCATTCTTGGTTTTCTTTCTTCTTTCTCATTGTTCACTCCATTGGTTACAGCCCTTCTATGCAACCAGACTAATGTCCAATGTGAAAGTATTTGCAGATCCTATACTTGATTGCAAGGTGCCACGGGGGAGAGAGGGAGAGAGGTGAGAAAATTTGAAACTCAAGGGATTGTGGAACTGAATCTTGTAAACTAAAATAAAATAAACAAATCCATTTAAAAATTTAATGCAGGAATATCCCCCACAAATTTACAATAAATTATTACATTTAAGATGAATTATTAATATTCTGAAATAATGTAAAACTGAAGAAATGTTAAAAGGTTAAAGAAAGTTGATTTCTGATGAAACACTGAATATTTTGGGTTTTTTTTGAAAGAAGATGGTAGGCCAAATAAGTTTGGAAGTGTCAATATTATTATTGACCTGAGTTATTGGGTAAGTCTCCAAATTTGTTTCTATAAATTGTACTCTCTATAAGCTACCTAACTCACATTCTTTGAGTGCAGTTATTCCTTGTGACTGCCCTGCTCTTCCCTACTGACCTCTCCCTAATTGCCTTTAAGATAAAATACAAATATTTCTCTTTGATGTTAAAAGCTCTTAAATATATGGCTCCAACTCATCTTTATATCCAAGAAAATAGTCAATGCTTTAAAACTTTACTATGTTCTAATCACTAAACAAAGTTATAGTCATATAAAGGAGTCCCTGATTTTAAGGAGTTTACATTCTGAGGGAGGGATAACAGCAGCAATAATACTGTCAACCCTTTAAACAAATGACCAAAGAACTCACCCAGTTTATCACAACCACAGTTAATTCTGAAATAAGCCAAAGAGATAATAGTGGTCATGAGAAAAAAATTTGTTTATTCCATTGGAGGAGGGAAAGTAGACATATGTACAAAGATCCCTTCTACTAGGGGACCCACTTTAATGTGGGCAAATTTCAATACATATAGCAATGTCTATGCAGTGTAGCATAGACTGATCATGAAAGGTTAACAGCAACAATGAGACAAGTTTGATTCAGAGAAGAGCTTCATGGTTAGAACATGGGTACTGCAGATGCTTGTCAGAGCTCAAAGAAAACTTGGTGATGGTAAAAACAACTATGGGATCTTGCTGTGGCTTAATTCATCCAGAGGGTGATCTCAGAGCACAGCTTGAGCCTGTGCTGGGCCTAAAAACTGGAAAACAGGGTGTCTCCTAATATAAAAGTGGTGTGGGCATGTGGATCATCTCTCTCTCTCTCTCTCTCTCTCTTTCTCTCTCTCCCCCTCCACACACACTCACATGTGTGTATATATATGTATATGTGTATCTCTCTCTATATACACATATATTTGTGTGTTTCTGTCTATATATGTGTATGCACATGTATGTATATGTGTGTGTGTACACACACATATGTGTATATATACAAACAGAGGCAAGGAAACATCTAAAAAGTGAGCCTATCAAAAAAATAAAAGTTAAATAGTAAACAGATCATGAAGAGGAGGGATTTATTCCAGCACTCGAGATATGTGAAACAGGGACAACATTTTGCTTTCTCTCCTTTATTAAATTGATGCTTCTAAGGAAACATAAGAGATAAATCTTAAAGAACTAATAGCAATTTATAAGATTGTTTTTGTTGGTGGTGGTAATGGTGGTGATGGTTTGCTTATTTAACAAGGATTCTCTAGCTCACTATCTCAGGTGTAGACAAGCTATACCTCCATCTCAGGGAACTAAGGTACCCTAAGGTTTTAATAATTTTCTCCACTATGATGGGCTCTCATCCTCTGTCTTCCTCTCATTCTCAGGCACCAGTGATTAGTGTGAAAGTTCCGTTTAGTCAATCCATATCAATTAGCTTTTACAAATGGATATGTATTTCAAATATGAAACAAGAAAAAATATGAAAACACTTTATGTCAATAGTTTAGTGACATGATTTCTCCCACAACATTTCAGTTTCTGGAGAAATAGGTTCAAAATGTAGCTCAGTTCCTGCATAGAATTAATCCCCCAAAATTCTTGTCTTGAAGTTACCTGTTTTCCAGAAGAGATATTGTCTCAAATTCCACTGACATGGGTTCTAAAGTTCACTTTTTCATTCTCAATGCATTGATTCAGTGTTGCTGTAAACCCAGTTGTTGGAACATTGGGATGACTAAATATCTCTGTGGATACTTCAAAGCTCGTAATATGTTTTTAGCCCCTCTCCTTTAACCTTCAAAAGAAGGCAATTAATATAGGACCGAAGGACCAAGATTCATGTCTTAAATCATATGACTTTGGGGAAGAAGAGGCCCTCAAGTCTATTTCTTTAAAGTATGATTTATCACTAAACATGATGGTTGAAAGGATCCCAGTGCCTGGAAAGAAGAAATTGAAAGGACTACTTACAATGGTAAGATCATTGGATGTTTTGCTGGTATTCTGGATTGGGTTTTAGCTACTCAAGTGCCTTAGAGCCTCATCCTTGATTATATCTAAAGTCTTTGATTAGAAATAGTATATGTTCTATTTCCCTTAATAGGACTAAGGGATTTTGAAGGTCTTCCCTGCCCATAAGATCGAAGGGAATTTGAAGATCTCTTCTGCCCCTTGATATGTTAAATGTAATAACATGGGAGCCCATTGTAGGAAGAAATTGCAAAAAGAGTGGAACAGGAAGGAGCATGTGAGAGCATGAGCAGAGTTTGGAACAGACAGAACTGAAGTAGAGAACATTTGTAATGCTTGTACTCTATCTGTTCTGTGTTTATTTCTCAGATAGAAGTTTGTCTGTTGTTCCATCTTGATTACTCAGGCAGAATTCCTGTTTGAATGTTCTATATTGGTTTCTCAGATAGAATGTGAATTGAGATGGTATTACCGGTAATGTGTATAGGTATTGTTTTTGTGGCCTGTTATGGGAATCTGAAGATCTTCCCTGCCCCTAGGCCCTTTGATAGGTTTAAGTGGCTCTGAGGACCTTTCCTGATTTGAAAGTATACTCTGTCCCCTAATAGGCTTAATGTGATCACATGGAGACTGTGGTGGGAGTCTTGCTCATCAGGAATGCCCATGCCTTATTACTTTGTGATTGGACAGTGGGCCAAGAGGGCTGTGACATTCTCCAATCCAGGAAAAGGCTACATATACTGCTGATGAGAGGTTTTGCTTTGGGGTTCACTTTGGAAAGAGTTGTGTGATTTTGCCAGATGAGACTCTGGGAAGCCATTGAGCACCCTGGCTTTGAAAAACCCAGATGCTGGTACTTCCCTCTCTGGTAACTGAAAAGTTATGGATGTAGTAGTCAGACAGTTGGAAGCCTGTCTGTTGATCTGTTTCTTTGTCTGCTTGTAACTTCTGCTTGTAATTTGTGTTTGTATTCTGTTTGCATTCTCTGAAGTTTAGGGGTCTGACTTTTTCCCCTGTACTAGGAAAATCCCATATATTTGATTGATTAAAGTAAGATTGTTAACCCATTTTGATTTTCTTTCCTTTAGAAAAACAGAACTAAGAACTTTTGCTAGCAGGCTCCCTGGGTATGCTATGGTGCTTGCTGATACATTAAGCTTTGTTTTCCTAGAAATAGAAACTGAAAAACTTGGAGTGGAGCAGGTCCCTGTGAACTGAGATATGGAACAGGAACAGAGAACTGCCCACATTTGAATTCAGGCAAGAGTTGGGAGTGTGTCAATCCATGCAAGACTTGGGAGTGACCAGCCAGATAGATAAGGAGCCTTTAGATTAGGAAGTCAGCCCCCAGTCAAGATGAAAGACAAATTTTACTACAGATATTTTCTGTATTGACAGATGAGATTTGTAATTTAATATGACCTAGGGGTGGATAGTATTTGTACTTTCTGAGGCCCTTTAAACATGATTGGCCTAAGGATGATTGGAAGCTAGCTTCTAATCACGATGAAAGAGAACTTTACTTGGTTACTCTGTATTGAGTGAGGATATTGTAACTTATTGTGACCTAGGGGGTGAATGGTATTTGTATTTTCTTCTACCCCTTAAAGATGACAATAAGACATACCAAATGATGAGTTTTGTTTAAGACTGTGTGTCCACCTTAGTAAAAAATTGTTATCTTGTTGTGAAGGTGATGATTTAGTTTCTTGGACATTCAATGAAATAGAGGACTTTCAATCACTCTTAAAATAACACTGGAGTGAAATAGAAAATATTACTTTCAAATACAAGACTCATGAGAAGCATAAAAATTTAAACAGGAAAGAGAAATGATAAGAGATTTAATAAGTTTAAACTTTATACATTCATACACAGGAAGATAATTAAAGCTCATAAGACCTTTCTCATTATTAGGGTAGTTAGAATGAGCATATATAGACAAAGGGCACAGGTGTGAGTAAGGTATGAAGAGACGATATTTAATAAATAATATTAAGAAGTGAGATAGGAATGTACTGGGTAAAGGAAAAAGACATAAATAGAATGAAGCAAATTATCTCAAATAAAAGGTGCATGCATATGTGCATGTATGTATGCATGTATGTATATGCATATATAGATGGTGTATATGTGTAAATGTATGTCTAAGTATACATAGAGGGCAGAGGGTGAGTTGAATATGAAGGGATGATATCTAATAAATAAAATGAAGGAATGAGAGGGGAATATATTTGGAGAAGGGGAAAAGGACATAGAGAATAAAGTAAATTATCTCACATGACAGAGACAAGAGAAAGCTGTAACAATGGAGGAGAAGAGCAAGAAGGTGAAAGGGAGTAAGTAAACCTTATTGTCATTGGACTTGACTTAAGGGGGGATAACATATACACTCTATTGTGTGTTGTATCCTACTGGAAAGAAGTGGGGTGAGAGAATGGAGAATAAACTGGGAAACAGGGGGAGTCAGAAGTATATACTTTTGGAATGGGACAGGATCAAAGGAAAAAATAGAAAAAATGGGGGAAGGTATAGGATAGAAGGAAATATAGTTAGTCTTTCACAACCTGACTACTATGGAAATGTTTGGCATAACTGCATAGGTATAACCTATATTGAATTGCTTGTCTTCCCAGTGGGGGGAGGTGAGGAGGGAAAAGGGAAAGAATTTGGAACCCAAAGTTTTAAAAACAAATGTTAAAAAATTTGTCTTTACGTGAAACCAGGAAATAAGATATACAGGTAATGGATTATAGAAATCCATCTTGCCCCATAAGAAAGTAAGGGTTAAAGGAGTAAGAGGATGGATAGGGGGCTATAGAGGAGAGGGCCGACTTGGAGAAGCTGTATTCAGTATGCTTGCCATCTTGGGATAGGTGATAGAGAGAGAGATCGGGAGAATATTTGGAACTCAAAACCTTGTGGAAATAAATGTTGAAAACTAAAAATAATTAAATGCTCGAAAAAAATTATAGAAACCATTTTCTAACCACTCAAAGTCAATGGACCAACCAAATTAGATTAGATAACTCTTTAATGTATCTATTGTATAAAATGATATGTTATAGCAACATGGGCTGGTAACTTATTTTACTTCTAAAGTATAAGATTCTTGAGGGTAGATTGCTTTGTCTAACCTTTGTATCTTTCCTTGGAATCTAACAGAGCACTGTGTAGAAAGAAGACAATTTACAAATATTGAATTCCATTGTAAAAGGTTTTTTAAAATTTTCTCCTTTTCACTCCTACCATTAAGATGATATATGATCTGATATAGGCTCTACATATACACCCATATTAAACATTTTCACAATAGTCATGTGGTTAACAAAAATTAGAACCAATGGGAGTGATCATGAAAAAGAAGAAATAAAACAAAATGAGATCATATTGTATATGCTGATATATTTTCACATTTCATAGTTATTTATTTGGATGCAGATAGCTTTTTTCATCACAAATCTTTTGGAGTTGTCTTAGAGTTTTGGATTGCTGAGAAAATGTAAATCAATCGAAGATAATCATCACAAAATGTTGCTGTTTACTGTGTACAATATTCGCCTGGTTCTGCACACCTCACTCAAGATCAGTTCATATAATTCTTCCAGGTTTTTCTGATGTCTACCTGTTTGTCATTTCTTATAGCATGATAGTATTCCATTACCTTCATATAGCACAAGTTGTTCAATCATTCCCCAATTGAAGAGCATCCCATCGATTCTCAATCCTTGGTGATAAAAAATTGCTGTCATAAATATTTTTGTACATGTGAGTCTTTTCCCCATTTTTATGATCTCCTTGGGTTACAGACCTAAAAGTGGTATTCTCAGATCAAAGGGTATGCATAGGTTTATAAGCCTTTGGGCATGATTCCTAATTGCTCTCAAGAATGGTTGGATCAGTTCACAACTCCACCAACAATTCATTAGAGTTTCAATTTTCCCATTTCTCCAACATTTATCATTTTCCTGTTTTGTCATGTTAGCCAATCTGATAGGTGTGAGGTGGCATCTCAGAGTTGTTTTGATTTGCACTTTTCTAGTCCATAACGATTTAGAGGATATTTTCCATATGAGTATAGATAGCTATAATTTGTTCATCTGAATACAGCCTGTTAATCTTTGACTTTATTTCAACGAGGGAATAATTTTATTCTTATGAATTTGATTCAGTTCTCAATATATTTTAGAATTGTGGCCGCTATCAGAGACCCTGGGTGCAAAAACTATTCCCCAGCTTTTTGCTTCCTATCTAATATAGGTTTCATTGCCTTTGTTTGTGCAAAAAAATTTTTTTTGGTAATCTATTTATGTGAGTTTTCAGCATTCAATTCTACAAGACTTTGGGTTACAAATTTTCTCCCCATCACTCCCCTATTGCCAACCCAAATATGGAAAGTTCCCTGAACATCCCTTCCCTCAGCGTGCCCTCTTTTATATCCCCCTTCCCCACCCCTTATTTTCTTATAGTGCAAGAAGGATTTCTATAGCCAATTGCCTGTAAATCTTATTTCACATATAAAAATAACTTTTTCTACATGTTAAAAAGAAATCATGAGTTCTAGACTCTCTCCCTTCTCCCCTCTCCACCCCTACTGGAAAGACAAGCAATTAAATATAGGTTATACATGTGTAGCTCTGCAAAACATTTCCATATAAGTAATATTGTGAAAGATTAGCTATATTTCCCTCCATCCATTCTGCCCCTCTTTTGTTCAGTTTTCTCCTTTGACATTTTCAAAAGTGTTTGCTTTTAACTGTCCTCTTTCCCAATCTGTCCTCCCTTCTATCATCCTTCCTTTTATCCTCTCCACCCCCACTTTTCTATTAGATAGCCAATTGACTGTGTTTGTAGTGCCCTGCTAATGCCAAATCCAACAAGAGTGAGATTGGCTCATTCCCTTTTACGTTTCTGTGCTTGCCCTCCATTTTGACAGATTTCTCTTGCCTTTTTATGTGAAATAAAATATACACATCCAAATATACTCCTCTCTCAACTCTTAATTTTAGTTTTAGATGTTCTACCTTCGTATTCAACTCACCCTCCACCCTCTGTCTCTGTATATGTGTACACACATATGCACAAACCTTTATAGACAAATGTGTATGTGCATATATATTTATGCGTGTGTATATAATATATATGTTGTGTATATACAATGTATATGTTGTATATATACACATATGTACACATACATACATATATTCTCATAAGTACACATATATACATATGTATGTTGTGTGTGTATATTCCTTTCAATGATTCTCATACTGAGAAGAGTCTCATCAGTTACAAATATCATCTTTTCAAGAAGTAATGTAAATAGTTCAAATTTAATAATTTCCTAATGATACCTCTTTCCCATTTACCTTTTCCTGCTTGTCTTACTTCTTGTAGTTGAAAGTCAAATTTTCTGTTTATCTCTGGTCTTTCCATTGAGTATGCTTTAAAATCCTCTATTTCATTGATTTTACATATTTTCTCCTGTAGTATTATATTCACTTTTGCTGGGCAGGTGATACTTCATTTTGTTCTTAGCTCCTTTGTCCTCTGGAATATCATATTCTAAGGTCTTTGATCATTTAAAGTTGAAGCTGATAGATCTTCTATTATCTTGTTTATGTTTTCACACTACTCAAATTGTTTCTCCCTAAATACTTGTGATATTTTATCCTTGGACTAGCAACTCTGGAATTTTTCTATATTATTGCTAAGAGTTTTCTTTTAGGGATCTTTTTCAAGAGGCAACCAGTGGATTCCTTCAGTTTCTATTTTACCCTGTGGTTCTAGAATATCAGGGCAGTTTTTCTTGAAAATTTTCTGAAAGATGATATCTGGTCTTTCTTTTTGATCATGGCTTTCACAAAGTCTGATCATTTAAAAATATATTTACCCTTCATCTATTTTCCAGATCAGTGGTTTTTCCAATGTGATATTTCATATTTTGTTCTATTTTCTTCATTGTTTTGGATTTGTTTTATAACATCTTCATTTTTCATAAAACCATTAGTTTCCCTTTGTTCCAATCTAATTTTGAAGGAATTATTTTCTTCATTGAGCTTTTGAAATTCCTTTCTCATCTGACCAATTCTGCTATTTAAGGTAATCTTCTACTCATTGCTTTGGTGGACCTCATTTGCCATTTTAGTTAATCTATTTTTAAGGTGTTATTTTCTTCAGTATTTGAGGGGTCTCCTATAGCAGACTGTTGACTTTTTTTTCATGATTTTCTTGCATCATTCTCATTTCTCTTCCCATTTTTTCCTCTACTTTTCTTACTTGATTTTCAAAATCTTTTTGAGCTCCTTCATATTATCTGACCAGTTCATATTTTTCTTGGAGGTGTTTGATGAATGAGTTTTGACTTTGTTGTCTTCTTATAGTTCTTTTTTTGATTGTGTTTGTCACCAAAACAATTTTAAAATTTTGTCTTGCTTCCTCTGTTTACTCATTTTGCATGCCAACTATTTAACTGTTGAGCTCTTTGCCATGGTAGTACTCTCCTTCCAGAGTGGAGAGTGCTATGTCCCAGATTTCTTAGGTTTTGTGCAGCTGTTGCCAGACCTTCTTTTCAGCACCTGCCTCAGAACTGCAAGGAACGCTAACTCTCTACAACCTCCACAACCTGCCTCTCCAGTGCTCCTCCTCACCCCAGGAGTGGAATCCAAAACTGCAACCCAGATCCAAGCAAGGAAAAGCAAGAGAATTATGCCTCAGTGGCTGCAAGGAGAATACTGCAGTTACCCTCTGGACAGTAATTTTGTCCCCCTATGTTCTCTGGAACTCAGAAGGTAGCCACCATAGCACCATCTAAAGCTACAGCCACCTCTGCAACACTGGGCACAGGGATGAGACCATATTCTTCTCTCACTGAGTTGCAACAGGGTTTCCCCACTGACCTTTTCCATTCTCTTTGATGTTTATGGGTTGAGAAATTTTGAAACTGTCACAGCTTCAAGTGATTTGGTAACTGAACTCTGCTCAGGTTGTTGTGTTTCTCTGGTCTAGCCATGTGTGGCTGAAGGATGGACTGCTCTCTTCTCCCGGCCAGTGGTATAGACCATTCAAAATGCTTTCAGCAGAAGATTCATTTGTCTCTTTCACTTTGTTTCTGTAACACTAAACTTTGTTTAGAGTCACTTTTTACAGTGATTGGAGTTGGTTGGTCCACGAGCTCAAACAAGTTCCTACTATTACTTTATCATCTTGACACAGCCCCCACCAGGCCCTTGCAAAATCTTTTCAATTTAATTCAATTAAAATTATCTATTCTGTATTTCACAGTGATCTCTACCTCTTTTTGGGTCAAACGTTCTTCCATTCTTCATAAATTTTACAGGTAAACTATTATTGATCTACCTGTTTGTTTATAGTACTAGCTTTAGTATCTAAATTGTGAACCCATTTCATGGAGAATCCATTCTTTTTCTGGTATTAGAAATGATAACAGTAGCAATTAGAGAAGAAAAAAAATCAAAGGAATCAAATTCAGCAAAGAAGAGACTAACCCATCAGTCTTTGTAGATGACATGATGATATACTTAGAGAATCCTAGAGAATCAAGTAAAAAACTTCTTGAAACAATAAGTAAATTTAACAAAGTTGCAGGATATAAAATAAATCCACATAAATCCTAAGCATTCCTATATATTTCCAATGAAGTCCAAGAGCAAGAGATAGTAAGAGAAACCCCATCTAAAGCTACTATAAGCATTATAAAATATTTGGGAATCTATGTGCCAAAACAAACCCAGAATCTTTATGAACACAACTACAAAACCCTTTTCACACAAATAAAATCAGATCTTACTAATTGGAAAAACATGGATTGCTCATGGCTGAGTAGAGCTAATATATTAAATATAACAATTTTACCTAAATTAATTTACATATTTAGTGCCATACCAATAAGTCTACCAAAAAACTACTTTATAGAACTAGAAAAAAGAGTGACAGAATTGATTTGGAAGAACAAAAAGTCAAGAATATCAGGGCAACTAATGAAAAGAAGAGTTAGGAAAGGTGGCCTAGCTGTACCAGACGTTAATCTCTATTATAAAGCACAGTCCTCAAAATTATCTGGTACTGGCTAAGGAACAGAGTAGTGGATCAATGGAATAGATTGGGTACAAAAGGCTCAGTAGTCAATGACTATAGTAATATACTGTTTGATAACCCCAAAGACCTGAGTTTCTGGGTTAAGAATTCACAATTTGACAAAAAATGCTGGGAAAATTGGAATATCATATGGCAGAAACTCAGCATAGACTATCATCTAACTTCATACACCAAAGGGAAGTCTAAATGGGTGCATGCTATAGGTATAACGGCTGATACTGTAAATAATCTGGGGAAGCAAAGAACAGCTTCCCTATCATATTTATGTAGTAGGGAAGACTTTATGATGAAAAAAAGAGTTGGAGAGCATTATAAAATGCAAAATGGATACATTTGATTACATTAAATTGAAAAGTTTCTGTACAAACAAAGGCAATGTAACCAAGATTAAGAGGGAAATGGGAAGTTGGGAAAGAATATTTACAATCAGTGTCTCTGATAAAGGCCTCATTTCTAAAATATACAGGGAATTAAGTAAAATTCATAAAAATACAAATCATTCCGCAATTTATAAAGGGTCAAAGGATATTAACAGGCAATTTTCAGAGGTATAAATTAAAGATTTCTTTAAGCATATGGAAAAATGCTGTAAATCACTATTAATTCGAGAAATGCAAAACAAAAAAAATCTGACTTACCATATCTCATCAGTCAGATGGGCTAAGATGACAAAACAGGAAAATGACAAGTGCTGGAGAGGATTTGGAAAAATTGGATTTCTTTTGCATTGTTGGTGGAGTTGTGAACTGATACAACCATTCTGGAGAGCAATCTGGAACTATGCCCAAAGGGCTATAAATAACTGGATATCCTTTGATCTGGTAATACCACTTTGGGGGTTATATCACAAAGAGATCATAGAAGTGGGAAAAGGACCAATATGTGCAAAAATATTTATTGCAGCTCTCTTTGTGATGGCCAAAACCTGGGAATTTAGTGGATGCCCATCAATTGGGGAATGGCTGAGCAAGTTATGGTATACGAATGTAACGGAATACTATTGTGCTACAAGAAATGGGAAAGAGATGGACTTCATAGCTACCTGGAGGGACTTATACAAATTGATGCTAAGTGAGAAGAGCAGAACCAGGAAAAATTTGTACACAGTCACAGACACATCATATGAGTGATGACCAACCTTGATAAACTGGACTCTTCTCAGCAATGCCCAGTTAAAAACACGTAGTAGGTATTATTGTTCTCTCTATTGGTTACAACGCTTCTATAAAACTAGACTATTGTACAATGTGAAAATATTTGCAGATACTATCCATGATTGTACACCACCATGGAGGATGGGGGGAAGGAAGGGGAAAAATCTGAAACTCAAGTGATTCTGGAACTGAATCCTGTAAACTAAAAGTAAACAAACAAGTCAATAAAAAATAAAATAAAAAAAAAGAGAGAATTCATTCTTTTTGTTTTGGATGCTGGTTGTTTGGTTTCCTTCTTTCTTTTAATTGAATTAGGCAAGGATTTATCTATTTTATTGGCTCTTTCATCAAACCATGTTTCTTGTAAACAGTATATTACAGGATTATGCTGTTGTTGAATTTTTAAAATCCACTCTGCTATCCCCTTCTGTTTTATGGGAGAGTACATCCCATTCACATTCACAGTTATGATTATTATCTGTGTCTTTCCACCCTATCCACCTTCCCATTGGTGTGTTTTCACTTTTTCCCTTTCCCATCTCACTAGAATTTTGCTTTTGACCACCGCCTCCCTCAAAATGCCCTCCCTTATATCAGGCCCTTCTCTTTTTCTTTACCTTTTCCTTCATTATTTCTTTCCTCCCTTCTATCTATCCCCTCTCTTTTCTTTCCACCTTTGTCTCCTGCTTCCCATATGGTAAGTCAGATTTCTATACCTAACAGAGTATGTTATTCCCTCTTTGAGCCAAATCTGTAAGAGTAATGTGCAAATAATACTTATTTGCCCCCTTCTTTCCATCTGCTATTACAGGTCTTTTCACATCTTCCTGAAATGTAATTTACCCTTATCTGCTCTCCTCCTGTCCTCTTCTCCCAGTGCAATCACTTATCATTACACAGATTGTTTTATAATTATATTAAAGTCAACTTATACCTACACCTCTGTCTATGTATAACCTTTCTAAATGTTGTAATATAGATACTGTCCTTAGCAGTTACAGGTATCATCTTCTCATATAGGGGTATAAAGTATTTGTCTTTATTGAATAACACGTTGTTGTTATTTTTATTTCCTGTTCACCTTTTTATTCCTCTCTTGAGTCTTGTATAAAAAGATCAAAATTTTTGTGGAGTTCTGGTCTTTTCATCAGGAAGTTTTGGAAGATCCTTCTTTCATTGACTGTTCATCTTGGCCCCTTGAAAGATTATGCTGACTGTAATCCAAGTTCCTTTGTTTCATGTAATATCATATTACAGGTCTTCCCATCTCTTAATAATGTATAAGCTGCAAGGTGCTATTTAATCCTGTTTGTAGTTTCATGATATCTGAATTGTTTCTTTTTTCTTGCTTGCAATATTTTCTCCTTAATCTGGTAATACAGGAATCTGGCTACAATATTCTCTGGTGCTTTGTATTTGGGATCTCTTTTAGGAGCTGATTGTTTCAATTACTATTTGACACTCTGGTTCAAGAATATCAGGGGTGCCTTCCTTGAAAATGTCTTTTATTTTTCAAGGGAAAAAGGCAAGAAAATAGGGGTTAAATGACTTGTCCAAGGTCACACGATTATTAAATATGTCCAGTGTTTGAGGAAGGATTTTAACTGAGTCTGTGCTCTGTTCACTGTACCACCTAGCTACCACTGAGAAAATCTCTTGAAAAATACTGTCCAGAGTCTTTTTTTTCTTTTTTTAAAATTTATTTATTTATTTTCTTTTTTGCATAGCTCATTTCCACGAGATTTTGAGTTACAAATTTTCTCCCCATCTTTCCCCTACCCACCACCTTGATACAGCAATCCCACTGTAAAGCCCCCCCCCAATCTGCTACCTCCTATGTGCTCCCCCATCACCCCTCAGACTTTCTGGTAGGGCAGGATAGGTCTCCTACCCCAGAGCCTGTATATCTTAATTCCCAGTTGCATGTAGTTAATAATAATGACAATAATACACACACATATATGCTTTTAAGATTTGATTACAGAATTTAAAATTCCAGATTCTTTCCCTTCTTCCCTTGTCACCCACACCCACAAGAAAGACAAGCAATTCAATACAGGATATACATGTGTAATAAAGCAGAACATCTCCACAGTGGGCATATGTGAGAAACTGATTATATGTCCCTCCTTCATATCCCAACCCTTCCCGTTGTTCTATTCTCTACCCTGTCCCTGTCCCTATACAGAGATATGTACTTACAGCAACCCTCCGCCCCACCTTGCCCTCCCCTCCATCATTCCACCTCTCATCCCCATCCCCCTACTCTCTTGTGTGGCAAGATACCCAGTTTAGAGTTTATGTCATTCCTTCCCTAAGCCAAATTCAATGAGAGAAAGGTTGATCCATTTCCTTTTTCCATGCTGTTCATCCCTTACATTGTAACAGCTATCATTTGTCTCTTCTATATGAGGTAATTAACTCCGTTCTGCGTTTCCCTGTTTCCTCTCATTCTAATCCTCTCCCACCTCAAAATTTCATCTTTTAAAGTATCATCCCAGGGCGGATAGGTGGCGCAGTGAATAGAGCACCGGTCCTGGAGTCAGGAGGACCTGAGTTCAAATCCGGCCCCAGACACTTAACACAAAAATCTAGCCTTGTGACCTTGGGCAAGTCACTTAACCCCAACTGCCCTCCAAAAAAAAAAGCAAAAAAAAAAGAATTAAAAAAATAAATAAAGTATCATCCCTTCCTATTGAATTGATCCTGTGCCCCCTATGTACACATATATACAAATACTCAGATATATATTCATATGGATATGTAATCCCTCCTATATAGACATGTGTATGTATACACACATATATATGTGTACATATAAATATATGTATATGTATGTATATGTATACACACACATTTGTGTTACCTTCACCTATCCTCAAACTGAGAAAAGTTTCAAAACAATTATCATTTTTCCATGTTTGCATGTAAATAATTCAACTTTGATAAGTTGCTTATGATTTCTTTTCCATGTTAACCTTCTCATGCTTTTTGTATTTGAGTGTCAAATTTTCTTTTCAATTCTCATTTTTCCAGCAAGAATGTTTGAAAGTCCCCCACCTCACTGAAAGACCATATATTCCCCTGCAAAATTATACTCAATTTTGCGGGGTAGGTGGTTCTTATTTTTGATCCTAGCTCTCTTGATCTCCAGAATATCATATTCCAGGCCCTTCAATCCCACAATGTAGAAGGTGTCAGATCCTGGTTTATCCTGATTGTTTTTCCACAGCATTCAAATTGCTTTCTCTTGGCAACCTGTAATATTTTCTCTTTGATCTGGGGACTCCAAACCTGGCAATAATATTTCTAGGAGTTTTCTTTTGGTTATCTTTTTCAAGAGGTGATTGGTGAATTCTTTCAAGTTCTATTTTGTCCTCTGGTTCTAAAATATCAGGGCAATTTTCCTTGAGTATTTCTTGAAGGATGCTTTCTAAGTTCTTTTTTTGATCATGGCTTTTAGGTAGTCCAATAATTTTGAAATTGTCTCTCCTGGATCCATTTTCCAGGTTAGTGATATTTTCAAGGAGATATTTTGCATTACCTTGTATTTTTTCATGTGTTTGGATCTGTTTAATAGTATCTTGATTTTTCATAAAATTATTTGCTTCCATTTGCTCCACTCTAATTCTCAAGGAATTATTCTCTTCAGAAAGCTTTTGAGATTCTTTTTCCAGCTGGAAAATGCAACTTTTTAAGTCATTCTTCTCCTCATTGGCTTTTTGGGCCTCTCTTGCCATTTGATTTTGTGCATTTTTTAAGATGTCATTTTCTTCTTTCAGGTTGTTGACTCTCTTTTTATGATTGTCTTGTATCATTCTCATTTCTCTTCCCAATTTTTCCTCCACTTCTCTTCTTTGGTTTTCAAAGTCATTTTTAAGCTGATCAGTTGCTTATAGACAATCTGCATGTTTCTTGGAAGCATTTAGTGTGCGTGTTCTGACTGTGTTGTCTTCCTCCCATTCCATGCTTTGGTCCTTTTTGTCCCCAAAAAAGGATTCTAGAGTTTGGTGGCTGTTCTTTCTTTGCTTCCTTTACCTGCTCACGGTGCCAGTGAATTACTTGTATTTTTAGCTCTGTGGAACTCTGCTTCCAGAGGGGATAATTCTGTCCCAAATTGCTAGGGTTTTCACAGCTGCTGGATATGTATAGGAGGCTGCTTCAGCCCCCACCAGTTATAGCTAACTGAAAACGCACCCCAGGACCACCCAAGACCACAATCTGGATCTAGACTGCTCAATGCAAGAGCACTTAGCCTCAGAACGATCCATTGGCCCCCCTGAAATCTGCAGGCCAGGACCTCTGACACATCCAGGTGAAAGCTGCTGCAGAGTCACAACTTTTGCCAATTCCTTGCCCTGTAGACAGTTTGACCAGACTGCTTTTCTTCCCTACTTTAGCTGAGTTCTACTGACCTTTCACTTAGCCCTTGTATCTTATGGCTTCATAATTCTGGAAACTGCTATAGCTGCCACTGATCCACTCTCCTGAAGGCTCCAGCTGTGACTCCTCCTGACCATCCCCTGACCAAGCTGTGGTTTCAGGATGGGTTGATTTTGGCTCTCAGGGTGCTGCAATGACCCCTTTGTGCTGAGCTGTCTTCAGCAGGAGGTGTATTTTTGTGAGTTTGGGAGTCCTAAAATTTGTTTAATGTCATATTTTTTGAGTATTTGAGGTGGCTATGTGGGAACTGTGAACCTTGTTGCTTCTACACTGCCATCTTGGCTCTGCCGTCCCAGGCTCTTTTTTTGATCATGACTTTTTCTTACATTATCTCTCCTGGTTCAATTTTCAAGGTCAGTTATTTTTCCTATGAGGTATTTTTTGTTTTCTTCTTTTTCACTTTTTCATTTTGTTTGACAGATTCTTGATGTCTCAAAATTATTATGTTCCACTTCCTCATCTCAAATTTTTAAGTAATTGTTTTCTCCTATTAACTTTTGTGCCTTCTTTTTATTTGACTCATTTTACTTTTTTAAAGTATTTTCTTCAGTGAATTTTTATGTATCCTTTTTCAATTTTCAGATTTTTGCTTTTAAGAAATTGTTTTCTCCTGTGTACTAATTTTTCCATTCAATTATATTTTTTTATATCTTGTTTTCTATGATCATTTTTGTTGCTCCTTGTCCATGCTATTGATTCTCTCTTGGGTACTTATCATTTTCCCCCAATTTTTCTTCTACTTCTCTTATTTGACTTTTCAAATCTTTCTTCAACTCTTCCAGGAAGGCTTTTTGGGATTGAGATCAATTCATACTTCCCTTGGTATTTTCAGAAGTAGGTATACTGATAATATTGTTCTGAAGTTTTGTTTTGATCTTCCATGTCCCTATAGAAAGAATTTATGGGAGGAGCTAGATGGCACAGTAAACAGAGCACTGGCCTTGGAGTCAGGAGGACATGAGTTCAAATCTGGCCTCAGACACTTAACACAAAAAAACTGGTTGTGTGACATTTGCCAAGTAACTTAACCCCAACTGCCTGGCAAAACCTCTCAAAAAAGAAAGAAAAAGAATTTATGGTCATTGTTCATTTATGCTTTTTCTCATGATGTTTGTCTATTTCCTGAAGCTGAACTCTCCTGATGGAACCCAGGAGATGCTGACCCAAATGTCTTGGGTTTGAGGTCAGGACCTATTCACTGGCTTTGTGTGGTGAGGACTCAGGTGTTGGTAGCTGGAGCCTGTAAGAGTCTGGCAGCTTACCTGGTTCTGAGCTGTGGATAGCCATAATAAAGACCTAGGGGTGGATGTCCTTGCCCTTAGAGAAAGCCAATTCATCCTGACTGCTCTGAAGCAATGTATGTTTTGTACAATTCCTGATGCCTTCCTTCCTGGAGTTGGGCTGAGCAAGGTGAGGTTTCATTGCTGGAGGATACCTGCCTGCCCGTCTGCCTGCCTGCCTGCCTGGAGTTGTGTTTTCTGGAGTAATCATGAATCCAGGTGATGTGTGTGTGCTGGAAGATACCTACCCACATGCTCACACAGTGTTTTTTTGAGTTAGAAACTACTGGTTTCCCTGTCTATGCCAAGGCATCCTGGGATTCCAGGTTTTGGTATTTGTCTGACTTGGAGCTCAGGATCTCCCACTGTTGTGCTGAGGTGTGGCTTGATGCTGACTCTATAGGATGCTGTAACACAATGCCAGAGCACCTTCCCAAAAGAATGCTACTGTGAACAACTTTTTTTTTTGCTTTTTTTTTGGAGGGCAGTTGGGGTTAAGTAACTTGCCCAAGGTCACATGGCTAGTTTTTTTTGTGTGTGTTAAGTGTCTGAGGCCGGATTTGAACTCAGGTACTCCTGACTCCAGGGCTGGTGCTCTATTCACTGCACCACCTAGTCACCCCTGTGAACAGCTTTTAAGGTTCTGATCACACAGTATAATGAACACTCTATTCTATAACAAATCAAGTGAAACATTCACAACAAATCAAAATAATACTCACAACACTACATCCTATCACAGAAAACCACAATATAGTGTTCACAACATTAAACATTGACACTAAAACAGCCACATAGTTTTTTACAAATGTGATCACAGTATTTAGAACAAAGTACAAAAGGACAAACATCTGGTATCCCTAAGGAGATTTGTCTCCTTACTTAATCATTCAATCATTTCACAACACAAATCAGTATTCCACTCATGGGGCAATCATATTTTAACTTAATCTGTTACTTATCTAGCAATCGGTCACTAAACATCATTAATCACTAAATACAATCATTAGAAAATTACATGATCCCTTCACCCCACAGTCTCTAATAAAATTCAATTCATAACTGCATTCAATATCTAAGGAGAGGCCTTTTCTTCATCTTGACTCAGGGTGATCCCTCAGATTCCTTGGATCCCCTTCCATGGTCCCAGCTCCAACTTGAATCCACCAAACAGTCACCTGGATTCAGAGGCAGACAGCTCCCAGGTTCTTGGCCAGTCCTCTGGGCTATTCCTGCTACACAGTGAAGTTCACAAGGTGCAGCACATCTCAAAACCTTTACAATTCCTGTTCCTGATAACTCAAGGATCAACAAGCCACAAACCAAGTCTTAACCCGGTCATGCTTCTTCAGTCCTATGGAGGTTTTGCTGGCCCTAGGAATCAGAAGAAATCTCAGCCTTTCAGGTGGCCTTCTTGGCAGGAACTTCAGCCTTCACCAGATGCTGGTGTCAAGAAAACTCCAACTCAGTTCTCAGTGCAGCAAGTAGCAATCCAGCTTCCAGATGCTGTGAAAAGTCTGCTTCCTCTGCCAGGAGAAAAAATTATTATTCTGACTGTCTCTCTCTGGGGTTCTTCTTACACACACACACACACACACACACACACACACACACACACACGCACACACACACACACACGTTGGATTCATGTTTCAGCCAAATCTATCCTGTTATTTCAGGAACAGGAGAAAGAGTTCATATCCTCTGCTGCTTAGCCACAAAGGTTTGATTGCTTACTAATGGCTAGGTACCTGAAAACTTGACATAACAAAAAGGGGTATTCAAATTTAAATTAATTACCATTATAGATGCCTCCTCTCCTTTACTGCTTCCCTTCCACCAGAGGGAGAAGGACATTTCCTGTTCATCCCCCAAGCTTCCCAGTGTAAAAGACTGCACCCTCTCTTTCTGTTGGCTTAGCTGTTGCAGAGTTTCCCCTGGGGTGATATTTTCTAGGTTTTTAGAGATCAATAAATGAGAACGATAGAAACTTACTGCTTACTTCACCATTTTGTTTCCTGAAAGTCCAAACCCATAACTCAAAGGCATAAAAAAAGTAAAAATTTGTTTTTACATGTCATTGGAAAAAAATAAACTACTAAAAAGCAAAAAAGATAAGGAAACTTGAATCATTTATATATTGAAAAAAATAAGCAGTATAAGAATGATGGTTATATGATAGTTGATATTAATTTGTCTATGATAAGGGAAAACAGAAAATTCAAATTTATGAAGTAGAAATTACTTTAAGCAGTATTATAAATAAGGAGGTTTTCTTATATAATTTGGCTGTAATAATTAGAAATACTTTTATTTTCATGTACACTTGTGAATCATTTGTATGAACTAAAGTTGCCTTGAGACATTTTCCAGTTAATTCATAGTAGTTCTTTTAGATTGAGATTACCTTGTGGCTTGCCAACTCTGTCCCATAAATACTTTTATTTCCATAGAGCATTATTACTTACACAGCTTCTTATTATATCTCTTGTGTCAAAATAAATGTGGAAAGCACCTTATATACATAGTATTAATAGCCATTTTATTGATAACAATAGTCTCAAAAAGATTATGTGATTTATCCCATCACTCAGGTAGAAGAATGTGGCAGAGTTGAGACTCAAATGTTACTTTGATCTGTAACTCCAAATTCACTGCCCTTTTCCTTATATCACATCATTCCTACTACACAGTACAATAGTTCCCCTTTTGCAATCACACTCTGACAAATATTCCAAGAATCACTAATACTACTAACAGCAAAGCTCTACTGTGTTGCAGTGATGTCTTTCTTTATCTCAAGTATCAATTATAATTATCTTTACACTTGTACTTATTCAACTCTACTGTTTTCATTTCCATTATGTTGCCAGGATTAACTCTCTAGCTTTACCTTTAGCAATCAGGCACTATTTTAATGTCCTCCATCCTAATTTAGGTATATAAGACTTTGGATCTAAGATAGTTTATTTTCATCCCTCATTGTAGTTATGTACCATAAAATTCCTGTGAACTCTGAAAGTACATGGTAAACCTCTGGTCATATATCTTCTTTTTATACGGCCACCTCATGTAAAGATTGGTGATTTTATTCTTCCTTTTTCTAGATGTGCTGCATTATTGATTAATATTGACCTTATGATCAACAGTATTATAACTCATGCCTGAATGAAGCTAATCTAGCACATATTTTCTCAGAAAGGCAAATCACAACCTTCTTACACTTAGGAAGACCAAACCTCATTTTAGTACTACATTTGGGGGTCAATTAATACAACCAGTAGCACAAAAATATGAAAAATGTGATGATAAATAATAGACTGTGAAATATATACTTGTCTGCTGTGTGAGAGCAGATAGTAGAAGGCAGAGTACTGGCTTTTTTTTTATCTCAACTAGCATGTGGCATTGAGCAACTAAAATTTTTCACAGCACTAGGCATGGCCATGAATGAGTACGAAAACCTCATAGGTATTGATTTTTAAGTGGGTTATAAATAAATTTCAGTAAGTAGGCAAATTGGCAAATATAGAATATACAAATAAAGCCTGATTACATTATCAGTGGGATCCTGATGCTGAGAGACAGAGCATATGGAATCTGCTATGACTGAAAAAAAAACTGAGGAAAATTTTAAGTGAAACAGAGGAGTGGTAAGTCTATTTCCACTTTAAAAACTCCATATAAGTGAGGGCTTTGGATATTTTGGGAGGATCACCGGTGTGTATATTTATTCAGTTGTGTAGTTCGACAGCATGCTAACTTACTGATGCCTTTATATCCTGTGTAATTTGTGTATATGCCCTCCCAGAAATATTCAACTGAGATGTATCTTTTCTTTTTCTTGGTGGAGCTATGATTACTCTTTACAAACACTAATTTCTTTTCCTTTTGGCAATAGTCACCAAGTATCTCTTTAATGATTCATTCTAGTATGTTCCCTGGCAGCAGTAATCAAACCCACTGACCTATTTTTTAAAGATTCTCCTCCTTTCTTATCTTTCTGTCCACCTTACCTCCATTTTGTGCATACTATTTCTTCCTTCATTCCCTCATTGCTTCCCTCCCTCCTTCCCTTCTTCGTCCTCCTTGTCCTCCTCCTCTTTCTTGTTTTTGTTCTTCTTGTTGCTCTTCATCTATTATGCAGCATGTCTTTTTTCCCATAATAATTCAAATATCAAGAAATATCTTTTTAACAGCGATCTTTTATTCTCTTATTTTTTTATTGGCACCTTTTCTATTTCACTAAAAATTTCTCTCAGTTCCTTCCCCCTCTCTTCCCAGGAAGTCGTATCAGTTTACAAATAATATTGTATAGAAAAAAGAAATATATGGCTAACCCAACAATACATCTTTTTAGATGTATTTATTGTATTTTCATATGTGCTAGCTTTTTTGTGTGTGATAATAAGTGAAATATAGTACAGCCATGAAACTCTTAACTCTATGAATGGATAATGTGGTATAGTCTTCTCCTTTTTGAAGACATTTTTATTCATTCTAATTTTATAGCCTTCCATTTTCACTGTTTTGTGGTCAGTGATTTCATTCGGTTTTAGTTACTGTGTTCATTATTTTCTTGGCTCTGATTATTTCACTGAATCAGATTTTGTATGTCTCATTTTCTGCTTCTCTACATTCATCTTTTAAAAAAATCTCTTACCAGAAAACAATATTTCATTATGTACATGGAAGACAATTTGTTTGCTCAATAATTTATGGGAGGATATATACACAAGTCACACAATTTGTTTCTCCAATAAATGGGCATCTATTAATTTTTTTTAATTTTCCCTGTCCTAAAAATGCTGATATAAATATTCTGTCCATGCATATATGAATTTCTTCTTATCAATGACCTCCAAGGAATATGTCTAGTTATTAAATATCTAATTTAAAGAATGTGGGTATTATAGTTCTTGAGGCATATGATTTCAAATGAATTTCCATCATGGTAGAAGCAATTCACAGGTATACCAGCAATATTTTAGTTTTCCTAACCTTCTACAACTCCTCTCTTATTGATTGTTGCCAATTTCTTTTTAATTTTTACTGATTTATTGGCTATGAGATTAAAAAAAGCCCTCCAGTTTGTGTTTGTACGGATATATAAATATCTACGTAATATGTGACAAATGTTAGATAAGAGAAAACTGATGAAATATAATACTCATTATATTTTAAGCATAGCTAAATCACAATAGTTAAAAAGTACAAAATGGGGCAATATATTTTTATCGTTGTTCTTGTTATTAGTGATTTGCAGCACTTTTTCATGTAATTGTTAATACTTTGTTGGCAGGTAGGTGATGCAGTGGATAGAGTGGCTTCACAGGTCAGGAAGATTCATCTTCATGAATTTAAATCTGACTTCAGATACTTACATTCTGCCTGAGCCTAGACAAGTCACTTAACCCAGTTGGCCTCAGTTTCCCCATCTGTTAAATGGGATGTAGAAAGTGATGGCAAATCACTCCATTATTTTGCTAAAGAGAATCCCAAGTGGGGTAACAAATATTTAGACATTACTGAAATGACTGAACAATAGTAACTCATACCCTGTAAATCTGTTGAGAATTGTTTGTTCATATCCTTTGACCCCTTCTCCATTAAGTTTTACAGAGACAGGGAACTATGTACTAGATATAGATATGGAATTGGACTACTATCACAGACTCAGCTGTTTTTTTTTAGGGCAGCTAGGATAGATATTGGACTGGGAAACAGGAAGATTGATCTTAATGAGTTCCAATTCAGGTTCAGATATTTACTACCTGAGTGACTTTGGACAAGTCACAAAGTTTTGTTTTCCCCAGTTCCTCATCTTTAGCTGAAGCAGCAAACTACTTGCTCTCTTTATTTTGTTTTGTTTCTTCTTTCTCATTGTTCATTCCATTGATTGTAATTCTCCTTTACAACTTGACTAATTTTTGGTGTGAAGGTATAAGTAGAGCCTATACTGGATTGCATACCACCATGGAGGCAGAATGCAGAAGGAGAAGGATGAAAGAGAATATGGAACTGAACATTGTGAAGTAAAAGTAAGTACATTTAAAAGAAAAAAAAGAAAATGGAAAAAAATATTCTAGTCCTTTTTTGCCAAGAAAACCCTATGTGGAATGACAAAAATTGAAATATATTTGAAAATGACTGAATAACAATAATAAACCAAGACAAATGCTAACAATGAAGGGAAAATACCTGCTGTAGTCTATCAGGAACAAGATATACTTCAGAAAAAGTGGTGAAAAAGCAAAAGGAGAAATTTAAAAAGAGAGAAAGAAATGGGGATTTTTTCCATAATTTTAAAAATAAATTTATTTATTTACTTTTAGTGGAAAACATTCAATTCCACAACCCATTAATTTCTAAGTTTTCTTACCTCCCACCTCCCCCCTTCCCCTCCTCTTGGCAGCATGCAACCCAATACAGGTTCTACAAATACCTTCATATTAAACATCATTCAATTTGTAAAGAAGAGTTATAACAAAAGGAGTGAGCAACAAGAAAGAAGGAACGAAACAAAACAAAGCATGGGAGAGAGAGAGAGAGGGAGAGAGAGAGAGAGAGACAGAGAGAGACAGAGAGAGAGAGAGAGAGAGAGAGAGAGAGAGAGAGAGAGAGAAAGACAGAGAGAGAGAAAGAGACAGAGACAGAGGGAGAGACAGAGACAGAGAAACAGAGACAGAGGGAGACAGAGACAGAGACAGAGACAGACAGAGACAGAGACAGACAGAGACAGAGACAGAGAGACAGAGAGATACAGAGAGAGAAGCAGCAGCTTGCCTCAGTCTGCATTCATATTCTTAAGTTGTTTTCTCTGGATGTGGATAGCCTTTTCCATCACGAATCTTGTGGAGTTGTCTTATAATTTTGCATTGCTGAGAGGAGCTGAGTCTATCAAAGTTAGTTGTCACACATGCAATGTGTCTGTAATTGTGTACAAAATTCTCTTGGTTCTGCTCTTCTCACTCAGCACCAGTTTATTTGTCTCTTCATGTTATTATGAAGTCCATCTGCTCTTCATTTCTTATAGCACAATAGTATTCCATTATATTCACATATGGAAACTTGCTTAACTGTTCCACAATTGATCAACATCCCCTTGATTTCCAATTTTTTTGCCACCACAAAGAGAGCTGCTATATATATTTTTGTACATATGGGTCCTCCTCCCACTTTTATAATCTCTTTGGGAACAGCCCTAGAAGGGGTATTGATGGGTCAAAGGTTATGCACATTTTTATAGCCTTTCAGGCATGGTTCCAAATTACTCTCCAGAATGGTTGGATCAGTTCACAACTTCAGCAACAATGAATTATTGTTCCAGTTTTTCCACATCCTCTCCAGCATTTATTATTTTCCTGTTTTGTCATCTTAGCCAATCTGACTGGTTAGATGTGGTACCTCAGAGTTGATTTGATTTTTGCATTTCTTTAATCAATAGTGATTTAGAGTATATTTTCATATGTTTATAGATATAGCTAATCTCTTCTTCTGAAAACTGCCTGTTAATATCCTTAGATCATTTATCAATTGGACAATGACTTGTGCCCTTATAAATTTGACTCAGTTTCCTGCATATTTTAGAAATGAATCTTTATCAGAAGCAGTGGTTTTCTAAAAATTGTTCCCTAGGTTTCTGCTTCCCTCCTAATCTTGGTTTCATTGCCTTTATTAGTATATTTTTTTCAGTTTAATGCAATAAAAGTTATTCATTTAGAATTTTGTAATCCTCTCTTTCTCTTCTTTGTACATAAATTCTTCTTACTTGACAAATCTGATCATTGTCAGAGTGTTTACAGTATCAGCAATTATAGCTAGATTGTGTACCCATTTAGGCAATTTTTATGAATGCATAGAAAGATGATATTGCAGTGAATTCATTTAAGTCCAGCATTAATGAACTGTGTTTGAGCTTTAATTAATAAATAGATATTCCATTAAAAAAATGAATCCATAAAAGAAAAAAATAGATATTCCTACTCTAATACTTATAAATAAAATTGAACATCTTTCCTTAATTTTCTTTTTCTTCATATTTTTATTCTCTAACTTTTTCTTATATTTATCTACTTGTACTTACATTCAAGTTACCACTATATTTTTCTCAACAATAATGCTAATACTTACCTATGAACACTGTTGAATCTTATTATGATGTTATGTAAATGATTCTGAGTGTATATACATATACATACATATATACATACCAATTTATTAATTTCATTGCATTTCAAGATTATCATTATTGCATTCCACAGCTGCAAAATGTGTTGAGAATCAGTTGTGATAACATCTTTCTCTTTAATATTTTTAAGTTAAAACAAGGTTAGAAACACCCACCCCTTCACCATTGCATTCCTCCTCATTTTTTTTCTTTCTTAAAGACCAGCCTTAGTCCCAAATCACTCTAGTCCCAGACCATTCCTCATTTGATAACTGTTTGAGCCCTGATTGGCTCAGAATGAATATAAATAACAATTGTTGGGGTGGCTGGATGGCACAGTGAATAGAGCACCAGTCCTGGGGTCAGGAGGACCTGAGTTCAAATACAGCCTCAGTCAGATAACACACATGCACACACACACACACACACACACACACACACACACACACACACACACCCCTAGCCATATAATCTTGGGCAAGTCACTTATCCCCACTTGTCTTGCCATCCCCCCTCCAAAAAGCAAAAATAAAATAAAATAAAATTTCCTTTAAAAAATAACAATTACTTCTGTTTTGTCCAGAAACCCTGAGGGTCTTTGCTTCCCCAGATCTTTTTTATTTATTTATAAGGGTCATTTATATATCATTAAAAGAAAAGATTTAATCACTGAATCACTGCCTCTGACAACCTGAGATCTGTTATAGATGTTAGCTTGAAAAGGCCAAGGTCCCCCCTGCATCCTGGTCTTTATCTATATCTGTCTGGTGGTCCCAGATGGTTTCAAAAGTGAAAGTGAGGCTGGTAACTTTACACAGCCCTTCCTCCATTAAATCCAATTGATTTGAATGTCATGGTATCACTTCCCTGATTGTCATCATGCTCTTTGAGAATGAAAGACAAACAGAAGCAGAAACTAGTAAAATTTTATTTCTTACAATTTCATCAACATGTTTTGTTACCCAGAGAGAATGCTTTTAAAATATCCAGTTCAAAATATGTAGCTAGCTTTTTTTTATAATTCTCATGTAAAAGTTCTTGGTCACTATGAACATTAAAAAAGATAATATTGGACTTAGAAAGGTTCCTTAAGTTCTAATATGTAAAAAATTTTTAGAAAAAACTAAACTGTGCAACATATTTAGATTAATTGTAGCATTTCAATATGATGTCAGGATCCCCACGACAACACCAGCCCTTCTCTTTTTAGTCTTCTTTTTTCACTATTAGTAGACATCCTGTTATCCAGAGCTAAGGCTCAGCAAGTAAACTGTCCCCTGAGCTTGGCACAACAACTGTCCTTTGAGTTCACTTTCTGGATGCACTCAGTCAAAGAAAAATCACAAAATTGTTTCACACCAGCATCAGCTGTTCCTTGAGCTTGGACAAGCACCTGTAGGACCCATATTCTGGGCCTTAGATCCCTTTAAGAAGCAAACTTGTTTCATTATTACAGCTACTGAGGGAGGTTTGGTAGGGATTTCTTAGAAATCCTTTAAGGGTGCTTTTAGTCTGAAATGAATCTCCAGACTCAAGCAATCTTGGCAGTGAGGATTGTAGAAGTTTATTGTTAGGCTGACTTTGCAGCAGGCAGGAGAGGTAGGGGGACCTGCAAAATGCAGGAGTTTGAGATCCATATTATAAAGCCATAAAGCCATAAATCAGGTATCAAGTATGCCAACTACGCGAGTAAGGGAGGGATTAGAGAAGAGTTAAGGAGTGGTCAGTGCTTAAAGGGGGACATGCACTTTTTATATCAGATGCACAGGTGTATTGCCCATATTTCACTGCAAGAAAGCCCAACGGGGTGGGTGGGGGTGCTAGCAGAGGTGTGGTTTTTGTCTTGAAACATCACTCGATCATTTTTTTGGCAGAGCTGACTGAGAGGTTCCAAGTCTGTTATCCAACAATGTCCTGATTGACAAGATGGATGTTGGGAAGCTAGACTAATTGGAGATCCAGGATGTGAGGATGTGTTTCAGACTTGAGAGAGCCAGTATATCTGTCTAGTTTCCCTTCTCCAATGGAAGAAAGAAAGCTTTTTATATTAGGATCACGTGTCTTTTTATTTTATTTTTAAAAGGAGTTAACTGTGATTTTGATAACCTATGAACTCACATAGAAAAATGCTATCTATCCCCAAGGAAAGAAATGCTGTCTGAATGCAGATTGAAACATATTTTTATCCCTCTTTATTTTTCCTGCTTTTGTTCCTTTTCCCCCACAACATACATGTTATGGAAATATTTTGCATGACTACACATATATAAGCTATATCAATTTGCTTGCATTCTCAATGAGGGATAGTAGGGGTTTTTAAAATGAATGTTAAAATTGTTTATGCACATAACTGGAGAAAAATAAAATACAAAGTAAATTAAAAGAAAAATGTGAATATGGTTCTGATACTGTTTCTCCCATAACCACTACTATTACCATCACTTTCCTCCTGCTCCTTCTAACACTACTAGTCAGACAGTCAGTCCAAATCTATTCCATGGCCAGTAAGTGCTAAGCACTGCGTTAAGCACTGGAGTAAAAAGAAAAGGGAAAAAAAATAAATCCCTGACCTTGAGGAACACACAATCTAAAAGGGAAGACAACATGAAAAACTGTACAAACGAGTTGTATACAAGAAAAATTAAAAATAATAAATATAGAAAATTGTCCTTGAATTAAGAGGCATTAAGACATGAAGGGAGTCAGAGAAATAAGAAAATGGTGGTAAGAAGGAAGAACATTCTCGTCATAGGGGTCAGTCAGAGAAAATTCCCCTTCTCAAGTGATTACTTGTTCATGAAATATCTAGGAGGCCAGTGCCCCTGAATCAAAGAGTACATAGAGTCCCTGGGCTGGGGAGGGAGCAGTGTAAGGAGTAACATGCGTAACATAAAGTAAAGTAGTTAAGCTTTGAACAACAAAGAGAGACGTTAAAATTTGGTCTTGTGGGTGATAGGGAGCCACTGGAGTTTGATTGGGGCAGTGACATAGTCAGATTTCTGCTTTATGAAGAACACTTCAACTGTTGATTGGAGTGGGCAGAGAACTGTGTCAAGCAGACAAGCATGCAACCTATTACAATATTCCTGGAGTTTGTTGATTAATGTCTATGTTAGTTTGGCAGCAGTGCCAGAGAAGAAAAAGGAATGTGTGTATTAGAGAGATATTATAAAGCTAACATTATAAGACATTGGCCACATATTGGATATGAGAGGTGACTGAGAGTAAGGAGTCAAGGATAAGAAACCTAGGTTGTGAAACTAGGTGACTGGGAATTTAGTGGTGCTTCTTATTATTTAGTCATTTTAGTAATGTGCAACTCTCTATTACCCCAGTTAGTTTTCTTACCAAAGATATTATTGTAGTTTGACATTTCCTTTTCCAGCTCATTTTATAGATGAGGAAGTTGAGGCAAATGGAGGTAAGTGACATGCCCAGGATCACATAGAGTCAGAGGCAGAATTTTAGTTTAGGTCTTTTTAACTCTATGTCTGGCCTTCTGTCCACTGTATCACCTTGCCGCCTTGCATGGTGCAGTCAACATAATAAGAAGTTCGGAAGTAGGGGAAGAGCCAAGATAGCAGAAAAGAAGCACGAACTTTTCTGAGCTCTTCCATGAATTCCATCACTAAACTTTAAAAAGTGAATCTGAACAGATGGTGGAGTGACAGAACCCATTGGAAAATGAAGTATGGCCGATTTCCTGTCCAGGAAAGTGTCCATGAAGAACTGGGCAGAGGGAATGCAGAGTACACCAGGGCTGTTCCAGCATTGACCTGAGCGCATGCAACAGCAAAGTGAGGAGTCCCAACTCCTCCCATAAAACAGACACAGATAGCAGAATGGATTAAAAGCCATAATCCTACAATATGCTGTTTAAAAGAAACACATTTGAAAGAGGGGTACACATACAGAAGGTAAAGGTAAAAGTCTGGAGTAATTATATTATACTTCAACTAAAATATAAAAAGCAGAGGTAGCAATCTTTATCTCAAATAAAGCAAAAGCAAAAATGCATCTAATGAAAAGAGATAAGAAAGAAACTATATCCTGCTAAAAGCACCATTGAGAATGAAGCAATATTATTACTTAATATATATGCACCAAGCAGTATAGCATCAAAATTCCTAGAGGAGAAGTCAAGGGTAATAGAGGAAGAAATAGATAGCAAAACTATACTAGTGGGGGACCTCAATCTCCCCTTCTTTGAACTTGATAAATCTAAACACACAAAAAAAACAAGAAAGAAGTTAAGGTGGCAAATAGAATTTTAGTGAGGCTATACAAGATAGATCTCTGGGCAAAACTGAATGGGGAATAAAAGGAATATCCCTTCTTCTCAGAAGTACATGGCACATATGCAAAAATAGTGCATCTACTAAGGCATATAAACCTCACAATTCAGTGCAGAAATCTGAAATGCATCATACTCAGATAATGATGCAATAAAATCATATGCAATAAAGGGAAATGAAAAGAGATACTAAAAACTAATTGGAAACTAAATAATTTAATCCTAAAGAATGAGTGGATCAAACAAAGAAATTACAGAAACAATCAGTAACTTCATTCAAGAGAATGACAATAATGAGGCATTATATCAAAACTTGTAAGGAGCAGTAAAGACAGTTCATAGGGGAAATTTTATATCATGGAATGCATATATGAATGAATTAGAGAAAAATGGAGGTCAATGAATTGGGAATTCAATTGAAAAAGCTAGAAAAAGAACAAATTGAAAATCCCCAAGTAAATACTAAATTAGAAATAATGGAAACTAAAGGGAGCAATTAATAAAAGAAAAATTAAGAAAATTATTGAATTAATAAATGGAACTAAGAGCTGGTTTTATAAAAAAATGCAATAAAACTGAGAGACCTTTAATCAATATTATAAAAAAGAAAGAAGAAAACTAAATTGCAACTATCAAAAATGAAAAGGCTGAATCCACTTCCAATGCAGAGGAAATTAAATCAATAATTAGTAATGATTTACATTAATTGTAAGCACACAAATTCTACAATCTTATTAAAATGCATGTACTATTTACAGAAATGTAAGGTGCCCAGATAAACTAAAAAGGAAATAAATTACTTAAATAACCCCGTCTCAGAAAAAGAAATCAAGCAAGGCATCAGCAACCTCCATAGGAAAAAATCTCCAGAACCAAATGGATTACTAGAAAATTCTATCAAACATTTAATGAAGAATTGATTCCAATTCCAAACAAAATATTTGGTAATGAAAAGTGGAGGAAAAAATTAGGAAGAGAAATGAGAATGATGAAAGAATATCATGAGGGGGTGGAGCCAAGATGACATTATAGAAGCAGGAAAACTCTTCAGCTCTCACACAAAGTCACATCAAATACCCATAAAATATGACCTCTAAACAAATTTTGGGGTACCAGAACTCAAAAAATTACAGAAAAACATGTCACACTGAAGGCAGCTCAGTAGACAGGACATGAAGGGCTCATCACAGTGGCATGGGAGACAAGTTTCTGGCCTGGCCAGAAACTGCAGCTTGGCCTTGGGGCCACCAGGACAAGAAATAGCTGGAGCCTTCAGGAGAGTGGGTCAGCAGCAAATGTAGCGATTTCCAGAATTATCAAGCAAAAAGAAATAAGAACTAAACGAAATGTTAGTGGAACTTGACTAAATTTGGGGGAGAGTGTCCAGCTGAACTGCTTTCAATATGACTGCTTCAGAAGCTCCAGGACTGCAGAATGCAGGTGAGTCAAGAGATCATTCAGAGACTAAGTGTTCTTGTCTTGTGCTGTCTGGATCCTAAAAGTGGTCTTGGGTGGTAGTCCTGGGGTGCATTTTCGGTGAGTCAAAGCTGGTGGTGGCAGAGGCAGTCTTCTGATTGGCCCAGCAGCTGCAAGACCCCCAGCAATTTGGGACACAGTTTTCCTTCTGGAAGAAGAGTCCTACTGAGCCCAAAAGGCAAGTAATTGACAGGTAACACGAGCAGGAAAAGGAAGCAAAGCAAACTCAGCAAAATAGCTTTAAATTCCTTTTATTTTACAAAAAGGATCAGAGTGTGGAATGGGAGGAAGACAACACAGTAAGAACACCTGCACTAAAAGCTTCCAAGAAAAACATAGACTGGTTACAAGCCACAGAGCAGCTTAAATAGGATTTTGAAAATCAAATAAGAGAAGTGGAGGAAAAATTGAGAACAGAAATGAGAATGATACAAGAAAATCATAAAAAGAGAGTCAGTATCCTGACTGAAGAAAACAACACCTTAAAAAATAGATAAACTCAATTGGCAAAAGATGCAAAAAAAAGTCAATGAGGAGAAGAATGCCTTAAAAAGTTGAATTTTCCAGATAGAAAAAGAATCTCAAAAGCATTTTGAAAAGAATAATTCCTTCAGAATTAGAGTGGAGCAAATGGAAGCAAATGACTTTACTAGAACTCAATATACTATGAAATAGATCCAAAGAAATGAAAAAAAACAGAAGGCAATGTGAAATATCTCCTTGAAAAGACACTGACCTTTAAAAAAAAGATCCAGGGGAGGCAAATTAAAAATTATTGGACTACCTGAAAGTCATGACAGAAAAAAGAACTTAGAAAACATCCTTCAAGATAATCTCAAGGAAAATTGCCCTGATATTTTAGAACCAGAGGGCAAAATAAAACATGAAAGAATTAACCAATCACCTCTTGAAAAAGATCCCCAAAAGAAAACTCCTAGGAATGGTATAGCCAGGTTCCAATCTCCCCAAATCAAGGAGAAAATATTACAAGTTGCCAAAAAGAAATCATTTGAATACTGTAGAAACACAATTAGGATAACACAGGATCTAGCAGCTTCTACACTGAGGAAGCCAAGCACCTGGAATATGATATTCCTGAGATCAAGGGACCTAGGACTCCAAAAAGAATCACCTACCCAGCAAAACTGAGTATAATGTTCCAAGGGAAATGGTCATTTAATGATGTGAAGGACTTTCAAGAATAATTTCTCAAAAACCAGGACTGAAAAGAAAATCTGACATTCAAATACAAGAAGCATAAGGATCTTATCAAAGTTGAACTATTCACATGTCAACATGGAAAAACAAAAAAAAATGTAACTTATGGAACTTTTCTCAGTATGAAGATAGGTGAAGGGAATATAAATGTACATATGTGTATATATACATAAATGTCTATATAGGAGTGTATGTATGCATATGAATACATAAGTGAGTATGTGTATATATGTACATAGACAGAGGGCACAGGATCAATTGAATAGGAAGGGATGACATTCTAAAAGGTGACACTGAGAGGTGGAAGAGGAATAGAATGAGAGGCAACAGGGAGAAACAGACTGGGGTTAATCATCTCATACATTATAGGCAAGGAATAACTGTTACAATGGAGGGGATGAACAGGAAGGCAAAAAGGAATGTGTCAACCAAACTCTCCTTGAATTTGTCTTAGGGAGGGAATGACATAGACTCTAAATTGGCTATCTTGCCCTACAAGAGAGTAACAGGGAAGGGGATAGGGGATGAGAGGGCAGATGATGGAGGGGAGGTCAAGTTGGGGGGGCAGCACTGTTTGAATCACACACTTCTGTAAAGGAACAGGAAGGAAATAAAAATAGAATAAGTTGGGGGCAGGATAGAAAGGAGGGAAATAGAGTCAGTTTTTCACAATATGTCCATGGTGGAGACGCTCTGCATAGTTTTTCATGTATGACCTGTATTGAATTGCTTGTCTTTCCAGTGGGGGTGGGTGATGATGGAGGAAGGGAAAGTGTCTAAAATCAAATCTTAAAAATATATTTGTACATGTGTGTGTGCATATATATGTGTGTGTGTGTGTATTTATATATAGACAGAGAGGCAGACAGACAGACAGACAGGTAGGTAGATAGATAGATAGATAGATATTACCATTATTATTATTATTTACATGCAACTGGCAAATAAGATATACAGGTACTGGGATAGGGAATTCCATCTTGCCCTACAGGAATGTCATAGGAGTGATTTTGGAGGATATAGGAGAGAGCAGATTGGGGTTTGGGGGTGTAATACAGTGGGATCGCTGTTTGGGGTGGTGGGCAGGGGAAAGATGGGGAGAAAATTTGTAACTCAAAATTGCAAGGAAATGCATGATTTAAACTAAAATTAAACAAAAGTTAAAAAATAAAATTAAAAAATGTTATCAATGCTTTCAATCTAATTATTCATAGAAGCTATTATGCAGTCATAGTCTTCTCATAGTGGAATTGATTATTAATTATTAGCTCCTCATAAACAAGGCATCTAATAAATTCAGAATAAACTTTCAAAATAAGAAACAATCTTTTCCCAAGAGAGAGCCTGAAGA
This sequence comes from Pseudocheirus occidentalis, assembly GCA_028646575.1. Lineage (NCBI taxonomy): Eukaryota > Metazoa > Chordata > Mammalia > Diprotodontia > Pseudocheiridae > Pseudocheirus > Pseudocheirus occidentalis. The sequence continues at coordinate 238,484,896 of CM053594.1, read as the reverse complement.
GTATCTTTTGCCACACATCTCATTATTAGATCTTTTGCTGAGCATACACCTTGAGATTTAGTTTGGGGTCATCTCAGAAGATCACAAAATAATTCAGAAACAAAAGGGAAAGGGAGTAAATCAGAAGAATAACATCTTAACAGTGATTGTAAATATAGAGAAATGAAAAAAGCAGCACCACACCGGTCAGTATATTAATATTCTATTGTGACATTTATAGGTTAACAAAAAGAAAAGTGGTAGAATTCTGTTGCAAATCTGTATGTTAATTCATATCTGTCACTTTGACTAGATTTAATAAAATTCTTTACCAGTAGTCAGTCATGTAAAAAGTCAAGGGACATATAGGAGAAGACAAAGAGGGAAATAGATATAAAGAAAGAATAGCAGTAAGAAAGAGATATTGATATACAAAGAAAGGAAAAGAAATGGAAATTTTAAATTTTCCCTAAGTAGGAAACCCTTTTCACTTAAATATTCAATCAATCAATTCACAATATACAAATCTTCCACTCATGGGGCAACCATTAACTTAATCCATCACTCATCTAGCAGTCAGTCACTAAGCTAGATTCCCAGCTACTAAATATCGTTAGTCACTAATGCAGTCATTAGAAAACCACACAAAATGGGGGCGGCTAGGTGGCGCAGTGAGTAGAGCACCGGCCCTGGACTCAGGAGGACCTAAGTTCAAATAATGCCTCAGACACTTAATACAAAAACTAGCTGTGTGACCTTGGGCAAGTCACTGTAATGGTAATTAATTTGTTTGATCAGATGTTAAGTAGTAGTAACCTAGTGTTAAGTATAGAACTCTCTCCATTGGTGAATTTCCTTGTTGATGTGGAAGAATGCCATTGGCTGAGACACTCCCCTGAACCATGTTGACCTGGGAGAAGGCCAGTTTTTATAAGGAAGTATTTTACAGAGACAGGACAGATCTTGGATTTGGTTCCTGAGTGGCTGACTGAAGATATG
>CM053594.1:238470393-238483418 GCA_028646575.1 Pseudocheirus occidentalis | reverse complement strand
ACAGATTGTGAGAGGGGCCTTACAGTGGGATCAATGTTCTGGGCTGGGGGGTAGGGGCAAAAAGGAGAGAAAATCTGTAACTCAAAACCTTGTGGAAATGAATGATGTAACCAAGAAAATAAATTAAAATTAAAAAAAAGAATTTAATTATTTGGAGTTAAATGTTTGAAAATTCTTTCTTTAGCAGACACTTTCTATGCAAATTGTTTAAGAATAGATTTTTATGTTATATAATTTTATAAATTTCAAAATGCAATTTTCCATTTGGAGAAGTTTGACACTGGCATAACTCAAGTAAGGGAAAGAAAGTATCTTGCCATTGTTTTTCCTATTCAGTTTATGGTTTCTTATAATTTACCACCCTTTCAGAAATATATAATTATGTATCATAATAGAGTTTTATGATAATTATTATTATTAAATTATTCTTTAACAATCAATATTTGAAGTATATACTCAAAAGAAGAAGAGTTTATCAGTTATGTGCTATTTGTCCTAATCTATAAACTTTTTCAAATCACATAGAAAATGTAAAGGTGATGCATCTTGAAGTTCATTGTTTAATGTCTCCACAATATAAACATAAGCCAGGATTTTAGATACGTTAATATTGCAGAGCAAATGCATTTTTAAAGTATTTCATATTTATATTTGACTCAATATTTTTGAGGCTAATGTTATAATCAATTAAATTATTAATAATTATGATTTTCATTATGATTGCTCTCTACATTATATAATATGGTATTCATAGTGGCACTAGAAATCCTGGGGGAAATGGATATGAAGTGTAATGGGTATACACAAAGTGGGAAACTGTTGAACAACATGTGATTTTAAGATAAGAATATTATCTAAATATAAAGCATTATCTTAAGAACTAAAGTATTAAGAACTAGGAGAAATAGAAAAAAATGTGAACTGATACAAATTGAAGTTAAAAGAATCAGGAGTATCATGTACAATGACTACAAATACATCAAGGAAAGCATAATGCAACATGCAGACATATGCAGGTTATTCATGAGCAGAAGCTCAAGTTTCAAAAAATAGATGATAAAACAGATTTTCATCCTTTCATTAGAAAGGTAGAAGACTATGAAAACAGAATATTCTATATGTCATCATACTATGAGAGATGCTCTTATTTTTACTTAACTATTTTTCTTTGCTATATGTAGAGTTCAGTGTAGGAAATGGAATGTAATACATATTAGGAAATGTTTGCAGTGGTCAAAAACCTTCATTGCATGTAATAAAATTAGTATGTACATGTATGACTAAAAAAGTCACAAATTAACAGTCCCTTTCTCATTATGTAGCAAGAAGTTGGTTTCTGCTGCTATTGATGATATAAGGTCCGAGAATTAGGTTAACATGATACATTTGTTTAAAAACGGAAAGCCTGCTTCATGAAAGCCTTAAATAAAATTAGGTTAGATACCTTGATATACTCAAAGAACATTGAACATGGAGCCAGAGAAAGTGGATTAAAATTCAAACTCTGCTTTTTACTATGGGTGCTACTTTGGTTAAGTCATCCAAACATTGGTCTTCAATTTTAATATTAATTAATGGGATTCAGCTAGATAATGTCTAAGAGCCCTTCCTGTTCTAAATCTTGACAGTGAATCCTGAATTCAATAATACATTAATCCCAGTGGGTACCATATTAGCATACATATGTATATGTATAAGTATATGTGTATGTGTTTGTGTATATGTGTATGTGCATGTGTATATGTGTATATATGTGTGTGTATTGTGAAATGTAATGATGCCATTCTAGAAAAATTCTGTGTTCATGTGTACAAAAACAAAAGTTCATTTTTCACTCTATAAAAAATTAAAATTGCTACAAGCTGTGAATCTTTAAAATGTTACAATATACTCCCTATCATTCTTCTCCACAGAGTACCTATGGGAAACAATCAATGTTTTGATAATCTCTCCTTTTGTTCTTAAAATTCATTTTTTTAAAAGGGGAATGCAATCCACTAATATTAGATATAAATGTTTCTTTAAGCCAGTAGTTTTCAAAGTAGGAACAAAAAAAAGCCAGTATATTCAACCAAGTAGATGGAAGCTCATGAATCAAACTTTTGTGATCATTTGCTAAAAGAAATGAAGGACATGGAATGATACCTTTAAGACACACAGCACTGAGTGAGGATTCTATCCCACAGATTCCAATATGGCAAAGACTTGTCTTTTTTATAGGCAATAGAGAAGGAAAAATGAAATACTGAGAGACTGAAGGGGAAAGGAGAGAACATTTGATTGTGGGCCAATAGGTTAGATATGATTATAGTACCAAGATTTTAAGGTAACAGATACTTCATGTACCATCTAGTGAAAACTCTTACTGGCACAGGTCATATAGGTACCAATTATTGATTTAACAAATTGATGAGAATGAGGATAAGAAGAAATGAAAGGGCTGGCTTTATTTTTTCTTTGCTTTTATCTAAAACTTTAGTTTTGCCTGATTACAAATTCAATTTAATGAACAATTATTAGGTACCAAGTCCCAGGCACTGTGATAAGCAATGAAGATACTAATAAGAAAAAGGAGAGTCTATTCCTTCAATGGTAGAAGAAACACACAAAAGGAAGCTGGATAGGGGGTCACCAATGGGTACCCAGCATGATATGTGTGTGAGCATCTTTTCTCTGGAGTAGAAAGCAAGCTGAGATGCAAAGAAAAAGTAAAATGAATTTATAGTTCTGTTTCTACACTATATAAAGGAAAACTTAAAGTAGAGTTTGGTAATCTATCTTCCAGCCATCCAATCAGAGAGGAGAGCATTTTGAGCTCTTGTCATATTATTATGGATATATAACATGATACATTGATGAAACTTGACTAATGATTAACCATATCTTAATGATCTTTAATTAACCATATTTTGTACTGGAAATGCTTACAAAAGGAATTGTAAGTTATGAACTGAAAAGTTCTGTAGCAAATGATGCTACCTCTTAAGTTAAATATATACTTTAAATATTTTTAAAGGCATGCTATATTAGGCATCATTATGTATTTACTTATTTAAATTACTACTATTTTCATTTATTTTGCATAAATCATTGCTATTGTAATTATTTATTTTGCACTAGTGGTTAATATTTTACTGCATGATTGAAAGGACTTTTTTGTTCTTTGTTTTTAAAATACATTCACTTATTTTTACTTTTCAACATTCACTTTTGTAAAAATTTTAGTTCTAAATTTCTACCTCCCTTTTCTCTTGCCTATGCACAATGTCATGCAATGTGATATAAGCTATATGTGTAAAATCATGTTAAACATATTTTCATATTAGATATGTTGCAAAAGAAGAATTAGAACAGAAGGGAAAACCACAAAAAAGAAAAAAACAGAGAAAATAGAATGTCTTGATCTGCAGTCAGACTCCATAATTTTCTCTTGATGTGGATAGCATATTTTTCATCTTAAGTCTTTTGAAATTGAGTTACATCATTGCATTGCAGAAAAGAACTAAGTTTAACAGAGTCGGTCATTGCACAGTGTTGCTCTTACTGTGCACAATGTTCTCCTAGTTATTTTCATTTAACTCACCATCAGTTCACATTAGTGTTTTCAGTTTTTCTGAAGTCAGAAATTCTTCATTTCTTATGAAATTACATTCATATGCCACAACTTGTTCAGTCATTCCCCCATTGATGTTTGTCTCTTCAATTACAAATTCTTAGCCACCACAAAAAGAACTGCTATAAATATGTTTTGTTCATGTAAGTGTTTCCACCTTTTTGATTATCTCTTTGAGATACAGACCTAGAAGTAGTATTGCTACTAGGGCAGAGTTTTATGCCCTTTGGATGTAATTCCAAGTTTTTCTCCAGAATGGTTGGATGAGCTTACAATTCCATCAGCAATCCATTAATGTTTTGATTTTTCCATGTCTACTCCAGTATTTATAATTTTCCTGTTTTGTCATGTTAGCCAATCTGATAGGTGTGATGTGGTACTTCAGAGTTCTTTAAATTTGCATTTTTAATCAATAGTGATTTAGAGCTTTATTTGCATATCACTATAGTTTTGATTTTATCATTTGAAAACTTAATATCCTTTGACTATTTTTAAGTTGGGGAATTATTTGAATTCTTATAAATATGACATGGTTCTCTACATATTTTATAAATGAAGCCTTTATCATGGAAACTGTATTTCATCATGTTCTCTATCTCATTTTGTCATAATTTCTTCCAATTTCCATAAATCTAGCAGGCAAACTATTCCTTGCCCTCCCAAATTTGCTTAGACAATTACTTTTTTATGTGTAAACTATGTACCCCTTTTTATGTTATTTTGGTATATGTTGTAAGATAATGGTATATGCCTAAAATCTGCCACACAATGTTCTGGTTTTCCCAGGAGTCCCTGTCAAATAGTAATTTCTTATCCTAAAATCTGGAGACATTTGGTTTATCAAACAGTAGATTACTAAAGTCATTGACATGTGCCTGGTGTACCTGTCGTTTTCCATCGATTTACCACTCTGTTCTTTAGCCAGTATCAAGTAATATACATATATATATATATATATATATATATATATATATTTGCTTTTTGGAGGGCAGTTGGGGTTAAGTGACTTGCCCAAGGTTACACGGCTAGTTTTTTGTGTTAAGTGTCTGAGGCCGGATTTGAATTCAGGTACTCCTGACTCCAGGGCTGGTGCTCTATTCACTGTGCCACCTAACCACCCCCTAGTATCAAGTAGTATTGATGACTGCTGCTTTATGATACAGTTTTAGATTTGGTACACCTAAACAACATTTGTTTGCATTTTTCCCACAAAGTTCCTTGATATACTGGATTTTCTGTGCTTCCAGGTGAATTTTATTACTTTTTCTAGCTATATAAAATAAATTTTGCTAGTGTGATTGGTATGGGACTGAATAAGTAAATTAATCTAGGTTGAATTGTCATTTTTAGTTACTACCCATGAGCAACTGATATTTTTCCATTTATTTTGATCTGACTTTGTGTGGAAAGTGTTTTTTTTTTAATTTTATTCATATGGTTTCTGGTTTTGTCTTGCAGGTAGAGTCCCAAATAGTTTATATTGTATACAGTAACTTTAAAGGGAATTTTTTCTATCTTTCCTCCAGGGTTATTAGTAATACCTAGAAATGCCACAGACAGGGAAAATACTAAGAAATAAATGATGATTTTCATGGGTTTATTTTATATTCTATAAATTTACTTAAGTCTAACATTGATGTTGCTTCTTTGTCTATTGCAACTTTAATTGGATGTAGTTTCTTTCCTTATCTTTTTAAATTAGATCAATCTTTCTTTTCCTATGTCTGAGATTAGGGTTGCTGCCCTTGATTTTTTTCTTTTGCTGAAGTATAATATATTACGTTCCACTTTGATTCTGTGTGTATCTCTTGCCTTCAGATTTCTTTCTTATAAACACTGTAGGATTATGGTTCTTGATCCACTTTGCTATCTGCTTCTATTTTATGAGACCATTCATTCGATTCACATACACAATAATGATTACTAACTGTATCTTTATCTCCATCCTTTTTTCCCCTTATTTATGCTTTTCTCTCTTCTTTCTCCCTTTATAACACAAATACAGTGCTGATACCTAAACCAAGAAAACTAAACAATTTTCAAGGAATATGTTGTGGTAATTTTCCCTTCCTTGGGGCATTTCATGGGGGGTTGCCAAATACCTTAGTGAAATCTAAGGAAACTATGTGTATAATTCTATTGATATACTGGTCTAAAAATGTGTATTAAAAGAAAAAAAAGGAGAAGGAGAAACAGAATTCGTTTGGGTTAACTTATCCTAGGTTTCTTATACTGGTATCCTATTTCCTTTCTAAATTCTCAAATTTATTCTGGAGTCAAACAGCTTTTCATATATTCACATTCTTTACCCCTTTAAAGAGTAGGATGAGCTCTATTTATTTCTAGTTCTATAGAGTTTCTTTCATACTACAAGGTACTTCAGATACAACCTATTGTTGGTCAGCGATCACATCTGCTATTTCTTTCAGTGCCTTCTGATGTAATTCACCTGGGACCTAGAGGACATCTGGGGGTTCTCTTCCATTCTTACTATTATCTCACCTGTTTCTGTTAATCACATGTTTATCCTGTCCTTATCTTTCAGAAAATCATTCTCCATATAACATAATATTTACAGGTCTATAATAAGTGTTAAAAGCAGGCATACACATGCCCCCCCACATACACACTCACCACACACACACACACACACACATACACACAAAGAGTCTGTATGTGTATATGTATGCGTACACACATATAAAATGCATATACATTTTTGTGTGTATTTGTCTATATACAACATACACATGTAACACATAGGAGTATGCACAATACACAAATAGTTTTTCTGTATGCTATATATCTGTGTATATATGCATAATCTATCTATATTCATATATTAAAAATTCATTAAGATTTGTGTTTGTGTGCTTTAACTTTATTGGTCTGAAAAACTCATATATCCATAAAGATGATAGATAGAAATCTCTATATCTATATACTGACAGATCAATAAATCTATATAGATATTAATAGATCTATTTATCTAGCTACAAAATTTACTGAGATAATATGTCTGTACATTAAGCCCTACTATGGGTTTGTGTGTGTGTAGAGGTATGTATTTGTATGAATTATCTCTTACACTTAGCATAGTGTGATCTTGGCCAAGACCTTGGGCCATGGTCCTTTACACTTCTCTGATAACAGAGTAATCCACCCTCTCATCTCACCCTCCAAACAAGATCCACTAAAATTATCATGTGAATCTGAAACAACTGCCAACCATATAACCATCCTCTAACTATGTAGCACCCACTCTTCCTGTTTCCTGGAATTCTTTTTTTGAGTAGGATAATTAAGTATAAACGTCGTATTTTTCTACAGGCTGTGTAAAATCCTTCCAAAGAGGAGAAGGCCTAGCATGGGTTCCATGAAAGCTATTTTGACCTTCAAGAAAGACTTGAACTTTGCAAAATGTAGTAGCTGTCCCTAGGCTTCACTTAAAGGGGCATACATATTTCCAACTTACTTAAAAGCCACTTCAAGGAGGAGAAGCAGATGCTGGTGAAGCACCTGGGTAACCATTTGATTGCCTGGCCACCACCTGCAAGTAGCCCCAGGCTGTTTGGTCCAATACCTGATTCGGGGTTTAGCCTTAAACACAAGGACAACTTCATTATTCATCTCTGAACTAAACCCTCTCTGAGGATCTGTTCCCAACCATTAAACTCAGTGCATGCTTTTTTTACATAGCACCTGCAATAGAAAGGCACATACCCAGTAATATTTGGTTCACTTTAGAAGTGATGAAATGGATACCATAGACAGTAAATGATCAAATCATAATAGTTAGGTTAGTAACAAAAAAGGACCAAAACCTGAATCCTATTCTGGGCTCTTTCTCACAACTCTATTCCTACAAGTTTCCCTGAGTGACAAAGTTCTTTTCATTTAAGGATGTCAACTAAGAGAAATTTCATAAGTTTTAGAATTATTTAGAGGATGAATTAGAATAAAACTATTTTAGAGCTGGTGGAGACATGGTGACATGAGTTGAAACCCTCATTTTACAGATGCAGTGATTGACATTCTGAGACTTTGGGACTTGCAACAGGTCAGGGAGGTCTTCACTGGTAAAAACCAAAACTAGGACACCAGTATCCAGAATTCTTTCTCTATGATATTTTCATTTTGACATATAATGATTTGATAAAGAAAATAGAAAGTAGTAATTATTAGAAAATAAAGAAGGGAGTGGCAGCAATACCTTGTAACTTTATCTAATCTATCTGTATGTGTATGCATGTGTATGCATATGTATGCAAACATGTGTGTCTCTCTGTGTGTACATATGTATATATATATATATACACATGTATGTCTACATGAATTTTTAAAATTAGAAAGTCTAAAAAGGGAAAATTTAAAATTTTAACATGATATGGACCAAATTTCAGGATGTAAGTTATTTCTGTATCATTTCTTACTAGGCAAAAATGGTCTCAAATAATTAGCTTGTGGGAGTCACCTAGTCATAAAGGTTGACACAGACAGAAATGAAAGTTAGCTCATAACTATTCAAGGAAAATTAATTGTCCCACTTCAGTGTACAAAAGATTACTTAGGAAATATTGATGTATAGGAGGGTGTTTGTGTGTATAAATACATATGTGAGTGTGTGTATATGTGTATACCTGTATACATAGACAGAGGGCACAGGATCAATTGAATAGGAAGGGATGATATCTAAAATATAAAATTAAGAGGTGAGAGGGAAATATAATAGGAGAAAGAGAAAGGGAGAGATAGAAATGGGTAAATATCTCATATGAAAGAGGCAAGAAGAAACTGTTACAATATAAGGAAAGAGCAGGAAGGTGAAAGCGAATGGCTCAACCTTATTCTCATTGAATTTGGTTTAAGGAGGGAATAACATACATACTCAATTGGGTATCTTACTCTACAGGAAAATAGGGGGTAGAGGATAAGAGGGGAAATTATAGAAAGGAGGCCAGGTTGGGGGAGAGATTAGTTAGAAGCAAACAGTTTTGAAAAAGGACAGGATCAAAGTAGAAAATAGAGTAAGTGGAGGGAGGGATAGAATGGAGGAAATATTCTTTAACAATACAGCTACTATGGAAATGTTTTGCATAACTACACGTGTGTAACTTAGGTGGAATTGCTTGTTTTCCCAGCGGAAGTGAGTGAGGAGGGAAGAAGGGAAAGAATCTGGACATCAAAGTTTTAAAAATAAATGATAAAAAAATGTTTTTTTATGTGCAACTGAGAAATAAGATATACAGGTATTGGAGTAAAGAAATGAATGACATCTTGCCCTACTAGAAAGCTGGAGGGCAGGATCATATAAAAGAGATCAGATTGGGGGAAGGGGTATTCAGTAGGCTCACTATCTTGGGTTGGGGGAGTAGGGAAAAGACAGGGAGAAAATTTGTCATTCAAAATCTTGTGGAAATGAACATTGAAAACTAAAAATAAATAAACAAATGAACAAACAAATGAATGAATAAACAAATAAATGAATGAATGAATAAACAAGCAAATGAATGAATGAATGAATAGATAGACAGACAGACAGACAAACAGATGGACAGATGGATGGATGGACAGATGAACAAACTAATGAATGAATAAATGAATGAATGAATGAATAAGTAAATAAATGAATGAATGAATAAATGAATAAACAAATGAATGAATGAATGAATGAATAAATGAATAAACAAATGAACAAGCAAGCAGCCAGATAAATGAATGAATGAATGAATGAATGAATGAATGAATGAATGATACAATGCAGTGTTTCCCTGATTAATGATATCCTGTCATATGTCTGATTAGGTAATGTGTAAAATTACCCAATATTTAAAATAACATTTCTACTTCAGTTTCAGAATAGAAAGTTGTGTCTCTACATGGAGAAAGATTTTACCCTCTAATCTAAATGTCTCTTAGGATATTAGGTAATCTTTATCTAATATTTATTAAACCTTTCAAAATTCTATTTAATGAATAAAATAAACAAATTGTATCCCCAAGTACAAATTGGTAAAAGGGGGGAAAAGTAATGGAATTGAGCATTTGTTTCTTTTTTTTTTAATAAAAGTAGGTTTAATTGTACAAAACGTTTCTTGCATGTTGCAGTACTCTAGGAACACTGGAGAATCCAGGTTTTAAGAAAAGTTTACACAAAATGTTTGTCTACTTTTACTATTGTCCTCAAAAAGCTCTTCAAAATTTCTTAATTGTATGTTTTGAAAAATGAAAAACTGAAGCCATAAATAAAATAAAATCAAGTCATTGAAAGAATGTCCACAAAGCTATTTTTTGAGCATTTGTTTCTTTATCTATTTGAGTCAATATGAGATAGTAAATCAATGCCTACAGATAGATTGTCTACGTAGGATCATAGATTTACAATCATAACTGAATATTGAATTCACCTATTAACCTCAATTTAGAGAATCCACCCCAAATGTTCACATGAACTATTTGTGCCCAACCTATAGTAGAACATTCCAATTTCCTATTAGTCTGATCAACCACAATTGGATCCAATGTAACCTGACTGTAGCATAGTGATATCATTTTTGTCCTCACCAAGAACCAAGGATAACAACTAACCAACCAATTGTATAGATTAGAAAGGTATGTTCTGGAAAGGCCAAATTGGTTATCCAACATCAAACATATAATAAATAGATGATTAGGAATGTGTAGATGAGTTCTTTACATCTAAATCCAGTATTCTTTTGGCTCCACACTGTGTAAATGATACACTGGTGACTCCAGTTACTCATAGAAGAATGAAGACGAAAAAACAACAAGAAAAATTATTTTGGACAGCAATCTATAAGGACTATATTAGACCCAAGGTTTGATGACTAGAAGTCAAGTTAAGGGATTGTTGGAAACAATATGAATACAATTGCTACAAATTTCTTAATTTGCAACCAAATGATATATTTTAAACTGAGAGGCAACAGGATTCAATGAAAAGATTATTTGCTTGAGACTCAGAAACACTAGAGTTTAAGGTCTTCCTCTGACATTAACTTCTTGACTAGACACAGGAGATATTTCTTAATCTAAAAGTAAAGGTATCAATCTAATACTCTAAGATGTGAAGAATTTCTTATCTTTCTTGGTATAGGCTGATTCTAAATTGTTAGTGCAGACATAGATAATGAAATCAAACCAAAAATTAGTTTTATTAGCATTTTAGTACCTAGGGAAAAGGAATCATATTTTGTCTTTCTTTGTATGTCCAGTGCTTCCCACAATGTCTGGCATATAGTATGCACTTGTCAAAAACTTGGTGATAAAGAAAGAAGTCTTTCATTTTGTATGTGCCAACTGTGAGAACAGTAGAATATCTGCTTAATTTCATTTTTTTAAAACTCTAACGTGTTTCCTTTAAGCTTCACTCCCTTTCCTGTGAGTAAGGCATAAAGTGATATCCTAGGCATTTTCATTCTTTCATTAAACCACTTTTTCTCTCCATAAGTAGGGTAAAGTGGGAAAAAGAATTAATATGGAAATCCAAGAGAATTTCTTCCTGGGTTAAGGTCTCAAGATATCTACATGCTCTAGTTCCTTCCCCATTAAGAGAAAACGTATGATGTGCATAGCACAAAGTAGCCAGACAGTATGGATAGACTGCAGATTAATAAAATCAGGATATAATGAAGAACTTTAAAATATAATGCATTTTTTGTCTATTTTAACAACTGGAACAAGATTGCCTGTTGAAAATCTCAAGTACATTGACTGTCTTTATCTAATATATGTGTTTCAGCATATAATTTGGGAAAAGAATCCTATAAAGACAAAAGGAGAGACGCAAAATAGTATCTATTGAAGAGGTGATGGAATCCAATTGCTCATAACAGGGTGTGAATTCAGCAAGTGGGAGAAAAAGCATAACCTTTTGGAATAATTTTTATGATCCATTGACCAGCTGGTATGAGGAGTATCATTAATGGAGCATGAGATTTCCTGCTGCTGGCCCCACAGCAAGACTCACACTTCACCTTATGCTGATTTTCTTCCCTCAGCTATATATGTCATAAAGGTCTATTTGTTTTATCACATTAAAGTAAAATATGTATATATTATTCAGTGATCTCTGAAAGTCACAGACAGTTACCATGCCATATATTAGAGTGACAGCATTCCATGGAGAATTGTTCTGTGAATGCAATACAGAGATATACACTGTGAAAATAAAAATGTAAAGGCAAAAGTTTTCCAGAAGGTATTTTTAGTATTGTTGTTGTTGTTGAGATGAAAAGGCAATAGCATTAATACTATAGAAACTATCCAGAAACTTTTGTTCCTTATCTAATAAAAAATGAATATAAGGAAAAATTAGATTGCTTTTTTTTCTTAGATGTTACCTGTGGTAATGAACCTTGGGTCACATTTTTTGTTTGTTTAATTCAATTATTTTCCTGTTTACATCATTCATTTCTATGGGATTTTGAGTTACAAATTTTCTCCCCATCTTTCCCCCACCCACCACTCCAAAACAGCACTCCTATTGTATAACCCCTCCCCAATCTGCTCTCTCCTATGTCCTCCCCCATTGCCCCTCTGATTTTCCAGTAGGACAAGATGGATCTCCCTACCAAAGTGCATGTATATCTTAATTCCACATGTATATGTGTATGTGTATATGCATGTGTATGTGTATGTGTGTATATGTATATATGTATGTGTGTATGTATATGTGTGTATATGTGTACATGTATGTGTGTGTATGTGTATGTATAGGTATAAGTATAGGTATAGGTATAGATATAGGTATAGGTATAGGTATGGGTATAGGTATAGGTATAGGTATAGGAATAAGTATAGACATAGGTATAGGTACAGGTACAGGTATAGGTACAGGTAAAGGTACAGGTATGGGTATGGATACAGGTACAGGTATGAGTACAGGTACAGGTACAGGTACAGGTATAGGTATAGGTATAGGTACAGGTACACATACATATGTATGTGTGTGAACATGAATGTGCAGTGCATGTGTATACATATATGTATATGTGTGCATGTATATGAATGTGCACATATAAACACACATATTTATATCTTTATATATACACATACACATACATATTAATATTTGATTATGGAAGTTTAAATTCTAGATCCTTTCTCTTCCTCCCTAGTCACTCACCCCCACTAGAAAGACAAACAATTCAAAACAGGCTATACATGTGTAGTTCTGCAGAAAGTTTCCACATGGACATATTGTGAGAGACTAATTATGTCCCCACTTCCAATCCCACCCTCCCCTTGTTCTTTTCTCTACCCTTTCCCTGTCCATTTACAGAAGTATGTGCTTCCAGCAACCCTTCCCCCCTCCATCATCACCCCTCTCATCCTCATCTCCCTTACTCTCCTGTATGTCAAGATACCCAGTTTACAGTTTATGTCATTC
>CM053594.1:238455784-238470293 GCA_028646575.1 Pseudocheirus occidentalis | reverse complement strand
ATCCTGTGCCCTCTATGAACTCATATATACACACACTCAGGTATGTATTCATATGCATACATATACCCTCCTATATAGACATATGTGTATGTATATGTATATATACACTTGTATTCCCTTCACCTATCCTCATCCTGTAGAAAAGTTTCATAAGTTACAATTATCATTTTTCCATGTTGTCATTTAAATAGCTCAACACTGATAAGTTCCTTATGATTTCTTTTCCATGTTTACCATCTCATGCTTCTTGCGTCTGAGTGTCAAATTTTCTTTTCAGTTCTGGTTTTATCAGTAAGAATGCTTGAAAGTCCTCCACATCATTGAATTACCATATTTTCCCCTAGAATATCATACTCATTTTTGCTGGGTAGGTGATTCTTGATTTTAGTTCTAGCTACTTTGATCTCTGGAATATCATATTCCAGTCCTTTCAGTCCCTTAATGTGGAAGTTGCTAGATCCTGGGTTATGCTAACTGTGTTTCCACAATATTAAATTATTTCTTCTTGGCATCTTGTAATATTGTCTCCTTGATCTGTGGACTCTGGAACATGGCTATAACAGGCCACCATTTCTGCAGCCCCCACCATCTTTGGCTCACTGAAAACGCACTTCAGGAGCACCACCCAAGACCACTATCTGATCCAGGCAGCTCTAGGCAAGAGCACTTGGCCTTTCAATGATTGCTTGGCCCCAATGCAATCTGCAGCCTAGGAACTTCTGAAGCAGCCACTTGGAGATGGCTGCAGGGTCGCCTGCTTCAATTGGATGCTAGCTCTGGAGGCAGTTTGGCAGGAGCCGCTACCCAAAATTTAGCCAAGTTCCACTGACCTTTTCCCTTAGTCCTTGGCTCTTGTAGGTTAGTGATTCTGGAAATTGCCACATCTGCTTATGATCCATCCTCCTGAACACTGCAGCTGTGGCTTCTCCTGGATGCCCTGTGGCTGAAACCACATGGAACTGGGCTCTGTTTCCAGTGAGCTGAGATGACTGCCTGCCGGCCTGCCTTCAAAGGGAGCTTTGTTTTGCTGTCATTTTGGTGGAGCCTGGAGCTCTAAAATTAGTTTCAAGACATATTTTATAGGTATTTTAGGTGGTATTGGGGGGAGCTAGTGGAGTTCTCGTCTTTCTGTGCCATCATCTTGACTCTGCCTCCAGGTCACATTTTTAAGTGGAGAGAAAGGAGAAAAATTGTGGTCTTTGACATCCCAGTTTTAAATCTAGTGTTAGCAGAATAACAAAAATACTTTTATCTCTCACCTATCCTTAAAATCATTTAAAAAGCCCCAAAATTTGTAAATCTACATTAAGTTCCAGAATACTAGAAATAAACAAAAAGAAAAACTTTTAGAAGATTCTTACAGATTATACTGATTGTTCCTAAATCTGAAGTGGAGAATATAAATACCAGACTCACTTTACTCTCCATCTCTTGTCATACTTTTCAATCTGGAAATAATTTCAATGTCTAAAACTGATATATTTTAATATGTCAGTACTAGTTGCCATAAAATATATATGTGTACAAGTCACTCCACACAATCACACACATGCATACATACACACATTTTTATGTTTGACCTTGGAAACACACCCTAATTCCATATATTTAACCAAAGTTAATACAAAGGCTTATTAAATTTACTTGCCTGCATTATTTAGTGCACTGTATCCTGAGTATGCTCTATGAATAATTCATTATGCATATGAGAAAATTAGAGAAATTATAGATTTCAGGCTAAACTCCTGGCATTAGCTGAATTAGAAATAGAAGCAAAACAACTGTTTGGAAGTACATTTCTAATTCATACTGTCTAAAGATGGGTTAGATTTCACTATGAATTAACCTAGGAGATATATAATGTAAAGTAATAATTTTAAAGATTATTAGCCTAGTTAAAGAAGGTTGTCTTTTTTATATTCCATGTCTATTTATTCTAATTTTCCTCACAATACTGTTTCTTTTTTGATTTTCTTTAGCCGTCCTGATCCCCATCTATTTTGTATCAAGTCCAATGTAAATAACATGGTAAAAATATTTTAAAATATAGGCCCAGCAAAATTAAAATTAGAAATACTTCATAGAAAGTAACTACTTAAAGTTTTATACATAAAATGCAAAAACAGATTAAACTTAAGATGTGTAAGGACACACGATGACATATTTCCTGATATACATAAATACATACTTATACACATGTATGTATATATAAATATATGTATATGTATATATATGCATATATACATATGTATGTGTATGTGTGCGCATGTATGTATGTACTAGTGTTTTCATTACCTATGTAGCTGTTGCTACTAATGGAGAGAATATTGATACACACATGTTTATATGCATACATTCATGCATATATATGCATATATATGTTTGAATGCACACACATATACACGTGTGCATATATGCATCCATGTTTGTATATACGTATATGTTCATGCACATGCATGCATTTTATGCACGTATGCATGTGTGTAAGCACACATGTATATGTATATGTGTGTATGTGTGTGTGTATATATATGTACATGTATGACCTATACATGTGCAGGGGTCCAGTAGCTATACTGTGTTCTGTTGTGATAAAGATTACTTTAAATTTATATATAGTATATTAAGTTCTAGCTTGATCTTTCAAATTTAATTACCAACAAAATGGAAAGCTGGAAAAAAAAAGGAAAAACGAATGCTTTGAAATTTAAAGCTCATAACATTTCTAAACACATAGTTATAATACTATAGGCTATTTCTATGTACTTTTTTTCGAAGTTGATAGAAAATTAGGAAAGAAAAATCCAAAGTGTTGTCTCTTAAAGGGAGAACACAACATTCAAGCAGAATACAGAAAAAAATAACCTAATTCCTTCTGCTCAAGAAACGTATAATATACTTAATTTATTTCTGAACCTAGAAAGAGAAGACTTAGGTTTGAGTCTCAGACTTAGTATACTACTTGTATATCTTAGTATACTACTTGTATATCTTGTTCAAATTTCCTACCCACTGAGTGGGTGTTTGGTTAGGTCAAAATGAACTTGGAATCAGAACTAACTTGGATTCACGTTTTACTTCCAACACTTAGCAACTATGTGACCATGGAAAAGACACTAGTCTCTCAATTATCAGTTTCCTCCTCTGTAAAATGTGGACAATAAAAGCTAAATTACTTGATAGGATAGTTGTGTGGAATAAAACAGGTGAAGAGTATAAAACATGATCTGGGTTGAAAAACACTACACAAATATTCACTATTGTATTAGAAAATTTGCTTATTTGTAAAATGGAGCTCAAGTAATAACGTGTAAAGTACTTTGTAAATTTTAAAAGGTTATAAAATTCCAGCTATCATTATGCCATTGGGGAGAGAGGATTAACCTATAAAAAGTATGAAGGACAATAATATAACTAAGGGCTAAATGACATGAAACAAACTCAAACCTTTTGTAGAAATTTGGCATAGCTAGACCTAAATGAATGGAAAATTTAGGGTGAAAATTAAACTTAATTTAGGCCTAGAAGTATGAATAAAATTGAAATATGCTCAGAGGAGAAAGGAAAGGAAAATAGATGACAAACAAAAGAAGCAGTTTGAGAAAATATCATTTAGAGTAATGCTCTTGTAGCTTTGGATGGGACCCAAATTATGACCTTAAACATTTATTGGAGGAGGGGTATTCTTTTGCATCATGTCCATAAGAATTAATAGTTGTGGGCATTTATTATCCTGGTTTTCACTGTGTAAGGTGGGATTACATTGAACCTATACTCTGTAGATTCTTGAGATGAGGGAGACAACAATTATTCAGCAAAATTGCACAATGCTTAGAGGAAAAATAGTGATTCCTCTTGGAATTCTGGGTAGATTAATATTTGAAAATCGCTATTCTGGATGAAATAATTTCTGATAAATAATATAAATTCATGCTGCCAGGGATGAATAGCCCAGTTTTTTTTCTCTTTATGGATACCTATCTATCATCTTACTCCTTAATAACTAATCTGAAAGTGCTATAATTAGGGAGAGGGGAAAACAAAACAAAACTTAAATTCCTTAATAAATTGCAAGAGCTTAAATAAAAGGCACAAATATTTAAAAGATCAGAATAAAAACAATATTTGGAAATATTTTTTTTGCTTACACTACAACAAGATTTTCTTAGTATATAGTATATACCACTTAGTATATACCACTTCTGAGAAGTGGTAAATTTAGATTTTCTACTATATAAAATATGTGTGACTTCAACAGTAGTGAAGATGCCTTGTGATGGTGGTGGCAATGAATATGAACAGTTAAGAAGTTATAAAGGAAAAAAAATAGGTACTGAATATGCTCTTTTGAAAATAAGGGATTGGACTCTCCTTGAAATAGTAAATCACAGCGTCAGAGCAGGGATGGCAAGGAGAACACAGGAAGTTGCCTGAGTTCTCCCTGTTTTCCCTCAGGAAAAATGGTAAATCAATCCTCCAAACAGATTTTGAAGTTACAGAACTCACAAAAAGAGAGTGAAATGGTTTTCCACCTTAAGATTATTTAGAAGGACTTAAGGAAAGGACAACCATACTTGGGCAAAAGGGAGCATAACCCATCTCAGACAGTTTGGGAAAGGCAGTGAAAGCTTCTTAAACATACATAGCACAAATCAGCAACTGAGGCCACTCAGCCCTGGCACAAAAGTTTAGTACACAGCAGGCCAGTGGTAAAGCCTACAGCCCAAGCAGAGAAGTACAAATACCAACCCCAGA
Organism: Pseudocheirus occidentalis; assembly: GCA_028646575.1. Taxonomy (NCBI): domain Eukaryota; kingdom Metazoa; phylum Chordata; class Mammalia; order Diprotodontia; family Pseudocheiridae; genus Pseudocheirus; species Pseudocheirus occidentalis. The sequence continues at coordinate 238,465,538 of CM053594.1, read as the reverse complement.
ACCCTGGAATAATAGATGCAATTAGATGTGGCCATGCCACCCCAACACAATTGACAAGTCACAAATGCTGCAGGACCCCAGTTCAGAAAGCCAATATTCAAGTCCTTGGACCCTGGCACAAGAAGCTTGGAACAGAGCCCCATGTGCCCCAGGAAAGAGGTCAAATTTAATAAATAAATGCAAACACACACAATAAAGTCCTGATCATAGAAAACTACTATGGCAACAAGGTATTTCAGAACACAAACTCAGCAGAAGACAAAAATGCCAAAATACCTGCATGTGAAACTTTAAAGAGAAACATGAGTTGGTGTCAAGCCTAAAAAGTCCTCTTGGAAGAGTCCAAAAAAGATTTTAAGAGTGAAGTAAGAGAGGTAGAAGAAAAAAATAGGAAAAGAAATGGGAATTAGGCAAGAGAATTATGAGGGTCAAGAGTCAACAGCTTAGAAAAGGAAGAACAAAAGTTGGCTAAAGAAAACAACTCCTTAAAAATAGAATGGGCTAATCATATAAACAACAGCATAAACAACAAAAACAAACAATCAAATATTCAGGTAAGAAAACAAATCTTTTGAAAGTATAATTGGCCAAATGGAAGTGGATGTACAAAACTAATTGAAGAAAATAATAAATTAAAAATTTTGGATTTGTCAAGTGGAAGCTAATGACTAAGGGAAACATCAAGAATCAGTCAAAGGAAATCAAAAGAATGAAAGAAAAATACAAAATGTGAAATATTGGTGGTGGGGTGGACAACTGACCTGGAAAAAAAGTGCCAGAAGAGATAATTTAGGGATTAATTGACTATCTGGTAGCTGTGATCAGAAAACAACCTACACAGCATCTTACAAGAAATTATCAGGGAAAATTGCCTTGTTATGTAGAACCAGAGGGTAAAATAATCATTGAAAGAATCCACTGCTCACCTCTGGGAAGGGATCACCAGTTGAAAATGCCAAGGAATATTGGAGCCATATGCCAGAATTATCATGTCAAGGAGAAAATATTGCTAGAAGCCAGAAAAAATTCAAATATCCGGGAGCCAGTAAGGGTTACACAGGATAGAGCAGCTTTTAAACTAAAGGTTCATCTGACACTCCAGAAGGCAAAGAAGCATGGATTACAACAAAGAATAAAATTGAACATAACAGTTGAAGTGAAATTGAGTATAATCCTTCAGGGTGAAAGATGGACATTCAAGGAAATGGGGGACTTTCAATTTTTACCAATCAATAAAACAGAGCTAAACGGAAAATGTAACCTTCAAATGTGAGACTCAAGAGAAGTATAAAAGGTAAAAATGGAAGAAAAAAACCACATTCCTCAATAAGATTAAACTTTTTACATCCCCACATGTCTGTAACTCTTGAGAACTGTATCTGTATTAGCACAGATAGAAGTATACAAAGAAGGTGTGAGTTAAAATTGACTTTGAAGTCATGACATAAAATAATAAGGATTGACAAATTATTTTCTGGGCAAAGAGGAAAGGGCAAGGCAGAATATGGTAAATTGCATCATATAAAGTGGAGTACAAGACCAAATACAGAAGAGAGAAAAATGGAGGTTGGGAATATTGTCGAATAATACTCTTATAGGGTTTCGTTCTATAAGGCAGTAACATACACATTCAGATTGGTATTGAAATTTATCTTAACCCATATGGAAGTACAGGGGGAAAGGAAAAAGAAAAAAAAGTGTGTGTGTGTGTGTGTGTGTGTGTGCGTGGTGTGTGTGAAAGAAAGAGAGAGAAAGAGACACAGACAGAGACAGACAGTGACAGAGACAGAGACAGAGAGAGACAGAGAAAGAGACAGAGAGTTCATTGAGGAGAGGGTATAATTAGGAGTAGAAAAGGGAAAGGGAAAACAACTGGGGGGTATGATAGAAGGGAGGACAGATGGAGGAAAGGAGTGATGGGAAGCAAAACATTAGTGAGTAGTAACAGGGTAAAGAGAGAGAGAAAAGTTTAAATGGGGTTGGAGATAAGATGGAGGAAAATACACAGATAGTAATCAGGGGACAGTAGAGTGGATTAAAAACAGAATCCTAAAATATTGTATTTACAAGAAAAACATTTGCAGCAAAGAGATGCACACAGAATAAAGAGACAAGGTTGGAGCATTATATATTATGTTTCAAGTGAAATACAAAAAAATAGATAAATTAATAAAAACAAAGCTAGAAATTCTGATCTCAGACAAAGTAAAAGCAAAAATATATCTAATTAAAAGAGATAGGCAAGGAAGCTACATCTTGCTAAAAGGAGGTGAATAGAATTATAGAAAATTAAAAGATACACCTCTGGAGAAAACTGAATGGAAATAAAGAGGAATTTACCTTTTTCTCAATAGTACATGGCACCTACACACAAATTGACAATATTTTAGGGCATAAAACCTTTACAATCCAATACAGAAAGGCAGAAATATAAAATGCTTCCTCTTTATATCATGATGCAGTAAAAATTGCATATAATAAAGGGTAATGGAAAGATAGACTAAAAATTAATTGGATGCTTATCCTAAAAATGAGTTGGTCAAATGGTAAATCAGAAAAATAATCAATAATTTTATCAAAGAGAGTTACAGCAATGAGACAACATAACAAGACCTTTTGGATGCAGTCAAAGCTGTTGGTAAGGCAAATTGGATATGTTCCAATGCTTAAACAAATAAAATAGAGAAAGAACTAATCAGTGAATCAGACACTTAAATAAAAAAGCTAGAAAATGAAATTTAAAATCCCCAATTAAATACCAAAATAGAAATTCTGATGAAACAAAGGAAAGATTAATAAAACATATTTCTATTTTTAAAAATTAAAAAGATATATATATATTTGGTATATTTTATTAAAACAAAAGAAAATCAAATCCAAAAAGTAAAAGGTAAATTCAACCATAATGAAGAATAAATTAAAGCAATAATTAGGATCCAGTTTACCCAAATGTACACTAATAAACCTAATAACATTAGAAAAATTGATGAATATTTATGAAAATATAAATTTCCTAGATTAACAGAAGGAATAAAATACTTGAATAAAGATATTTATTATTTAATAAATTTAATACAGATACTTTAACAAATATAAATTGAAAAGGCCATCAACGAATATATTATGAAAAAATTTCCAAGGCCAGATAGATTAAAGAATAATTCATTCCAATGTCATAAAAAAAACTTTTTGCAAAAATAGTTGAAGAAATATTCCCCCAAAATTCTTTTGTGACAGAAGGATGGTGCTAATACATATAGCAGAAAGAGACAAAATAGAGAAAGAACATTATAGACCAATTTCCCTAACAAATATGAATGCAAGAATTTTCAACAAAATATTAGCAAAGAGTATACAGTGATTTGTCAGAAGGATAATAAGGTATGAGTAGGTGGGATTTTTACCAGAAACATAGGGCTGGATCAATATTAGGAAAATTATCAGTGACCATATAAATTACAAAACTAACTGAAATAATATGATTATCTTAATAGATTTGGATTATTATTATTTTTTTACAAAATACAGCAGCTATTCCTATGAAAAGAACTAGAGAGGACAGTAAAAAGATCAAGCTTTCCTTAAAATGATAAGCTGTATCTAAAGCCATCATCAAGCATTAAATGTAGAAGCAATCCCAATAACAGCAAGGGTGAAACAAGTTTGCTCATTATTACCACTATTATTCAATGTGTTGAATAATAATAAGAAAAAAGAAATTGAATGAATTAGAATAAGCAATGCAGAAGCAACGCTATTACTCTCTGCATGTAATATGATGGCAATTTGGAGAATCTAAGAGAATCAAGTAAGAAACTACTTAAAACAATTAACAACTTTAGCAAAGTTGTCCAATATTAAATAAAACCACAGGAATCATCAGCATTTCAATATTTTACCATGAAAGCCCATCGCAAAGAGACAGAAAGAGAAATTTCTTTTAAAGTAAATGGGGGTGGGAGGGGAGAGCCAAGACGGCAGCATAGAAGCAGCAAGATTCCACAGCTCCCAAATAGCCACCTCAAATACCCATGAAATATGACTGTAAGCAAATTAGGGCTCCAAAACTCACAAAAAATACAGGAAACACATCTCTTTCTGAAGGCAGCTTGGCACTAAGGGCTCATCACAGCATACTGGGAGATGAAACCAGTTCAGCCTGAAACCATAGTGTAGCCCTGCGGGTGGCCAAGATGAGCCACAGCTGGAGCCTTCAGGAGAGTGGATCAGCAGTACTTATGGGAGTTTCCAGATTTATAAAGCCAGGAGAAATAAGGACTAAGTGAAAGGTCAGTAATTTTGGGGGATAATAGCAGTCCAGGCCAAACTACACCCAGGGCAAGGAAGCAGCAGAAATGGGGGCCTTCTGGCATGCAGGTAGCTGCTTCAGAAATCCTGGCCTGCAGACTGCAGGGGGACCAAGTGATCCTTCAGAGGGAAATTGTTCTGTTGTTGAGCAGCCTGGATCTGGATCGTGGTCTTGGGTGGTGGTCCTGGGGTGCATTTTCAGTGAACCAAAACTGGTAGGGGCTGCAACACCCCCCTAATAGCTTGGGCAGCTGGGAAAACCCCAGCAATTTGGAACAAATATTTCCCTTCTGGAAGCAGAGTTCCACAGAGCTAAAAATTCCAGTAATTGACTGACAAAATGAGCAGGAAAAGGAAGCAAAGTAAGACCAGAAACTGAACTCTAGAATCTTTTTGGGGGGACCAAAAAGATCAAAGCATGGAACAGGAAGAAGACAGCACAGTCAGAACTCCCACACCAAATGCTTCCAAAGAACATGCAGATTGCCTACAAGCCATAGATCAGCTTAAAAAGGACTTTGAAAACCAAAGAAGAGAAGAAGAGGAAAAATTGGGAAGAAAAATGAGAATGAGAAAAGGAAATAATGAAAAGAAAGTGAGCAAACTGACTCAAGAGAATAACACCTTGAAAACTGAATAACTAAAATGGCAAAAGAGGCCCAAAAAGCCAATGAGTAGAAGTATTCCTTATAAAGTCAAATTTGCAAGATGGAAAAAGAATCTTAACAGCATTCTGAAGAGGATAATTCCTTCAGAATTAGAGTGGAGCAAATAGAAGCAATTGTCTTTATGAGAAATCAAAATACTATTAAACAGATCTAAACAAATGAGAAAAATAGATAGCATTGTGAAATATCTCCTTGAAAAAAACCACTATCCTGGAAAATAGATCCAGGAGAGACAATTTATGATTGATAATGAATGATAATGATAATGAAATAATTGATAATGAAATTCATGATTAAAGAAAGAACTTAGAAAGCTTCCTTCAAGAAATTCTCAAGGAAAATTACCCTGATATTTTAGAACCAGAGGGCAAAATAGAACTTGAAAGAATTTACCAATCACCTCTTGAAAAAGATCCCCAAAAGAAAACTCCTGGAAATATTATGGCCAGGTTCTGGAGTCTCCAGATAAAAGATAAAATATTAAATGCTGCCAAGAGGAAGCAATTTGAATATTGTGGAAACACAATTAGGATAACCCAGGATCTGGCAGCTTCTACACTGCAGGATTTAAGGGCCTGGAATATGATATTCCAGAGATTAAGGGAGCCCTACATGTGAACAAATAATATTTTCCAGAATTATTTATTTCTAACTTTATTTATATGAAAAAATGTTTTGTAATTGTGTTAATAGAATTCCTGGTATTTTATTGGCAGGTAGACTCTAAAACATTTTACATTGTCTACACGTATTTTAAATATTTTTAAAATGATTTTATTTATTTTCTTGTTTATATGATTCATGTCCATGGGATTTTGAGTTACAAATTTTCTCCCCATCTTTCCCCTACCCACAACTCCAAAACATATATATATATATTTGACAATATATTATACATACATACATACATACATATATATATATATAATATATTGTCAAATATTTATATATAAATATATATATTGTAAATATACTATATAGATATATATGTAAAAGATATAAAGGCACTGTGGTAGGGAGACCCATCTTGGCATCCCAGAAAGTTAGAGTGGTGATAGAGGAGGACATAGGACAGAACAGATTTGGGGAGGGGATTTACAGTGGGTTCGCTGTTTTGGAGTTGTGGGTAGGGCAAATCTAATATTTAAAAAAAGACAATTTTACTTAATTTAATTGACTTTTTCAGTGCCTTACCAATCAAACTAGTAAATCAATTATTTTATAGAACTAGAAAAAAATAGAACAAAATTCTCTGAAAGATCAAAAAGTAAAAGAAACAAAAACAAAAAGTAAAAATGACAAGGACCTGGGTTAAAAAAATAAAAAAGCAAAAGTAGGTGGTCAAGCTGTGCCAGAGCTTATATTATGTTATAATGCTATAATCATCAAAACTACCTGGTAGTAGGTAAGAAATAGAGTGGTCTATCAGTGAAATGCCTATCAAAGCATACTATTTTTACTCTTTTTCCATTTTGTTTTCTTACTTGTTTTTTGCTTTTGTTCTGATTCTTCTTCCACCACATGAATAATGCTGGACTATATTTTTACATGATTGTACATGAATAACCTATATCAGATTGCTTGCCCTTTTGGGAATGAGTAAGTGCAGGAAGGTAAGAAGAGAAAAAAATAGATCTCCAAATTTTACAGCAAGAAATGTTTAAAAGTATCTTTTCATGTACTTGGGAAAAATAAATACAACTAAATGTATTTTTTTAATTAAAAAATACACACACCACAAAAAAGAAATAGGAAATCACTTTCATACATAACTCAATTCAACTAATATGAATGGGGAAGAAAAAAAAACTAGTTTGTGTATGATTAAGTCAGCACTCAGATTGGCCAAGCATCTTAAATGATATTCTTTGGAGTTTATGTATTGGGCATTCCAGAAGTTTTCCAGAAACACTTTGCAAAATGCATTCTGGAATTCCATTACTAAGTGTTATAAATTCACTAAATTTACAGAGTTCAGCTATATTGCTTAAAATATATTGAACTGAGTATTCAATAAATTTCTTACAATCACAGAAAGATCAAATTCGAAGTGAATGAAGTTAACCAAGAAACAAGTTAGTGTGAATTTTAGCTCTAGATGAGGAATAATGCATTTTATACGGTCTATGAAACACATGTTTAAATTATAAGGATTAAATAATACATATATTTACACAGAAAGGCATATTATCTTCCTAATTAAAATATATGGGATTAAGCTCCTTTAAATTTAGCTGTGTGTGTGTGTATATGTATGTTTCTGAGAAAGATAAATAGAAAAAGAAACAGAAATTTAATTACATCAATGATAGGAAAAGAGAGGAGAGGAAAGGAGAGGAGAGGAGGTGGGGGAAGGAAAGAGGTAGGGAGCAAAGAAAGAAAGAAAGTAGGATAGGAGAGAGGTTTCATTGTACCTTTTGCATTATGCCTTGACATAAAAAAAAACACAAGGATTATGAGCCTTTAATATCTATGAAGACCTATGTATGCAGTGTCACAGACTTCCGGGTTTTAGTTACTACAACATTACCCTCTTGATCTTGATCTGAAATATAATTGTTTAAAGTGAAATACAATATATTTTACTGAATAATACTGAGGTTATAATTATCCTCTAGATACTATTGGACTTTGAGCTTCACAATCTACTTAGGAAAGTGTTAGCTATTCATAAATTCTCTAATACACTAAAGCATCTGTTAGTATCAAGCTTTTGTCTAGATGAGAACATTATCTAATAGTAGATAAGAGCAAAGAAGCAGAAAGCACACCAAGAAAAATCTCCTCTTAAATAGTCTCTCACATTTGTATCCACAGTTATCATTTTCAAAACACTTTAAAATCCATTATCTTATTTAATTCTCACGAAAAAAAAACTTTTGAAAAAAGAGAGGGAAAAGAATTCTCTTTCAAGAGATGAACAAGATGAACTGTCAGATTTGTGATAACCCTATGACTCTACATAATCTCTTATCTAATCAGTTTTTAGGCTTATGTTGGAGCCCCAAATTGGTATGATATCATGCAGCCTGCCCACTACATTGAAAGTTTCATACAAATAATAGGGGAGTCATTTTCTATAAGTTTCTTCTTCTATCTGAGATAGAAGAAGATATCTCTGATATCTCAAATCCTCACTGCATAATCCCAGTTTTCTACTCTTTTACTCCAGATTTTGCTGCATTGGTGACCTTCTCTTCTCTTCACCACTTTCTGTATTTGTACGCTTAATCCCATTCGCTTCCAACAAATATGGCTGATGAACTCAGAATTACCTTTTTAAATGTGTCCATTGTTCATAAAGAAGTGGTACGTTCTTTGTTTCCTGCAAATAGGTTCAAGTCTCCTTCTTAATGAAAAATAAAAAGAAACATTTTTTTCTTGACCCAACTCACAAGGTATGGTGCTGTCACTTTTATTTTTAAATTATTAATCAATTAATTAATTTTTAGTTTTTATCATTTACTTTCATAAGATTTTAGATTTCTAAATTTTCTTCTCTTCCCTCTCCTCAACCCTCCCCCCAAAATGCATGCAATCTGATATAGGCTCCACATATACATTCAGATTAAAAATATTTTCACATTAGCCATGTTGTAAAGAAGAATTAGAACCAAAGGAAGTCAACCACAAGAAAGGAAAAAAGAGAGATAGAGAGAAAGCAAATAGCATCCATTGATCTGCATTCAAATTCCATCATTCTTTTTCTGGATGAGATGAGATCAGACTCCGGTAATGAGTGATTAAGAGTCTGGAGTTGCTGGAGGCTACTTGGAGATTACAGATAATGGTGGCTAGGCCAATTCAAGGGTAGGACAGGAGGATCAGGGGTGGGAAATTACTGGACAAAGGAGAGCCAAAGACTTGGGCAGAGAAACAACTGAAGGCCCATGTCCTCAGGCAAATGCCTTACATGGGAAGATTCAAGGAGAGCTCAAGGGGGCTCCCAGAGCCTTCACTTCATCAGATGTGGATAGCATTTTCTATAAGTCTTTTGGAGCTTTCTTAGATCCTTGAGTTGCTGAGAAGAGTTAAGTTTATCAAAGTCAGTCATCAAAAAATGCTGGTATTACTCTGTGCATTATTTTCCTTGTACTCATTTCACTCAGTATCAGTTCATATAAGTCCAGATTTTAAGGTCAGGCTTCTCTTCACTTCTTATGTAACAATAATATTTCATTACATTCGTATTCAACAACATGTTCAGACATTATCCAGTTGATGGATATCCACTCAACTTGATGATGAGTGTAAGCTCTGGGAATCCCCTTGAGCTCTCTTTGAATCTTTGAGATACAGGCTCTGGGAAACCCCTTAAAGTCTGATTAAATATTCCCACTTGATTTGGCATTTGCAGAAGCCATAAGTTTTTCACTTTGGAAGGGCCCAAACCTCTGTTACTGTCCTAGCCCTCCATTGTCCATCTACTTACCACACTTGAGCCTATCAAAATATCAATCCACCCTTGCACTGACCTCATTAACTCCTACTGAAGACCCTCCCCAAACTCATTACTGGAATCTGACCTTGTTGGGAACCATAAAAATGAAGAGGTTGCTGATAAAGAGGCTTACAGTTGCTCTGGAGATTCCCCAGATACCAAAATCCTCATCCTGCCAAATGAATTTGACTCAAGTCAAATTCAAGTTCATTAAAAGTTCACCATATGGGGTAGAATCTTAGGGAGCCTAGTTACTGTGATGCTTGCATTGGGAAAGCAGGCCAGAGTACGTTTGGGATAGGTCATTCTATGGTGCTTTCTCACATGGGGGGGGGGG
>CM053594.1:238433933-238455284 GCA_028646575.1 Pseudocheirus occidentalis | reverse complement strand
CTAAAAGGCACTATCAAGAATGAAGCAATATAATTACTTAACATATATGCACCAAGCAGTATAGCATCCAAGTTCATAGAGGAAAATTCAAGGGAATTAGAGGAGGAAATAGATAGCAAAATGATACTAGTGGGGGACCTCAAACTCCCCCTCTCAGAACTTCATAAATCTAAACTCAAAATAAACAAGAAGGAAGCTGAGGAGGCAAATAGAATTTTAGAGAGGCTAGACATGATATATCTCGGGAGGAAAATGAATGGGGATAAAAAGGAATATACCTTCTTCTCAGCAGTACATGGCACATTCGCAAACATAGACCATGTACTAGCCATAAAAACCTAACAATTCAGTGCAGAAAGGGCAGAAATGTTAAATGCATCATTCTCAGGTCATGATGCAATAAAAATTATATGCAATAAAGGGCCAGGGAATGGTAGGCAAAAAATTAAGTGGAAACTAAATAATTTAATTGTAAAGAATGAGTAGGTTAAACAAGGAATTAGAGAAACAATCAGTAACTTCATTCAGGAGAATGACAATAATGAGACATCATACCAAAACTTGTGGGATACAGCAAAGGCAGTACTTAGGGGAATTTTCATATCCCTGAATGCATACTAGAAAAAATTAGAGAAAATGGAGGTCAATGAATTTGACATGCGACTGAAAAAGCTAGAAAAAGCACAAATTGAAAATCCCCAGCTAAAAACTAAATTAGAAAAAATGAAAAACAAGGAGAGATTAATAAAATTGACAGTAAGAAAACTATTGAAGTTATAAATAAAACTAAGAGTTGGTTTTAAGAAAAAATCAATAAAATTGTTAGACTCAGTCAATATGATAAAAAAAGGAAGAAGAGAACCAAATTCTGACTCTCAAAAATGAAAAGAGTGAATGTACCTCCAATGAAGCTGAAATTAAAACAATAATTAGGAATTATTTTGCCCAACTGTATGCACATAAATTTGATAACTTTAGTGAAATGGATGAATATTTACAAAAACACAAGTTGCCCAAACTAACTGAAGAGGAAGTAAATTACTTAAACAATCCCATCTCAGAAAAAGAAATTGAAAAAGGTATCAAAGAGCTACCTAGGAAAAAAATCCCCAGGGATAGTAGGATTCACTAGTGAATTCTATCAAGCATTTCAAGATCAATTGATTAAAAAACTCTACAAAGTATTTGGGAAAATTTGTGGGAAGAAGTCCTTCCTAATTCTTTCTATGACACAAATATGGTACTGATCCCTAAATCAGTGAGAGACAAAACAGAGAAAGAAAATTATAGACCAGTCTCCCTCATGAATATAGATGCAAAAATCTTAAATAAAATATTATCAAAAAGTCTATAGCAACTTATAACTAGAATAATACATTTTGACCAGGTTGGATTTATTCCAGGATGCAAGGATGGTTCAATATTAGGAAAACCATCAGTATCATTGATCGTATAAACAACAAAACTAGCAGAAACCATATGATTCTTTCCATAGATGCATAAAGAGCCTTTGACAAAATACAACATCAATTCCTATTAAAAACACTAGAAAATATAGGAATAAATGGAGTTTTCCTTAGAATAATAGGTAGCATGTCCTTAATCCATCAGCAAGCATTACATGCAATGGGGATAAACTAGATGCATTTCCAGTAAGATCAGGGGTGAAACAAGGATGCCCACTATCACCCCTCTTATTCAATCTAATACTATAAACTTTAGCTGTAGCAAATAGAGAAGAAAAAGAAATCAAAGGAAACAAATTAGGCAAAGAACAGACTAAAGTATCACTCTTTGCAGATGACATGATGATATACTTGGAGAATCCTAGAGAATCAAGTAAAAAATTTCTTAAGACAATAACTAAATTTAACAAAGTTGCAGGATATAAAATAAACTCACATAAATCCTCAACATTCTTATATATTTCTAATGAAGCTCAAAACAAGAGATAGTAAGAGAAACCGCATTTAAAGTTCCTGTAGACATTACAAAATATTTGGGAATCTACCTGCCAAAACAAACCCAGGAACTTTATGAACACAACTACAAAACACTTTTCACAAATAAAAACAGATCTCACTAATTGGAAAAAACATCAATTGCTTATGGCTGGGTAGAGCCAATATAATAAAAATGACAATTTTACCTTAATTAAATTACATGTTTAGTACCATGCCAGTCAATCTACCAAAATATTACTTTATAGAAAGAGAAAAATTAGTGACAAAATTCATTTGGAAGAACAAAACGTCCAGAATATCAAGGCAATTAATGAAAAGAAATGTTAGGGAAGGTGGCCTAGCTGTACCAGATTTTAATTTCTATTATAAAGCAGCAGTCCTCAAAACTGCCTGGTACTGGCTAAGGAATAGAGTAGTGGATTAATGGAATAGACTGGGTACAAAAGACTCAGTAGTCAACGAGTATAGTAATATACTATTTGATAAGCCCAAAGACCCCAGTTTCTGGGTTAAGAATTTACTATTTGACAAAAACTGCTGTGAAAATTGGAATACAGTATGGCAGAAACTGGGCAGAGACCATTATCTAAAACCATACACCAAAGTCAAGTCTAAATGGATGCATGATCTAGATATAAAGGCTGATACTGTAAATAATCTGGACAAGCAAGGAATAGTTTCCCTGCCAGACTTTATGACCAAAGAAGCGTTGGAGAGCATTATAAATTGCAAAATTGACAATCTTGATTACATCAAATTGAAAATTTTATATACAAACAAAGCCTATGCAACCAAGATTAATAGGGAAGTAGGAAATTGGGAAAGAATATTTACAATTAGTGTCTCTGATAACGGCCTCATTTATAAAATATACAGGGAATTAAATAAAATTTACAAGAATGCTAGTCATTACCCAGTTGCTAAGTGGTCAAAGGCTATGAACAGGGAATTTACAGAGGTAGAAATTAAAGATATATTTAAGCACATGGAAAAATGTTCCAAATCACTGTTGATTTGTGAAATGCAAATCAAAACAATGTTGAGGTACCACATCTCACCTGTTAGATCGGCTAAGATGGCAGAACAGGAAAATAACAAGTGCTGGAAAGGATGTGGAAAAATTTGAACTCTAATGCATTGTTGGTGGAGCCATGAACTGATACAACCATTCTGGAAAGCAATATGGAACTATGCCCAAAGGGCTATAAATAATTGCATACCCTTTGACCCAGTAATACCACTTTGGGAGTTGTATCCCAAAGAGATCATAGAAGTGGGAGAAGGTCCCACATGTACAAAAGTTATCTACTAAAGCTCTCTTTGTGGTGGCAATTGAAACTGGAAATTTAAGGGATGCCCATCAATTGGGGAATGGCTGAACAAGTTATGGTATATGAATGTGATGGAATATTATTGTGCTGTATGAAATGGGAAGTAGATCAACTTCATAATTATCTGGAGAGGCTTATATGAATTGATGCTGAATGAGAAGAGCAAAACCAGGAAAAATTTGTACACAGTCACAGACACATCATATGTGTGATGATAAATTTCAAAAAACTGGACTCTTCTCTGCATTGCACAGTCAAAAGGCAACTCTAAAAGTCTCAGGATAGAAGGAGATATCTACATTCAGAGAAAGATCCAGAAAGATCAGAGTTTAAAAGGAGACTGAAGCAATGCATGCTATAATTCTTTTCTATGTTTGGCTTTTGTTTCTCTTTTCTCACTGTTCACTCCATTGGCTATAACACCTATACAACCATACTATTGTACAATGTGAAAGAGTTTGTAGATCCTATACATGATTGTATGCTACCATGGCTGGGGCGGGGGGTGGGGAGGAAGCAGAGGAAAATCTGAAACTCAGGTGACTCTGGAACTGAATGTTGTAATCTAAAAGTAAACAAACAAGTCAATAAAATAAAATAAAATAAATAAAAAACAATATGAACCCAAAATAAATGCTTTTGCTTCTCTTTTTTAATTTTTTAGTGAAGAATGATTCACTGGATAAAGGAAAGAAGATATACATTTTGAAATGAAAGCAATGTTAAAAGAGAAATAAAATATTAAAATTTAAAAACCTAAATAGGCTATATTAAATTACTTTATTTATGCTCAACATTCATTTCCACAAAATTTAGAGTTACAGTTCTTTCTCCTCATCTTTCCCCCACCCCCATCCCAAAACAGCAAGTCTACTGAATACCCCTTCCCTCAATCTATTCTATCTTATATCCTCCCCCATCACCACCACCCCCAGCTGTCTGGTAAGGCTAGATGAATTTACTTACCCCAGTGCCTGTATGTCTTATGTTCCAGTTTCATGTAAAAAAAACCATTTTTTAGCATTTGTTTTGAAAGAGTTCCATTTTTTTCCTTCTTCCTTCCTCACCTACCCCCAGTGGGAAGATAAACAATTCAATACAGATTGTACATACTCAGCTACCCAAATGTTACAGGAATCTGAAGATCTTCCCTGCCCTTAGACTCTTTGCTTAAATGGCTTATGGCTGAGAGAATCTTTGCTCATTTGAACGTATACTTTGCCCCCTAATAGGCTGAATGTGGTCATGTGGAGCCTGTGGTGGGAGGATTGTATTTTGGGAATGCCATATCTTGTTGCTTTGCTTTGTGATTGGGCAGTGGGGCAAGAAGGCTGTGACATTCTCTGACCCAGGAGAAGGAGAAGAGACTAAGAGACTCTCGGAAGCTGTTGAGCACCCCAGCTTTGAAAAACCCAGATGTTGGTGCTTCCCTCTCTGGTAACTGATTAGGTATGGATGTAATGGTCAAATGGTTGGAAGCCCATCTGCTGAGCTATTTCTCTGTTTTCTTGTAATTTCTCTTTGTAATTTGCATTTTGTGTAGTTCAGGGTGCTGAATTTTCCCCCTGAACTAGGTAAATGATATATTTTGATAGATTAAAGTAAGATTGTCAACTCATTTTGAGTGCTTTCCGTTAGAAAAGCATATCTAAGAACTTGTGCTGGCAGCCATCCTGGGTATGGAAGGGTACTTGCTGATACACCAAATAATTTCCATAATAGTTATATTGTGAAATACTTTATTTCCCTCTATCCTGTCCTGCCCCCCCACTTATTCTAAATTTCGCCTTTGATCTTATTCCTTTTCAAAACTGTTTGTTCCTAACTACCTTGTCCTCCAATCTGCCTTCCCTTCTATCATTCCCCCTCTTATCTCCTATCCTATATTTTACTAAATAGGCTGTCTTAATACTATAGAAACTATGTAGATGTAAAGAACAACAGGAATTACACATTGAAATAAATGCTATGTATGCACAGTGACCAGGACTAACTGACCCTGGAGGAAAAAAATTGAGAAAAAAATGCCCCCCCTTTTAGTGTATTATGACTATAATCACAGGATACCACATAGAAGAGTTCCATAATGTGTTTCTGTTTTATTTATTTCCTTCTTTAATTTAATTAATTTATTTTTAGTTTTCAACGTTGACTTCCATAAGTTTTTTAATTTTCTCTCCATTCCTTCCTTCCCCACTCTTGAATACTGCATGCAATCTGATATATGCTGTACATATACATTCCTATTAAACATATTTTCACAGTACTCTTGTTATAGGGAAGAATTGGAATGAACTGAAGGAAGAATGAGAAATAAAAACAAAACAAAATAAAATAAAAGAAGAAAATATTCTACTTCCCTCTACATTCAGACTCCATAGTTCTTTCAACAACCATTCCTATTAAAAATACTAGAGAGCATATGAGAAAATGGAACCTTCCATCAAATAATAAGTAGCATCTAGCTAAAACAGTCTGGAAGCATGATATGTAATGGGGATACACTAGATGCATTTCCAACAAGATTGGGTGTTATCACCATGGTTATTCAATATGGTGCTAGACATGACGTCCATATTTTGAAATGAAAGCTATATAAAAGTAAAAAATGTAAAAAGAGTGTTTAGGAAGAGAGCATACATGTATTTTGTAGGGTTAATAAAAATGTAAAGAAGTATGACATTAATTACAAAAATAATGATGAGAGAGACCCAGGGCAAGAAAAGGCCATCTTAGTTACAGATCAATATTGACAAATATAGTTGGAGAAATCTTCAGAGCAGAAACAATAATTAAACTGAAACATGAAGGAAAATTGAAGAGAAATAGAAATAGATTGATGGATATGGTTTCTGTAACAGAGGACAAGAAAGTGTCTTGATTATAATAGGCATCTGCTCTTTACTTCTATGTGAAGTTATACCTTATCCATCAGGATTGGTGAAATATAAGTAGTATTGTGTTTGCAATTTACAACCTCAAATACATCAAGCTCATGAACACAATTTTTTTCCAGAGACTGCCAAATAAGTAATCATATTTCATTAAATCAGTTCTCTGCATAAAACCAAAATGTGTAATAATCACTCTGTACCTAAGACCTTGATGTAACCCAAATCCATCTGAGGTTTATTTCTTTCGGATTAGCCTCAATATTGTGACCAAAAGAAATCTTTCACTCTTTCTTTGCTATTGGTTGATCTTGATTTTTTTTTACCAATGTCCACAGTACTGTCAAGTCTTTTCCATTTGTTGCTATGGAACTCACTCCAGCATGACCATATTTCCTGCTCAGAAGCTACCCACATTGAAAATCAAGGGAACTGCATCAGAACATCTTTCTCAATACAGAAATTTACTAAAAATAAAAGCAGTCACTCAATTCCAACCAAAATGATTTTTGAAAGTGTACATTGAACCTGTATCCAGATTATACCACATCCCACATCCAGAAGACATTTCAATTAGAAGTTGGCATCTTCAGATTTAGCAAACCACACATAATTACAGTCACTGACTGTATGTTGTATACATAAACTGTTCCAGTAATTTACTGCTCAATTTCTTAGCCAGTACAAAGTAATTTTAATGATTGTTGCTTTATAATACAGTTTAAGATCTGGTATAGCTACCCCTACTCATTAATTCCTTCTCATTAATTCTCTTGATATTCTGGACCTTTTGTTCTTCCAGATGAATTTTATCATTTATTTCTAGCTTCATGGAATGATTTCTGGTAGCTTGATTGGTATGGCACTGAATAATCAAATTATTTTAGATAGAGTCATCATTTTTATTATATTAACACAGCCCATCCATGAGCAATTGATTTTTTTCCAATTATTTAGTTCTGACTTTATTTGTGTGAAAAAGCTATGCAACTGTGTTTAAATATTTAGTTCTTGGGTTTGTTTGTTTTTTTCAGGTAGCCTCCAAAATATTTAATAAAGTCTACAGTAATTTAAATTGGACTTTGTTAGTAATATACAGAAATGGTGATGATTGCTGTTTGTTTATTTTATATCCTACTGCTTTGCTCAAGGTGCTTATTATTTTGAGTGGTTTTTACTTGATTCTCTAGGACTCTCTAAGTATATCATCATATCATCTGCAAAGAGAGATAATTTAGTTTCTTCTTTGTCTCTTCTAATTAAATTTCTTTTTTTCCCTCTTATTGCTAAATCTAATTTTTCTGGAACCACACAGAATAGCCATGGTGATAATGGACATTTTTGTTTCACACCCAATCTCATTAAAATGCATCCAATTTATCCCCATCACAAAAAATGCTTGCTGATGGTTTCAGGTACATGCTACTTATTATTTTAAGGAAGGCTCCATTTATTCCTATGCTTCTAGAGTTTTTAATCAGAATGGGTACTGTAATTTGGCCAATGCTTGTTTCTGCATCTGATGAGATAATGTAACAGCAAGCATCCTAGCTTATCCTGTTTGGTTGCTAGCACAGGTTCTTTGATCTGCTTTTCTAAAGGAAAGCAGCTCAAAAGGGTTAGCAATTTGACTTTAATCAAATTTATATATCTTTCACCTATTAAAGGGGGAAAGTCAGCATCCTCAACTTCGGGGAACAATACAAACAGAAATTCAAAGCAGAAAAAAAATACAGAGAAAATAACACATTTCAACCGGCCAACACAGGACTTCTAGCTGTTTGACCATTACATACTTATGTTGTTAGTTGCCAGAAAGAGAAGAATTAACGTCTGGGTTTTCAAAGTCAGGGGGCTCAATGGCTACCAAGAGCATCATCTGATCAAATCACACAACGCTTCTCATAAGTGAGCTCCAAAGGAAAACCTTACCTCAGGGTTGGAGTACATTACAAAATTCATGAAACACTGCCTAATTACAAAATAACAAAAGGTATGGACCTTGATGAAAACAAATTTCTCCTAAGCAAGCTCTTTTTTATTGGTTTTCAAGTGAGGCCCATTAAGGGGCAGGTATGATCTTCACATTCCTTTACCATTACAGATAATCAAATGGTTTCTTTTAGTTCTGTTCTTGATATGATCAGTTCTACTGAAAGTTTTATCAATATTGAACCAATCCTGAATTTCTAGTATAAATCCTCGCTGATCAGAGGTATTTATTCTCATCATAAGTTGCTTTAATCTTTTTGCTAGTATTTTATTTAATTTTTTGCATCAATATTCATTAGGGAAATAGGTCTATAATTTTTCTTTCAGTTTTGACTCTTCCCAGTTTAGGTTTCAATACCATATTTGTATCATAAAATGAATCTCTTAGGACTCCTTCATTGCCAATTCTCCCAAACTGCCTATAGTATTAAAATTTTTTTAATATTTGATGGAATTTGTAGAGTCATATGACCCTTGAATATTTTCCCTAGAGAATTCATTAATGGCTTCTTCAGTTTCTTTTTTCTGATGTGAGGTATTTCACTTCCTCTTTCATTAATCTATGAAATTTATGTTTTTTTAAATATCCATTTTACTGATAGTCAAATTTACAGTCTTGTAATTGGGCAAAATTCTTTCTAATTATTGTTTTAATTTCCTCTTCATTGGTGGTGAACTCACCTTATTCATTTTGATACTAGTTTTGTGGTTTTCTTCTTCCTTTTTTTAAAATCAAATTAACCAAATATTTATTTTATTGGATTTTTTTTCATAAATCCAGATCTTAGTTTCGTTTATCTGTTCAATGGTTTTCTTAATTTCAGTTTTATTAATCTCTCCTTTAGTTTTCAGTATTTCTAATTTGGTATTTAATTGAGGATTTTTACTTTCTGTTACTTCTTGTTTTTCCAGTGGCATTCCCAAGTCATTGATCTCCACTTTCTCTATTTTATTCATTCAAACATTGAGAGATATAAAATTTCATATAAGCAAGACTTTTTCTGTATCCTATAAGTTTTGGAATGTTGACTTATTATTATTATTTTCTTGAATGAAGCTATCAATTGTTTTTATGATTTGTTGTTTTCCCATTCATTCTGTAAGATTAGATTATTTAGTTTCCAAATAGCTTTAGTTTATCTTTTACACCTACCATTTGTTACATATCATTTTTATTCCATCATGATCTGAAAAGGATGCATTTGTTATTTCTGCCTTTCTGCATGGGATTGTGATGATTTTATGTTGTAATTCACAGTACATTTTTGTGTAGGTGTGATATTTTACTGAAAAAGGGAAAGTGTATTCCTTTCTATCCCCATTCAATTTTCGCAAAAGATCTAACACACCTTACTTTTTTCTAAAATTCTATTCATCTGCTTAACTTTTATTTTTATTTTGAGGTTGGAATCATCAAGTTCAGAGAGGGAGAGGTTGAGGTCCCCCACTAGTATTTCTTTGTTCTATATTTCTTACTGTAAATCCCTTAACTTCTCCTCTAAGAATTTGGATGCTACACCATTTGGTACATATACATTTAGGAGTGTGCTGTCTCTACATACTCCACTAACTTTGGCTCACTGGTCACACACCTCAGGACTACCACCTAAGCCAGCAGTCTAGATCCAGGCAGGTAAAAGGAAGAGCACTTAGCCTCTGAATTGCCACTTGACCCCCTGCAAACCGCAAGCTGGGAGCTCTGAAGCAGCCACTTGGAAGTGGCTGGAATGCCACTGCTTCCCCCATTTCTGGCTCTCAAGGAGAGGGCTAGATCTACTCTTCTGCCACAGCACCCCCAGTAAATTCAGATGAGTTCCACTGAGCTTTTACTATGTCTTTGGCATTTAGAGGCTGATAATTATGGAAACCACCACAGCTGCTGTTGATCCACTCTCCTGAATGCTACAGCCACACCAGGGCTAAAACCACAGATTCATGTGAGTCTGGTCTCGGGGTCCCCGCACAGTATGATGAAACCTTCCTTTCCACCTGCCAGGGTGTCTTGAGCAGGAGCTTTGTTTCTCTGTCCTTTTGTGGGTTCTGTATCTGTACAATTTGTTTAGAGTCATATTTTATAGTTATTTATAAGTAATAGAGTCATATTTATAGGTTATGGGGGAAGCCACGGAGTTTTCCTGCTTCTATGATGCCATCTTGACTCTGCCTCTCCTCAATTGTATTTTTAAAGTTACTATTCAATTTTTTTTTTCTCCTACCTCTATAATTTGGTGTTTAAAATCCTTCTTAAGCTCTTCCAAAATGGCTTTTGGAACTTGAGAAGAGTTCATAATGCCATTTGAGGTTTCAGATGTGGGTATAGTCACAATGCTATTCTCTTCGGAATTTGTGTTTTGATCTTCTCAGTCCTCATAGTTAGAGTCTATCATCTTTAATTTTCTGAGTTGTTTATTTGCTCAACGTGTTTGCCTTTTTCCTGATTGTTAAAGTTAATCACCGCTTCTAGGGCACAGTGGATTCTGTCTCATGCTTCTTGTGCTGGGGGCTGAGAGTGTGGTTACAGGCTTTGTGTGCCCTAGACTCCAGTTCTGCCAGCTGGAACCTGTATAATGATGTAGCTTAGCAGGTGCTCAGCTGAAGCTGGCTGGTATTTGTGGAAAGTAGGTCCCCATAGTCTTTCTGTATTTCCCTGGGTTATACTGATGGTAACATCATGAGCTGTGGGAGAGACATGGTCTTTCCAATGGAGGTCTCCTCCACAATGGCTGTGCTAGAGCATGGTTAGGCTCACCCACTGGTGGTCACAATCTGTGGTTCAAACTGTGTGCTCTATGCTGGTGTCTCCCTATTCCCCTAATGCTTACCAAAACCATGTTGGCTCCTGGAAGAGATACTAACATGTTTTATTCTGAATCTTATTTACTTTTTTTAATGCTACAACTTTTGACATACTGCTTTTGCCCTAATTGTCCCAATATGAGTGGACTTTACTCCCTCTTAAGCTTGGAGAATTCCTGTATTTCTTTATGAAGCTCAAAGACTCCTTTCTATAGCAGACTTTTTTCCATTCATTATCTCCTGCTCATTAGCTCATTACTCCCAATTTACTTTATCTTTTATGTACCAAGTTACCGATGTGTCATATCCCTTTTCTTTTTTAGCTCAGACCTCAGAGAAGTGACTAGAAATTTATATATTTATAATGAATGTTATTTGACTGACTAATGAACATTCTTTCTATTTTATACTCATTATATATACAATCATATTTGTAAATATCTCTTGATACATTAAATTTATATATACACACATATAGTTATATGAAATACTAGAAGCAAATAAAAAGATATAGAATGGCAAGCCATCATATCCAAGGTTTTTTAATACATCATATTTCCTCATAGAAATAAAATCCTGAACTGTCCAAAAACATAAGAGATTAGGCCATTATGCAACTTATTGTATCTTTATTGCATTAAAGGATAAAACTTTATGGTTTAGAATATATCATTTCCAAAGGCCCAATTGCAGCTACAACCTCATTTTTGAAACTTTTTTAATCCTAGGATAAACAAACAAAAATCCAAATATTATTGATGAAGAAAAACATAACTATCTTTTATTTATTGACTTTTGAAGGATGAAGAATAAACTATTTTGTCAGTTTTATGAAGAAGGTTTTATATGTTCTCATAAGGACTATTCAGCAAAGTCTGTTGCTTCATTGGAACAAGAAAAAAGATATTTGCCAAAGAATCACCTGTTATAATATTTTCCCACACCTTTTTACCAGTCTGGTTCAGACTTTCACTACTTTTTCCTACTAGTAATGTAACCTGATTGCACTCACTGCCTGAAAGCTCACCCCTCTCTATGCTGCCAAAATATACTTCTTAAGGCACACACAACTACAACACTCTTTTGCCCCCAAAATTTGAGTAACAAAGTATGCTACTATATGAGTATTGCCTATAACATAAAATACAAATACTTTAGTCTGACATTTAAGACCTTCCAAAAAGTACCTTGAATCTCTCTTTAGAGAGGTCATTTGATTTCCTTCATAACTCAATGTCCACAAAAAAATCTTACTATTTGTTTTATTATCTAACTGATATTTCACCTTTTATCTGTTTTTATAATAACTACTAGCATCTGTGGGCATGTGTGGGAACAAGTTTGATAATAGATTCTTTTCTTGACTTCTGCATTTTGCAATAGAGACTTCCTAATTATTGTTAAGACTTTATCAAACAAACTATAGCCTGTATTTTTGCTTCTTAGTAAAGGGAATAGATAACCAGAGGTTTAGGTGACTCCCTAGTCCCTCTTCAACATACATATGTAATTGGTCTTTGAATGGGGGAGTGAGAGAAATAGATCAATCATATAGCACTTAATATGTGTGAGACACAGGGCAAAGTGCCTTGTAAAAGTATTACCTTATATGATTCTCACAACAGCCTTGGGAAGTAGGTGATATTTCTATCTCCATTTTACAATTAAAAAAATGAAGCAAACAGAGTGACTTGCCCAGGTTATACAAGTACTAAGTTTTGGAGACTTGATTTGAACTTGAGCCTCCCTAACTTGAGGCCCACGCCTTTGTGTACTTCACCAACAGGAACAAGAGAGCCACTTAGTGGTCTTTAAAGGAATTGACAACTCCCTTCAAATTGTCAATTGATTATTTAAGTTCTTATTGCTTTTAAGTCGTTATTTTAAGTTTTTATTGATTATTAGATGACAACTTACTCCTTTCATTTACCTAGTTTTTGTGAATTCTTTGATTCTCTTCCTTCACCCCACACTGGAAAGAAGACATTTCTTCTGCTTTCAACAATTATAATGTCTACTGACTTAAAGCAATGAGAGCCTGTGCTGGCTAGGTACTGGGAGTCTCAACCTCAATCTCCAATTTCTTTTTCTGGATTGTCTTTTTTCTGAATACAAAAGACTGAAGAGTGACCAATACAGACAATTTTCCAATGTCTAGGAGAGACAAAAAGGATGCAAGATGAAAATTAAGAAATAATTGATTTGGATACCCTCCTTAAATGGAGTTTCTAGAAACATAGTACTCTACCCTTCAATCAGGAGGAGAGAGGAGTTCCAATACCAAAGAGACTTCCAGAAATGGAGAGAATATTCCATTTATCTCTGTAGTATGCTCTAATTCAATTTAATATGGTTATCAAACTTGTGCTTCTCTTTCTACATTTATATCATCATTTGGGTGACTACAAGTGTGAGAACATTAACAATTGATTATTAACCTGGAAGATCTGATGCAGAGCCAATCAGGTCAATAAACAGTTACAATAGCCAATTGAATATGAATGAATTATTTTACTTATAAACATTGGAATGAGAAGTAGTCAGAAGAATTCATGGGTTTCACTTTCATTAAGGCAGCTAGACATAATCCCATTCAAGGCACTATGTTTTGGTAGAACCACCTTAGTTCAACCTTAAACTCTAGCTTCTCCTTTTTTAAAGAAGAGAATTCTAGAAAGAATGATGAACTCAGAAGCAATTTTAATTTACATTTTGATTACTTCACAATATGAATTTGGTTAAGTGACCTAACTTATAAAGGGGGGAAATATTGAATTTGGACTGATATAATAGATGAAAAATAAATTAAATTAAATAAATTATTTTTAAAGTAATTAAATCACCAATATGCAGCATGCATTCTGTTGGGCATGATGGGCATACTGCTTGGTACTTCATGTGCTCAAGAAGTGTTTGTGGAGTTGATTGATTGAAATATAAATGGGATATGTATATGGTCTTTGTCCTCAAGGGACATTGGAAAAGGGGAAAGGAATTTGAATGGGGTTATTGGCTTGAGAAGAGAGTTTTGTCTGCAAAATTACAGGTATGTTGAATGAAGTAGTAGTTGGTTGACAATCTTTTTTTCAGGAGTAATTGTAGTTGATTTTATAATCGTATTTAGACTATGCTAAAGAGATTAGAGAATCAAATGAGTTAAGCTGATGGTGAAAAGTTCCACATTATCTGTGGAATGCATAGTCATTATACATTATCTGCAGTCAACTATGTACATGCATACATGCATATATTTTGTTGTTTCTGTTGTTTTGTGTCTGAGACTTGTGGGGTTTTCCTGGCAAAGATACAGGAGTATTTAATGATTTCTTCTCCAGCTGTTTTTATAGATAAGGAAAGTCAGGAAAACATGGTTAAGTGGCTATCCCAGGTTATTTGTCTAGGAAGTACCTGAGGCTAGCCAGTATCTGAGTTAACTGTCTGAGGCTGGAGTTTAACTCATCTTCCTGATTCCATGTCTAGCACTCTATCCACTAAGGCAAATAGCTAGCAGTTGAGATTTTACTTTTGAATACTTTGCCAACAAGATCAGTCCCAGAGAACAGCTCCAAAGTATAGTGGGAGGGAGACATGGTTTATTTTCAGGAAGAGAGAGCCATTCCAAGGATGAAGAGGGTCATTAAGCTGGTTGACAGAAAAGACATTCCATTAGGTATCTGGTATTGAAAGCTGTCACTACAATTTATTATCTATGCTTTATTATCCTTTATAGATAACATTTTTTTTCTCCAGTAAATTTAAGATGTTAAACTCAAAGATTTCCATTTTTTTCTTCCTGATGTTATATTTTATAAAACTTTCATATTATATAAACCTATGGATTCTAATGCACATTGGATAGAGAGCTAGGCTTGGAGTCAGGAAGGCCTCAGTTCAAATAAACTTATTGGTTTTTTAACCTTGGATAAGTCATTTAACATCATTTTGAGTCAGTTTCCTCAAGTGTAAAATGAGGATACATTTATGTCTTAGGTTTGTTGTGAGGATCAAATGAAATATTTGTAAATTGTTTAGCATAGTGCTAGTACCTAGTAGGTGCTATGCAAATGCTGTTTTATAATTTTTATTATTCTATACAAATGAGATTATTCTAATAATTTCATTATGTCAGATTATTGCGAAGATTAAATTAAATCATCACTGCTAAGCCAGTTAATGAAATCTTATGTTAAGTTAAAAGATGCATAAAAAGTTTATGGACTCACTATATTCTTTTCTCATATGACCAATATTTGATTCAGTATTGCTTGTCATATTTTAAGATGGATAGTGGGGGGTGGGGAGGTTATCTAATACATGCTGTTTGTGTAACCCTGAGCAACTCATCTTACCTCTCAGTATTACATACAACTCCTTCAAAAAACAGATTGGAAAACATTTGTAGATATGCATTGGTAGAAAATTCCTTCCTTGGAGCTCCCTACACTGATGAGATAACAAACAGTAGTATATGAAAAATTGATTGAGTGAGAAGTATACAAATAAACAAAACCAAGATAGTGAAGAAATTTATACTTATGTCATATGAGGACTCCTTGAAGGAACATGGAATCTTTTCACCTAGAAAACATATGGGGAAAAAATATAATACTTCTCTTAAAGTACATTAAAAATTGTCAGGAATGAGACTCAGAATTGATCTGGTTGGTGCTTGAAGAAACAGTTAAGAAAAATGGGTGTTGTTGGCAAAGAGATAGCTTTCACTTTGACAAAAAGAGAATTAGACCTATTAAAAAGTGAAGTGGCTACCTCTGGAATCCCCCTCCCCTGATATTTTCAAAAAAAGGCTAAATTACTATTTGTTAGAAATACTATAACCAACATTCTTATTCTGCTGGTGCCTGGCCTATATAACTGGGGCTCTGGAATTTTATGATGTTTATTAAAGTGGTTTGTAAACATGAGTTTTGGACTTTATCAATGAAGAAGAGGAGAAATGATGGTACATAAATTAGTGAAAACTAAGAATTTTCTTATTGACAATATCACATCTGATGGGCACTGCAAATAAGTATATTGGAAATAATATTTCAGGGCTTTGGGCAAAGACAAGGAATAGTAGAATTTTTATCACAACCACTTCTCACAAACAGTAAAAATGTAGGAGTCATTGCAGAGGTTTACATAGTACTTAATATATCCTGTACATTATAGCTTGTCCACACCTTGGTTAATAAGTGAATAAAGGAAAACTGTGGCTTCAAAATACTTCATCAGGGCCAAGAAATACATGAAGCTTTGTAAATTTTGTCTCTGACCACAACCAACCTCAAAGAATAGGAAACGACAATGAAAGGGACAAAATGTAAGAGACAAAGCAGGTGAGCAAAAGAAAATATGGGCATGTTGAAGTCAGAAAAACTTAGAATTATTTTCTAGACCAGAGTTTATACAAGTGGTTTTCCACATTAATGTCTTCAATATTAACATTTCAGACATTTGCTGTTCTCAAGGACACTCTCTGACCTAATTCTACTTTTCAGTTCCTGAGATTTATATAGAGTGAATTCAGTTACATTTTTTATAAATAATGGAGGGCAATGAGTGAGTGGGATGAATCTTTATGCTGCTAGTAACTATGGAGGACCATATTTTTGAAGGTTGTTTCATATTATACATCTAAATAGTCAAGAATACCTATTTATTTAAAACTATCTTAAAACTTTGAAGTTTCCTTTGAATGCCAAATGTCCTGTTAAAATGTAAATCTCTTCTCTGAAAATTGTTTTAACTAGAGCACCATCAAATTGCCAAAGACTCAGTAAATAGAAGTATTGATTTGGCAGGGGAAACAGGTGTAATTTTGGATAGACAAAATAAATTATAATAAATTGAGGGGAAGAAGTTGAAAGAAGAAGAAATACGAGGTGGAAATTATTAAATGTTTTACTTTATTTCTAGGTTTTTCAAGGAATTGATGATAGTAGCAGTTGATATGCTGTTGAAAATAACATCTGTGCTAACACTGATGTATCTTGAATGTTGCTAATCTAATTCCCTTCCTCTTGCTCTCAAAGAAAAAGAAAGAGAAATAAAGTTTTACAGTGTGCTTTAGAAAGTGATCCCCTTCTAAGACACCTACCCTGACAACCTTAGGGAAGGTTGTAATAAAGAAATGTAGTCAATCTATTTGCACATAAAGGAGAGAGAGAGAGTCAAAAGAGGTATACAGAAAGAGAGAGATATACAGAAAGACAGAAAGAATTGATGAGGACTAGTAATCCTACTGAATGATCCATTTTCAGGGAAGTTTTTGTGTACATCTATGAAGAATGACATAAATTGAGATATAAATTCATAAATAAATTTAAACATTCAGACATGAAAATATTCCTGCCAAAAGTATGAAATAAGATCTTGAATCAGCACTTCTTTTGCAGCCAGTTTTACCGCTTTGACAGGCAGGCATATAGTCTATCAGTAATGAAAAGGAGAAGAAGGAATGAGTGTTAGCTGTTGACTGCCAGCTAAGGGGTACCAAGTTTTCTTACTGATACGAACTTTTATGAAATTCTATTCACGTCCTTAACTTCTTTCTTGTTTATTTTGTCATTAGATTTATCTTACTTTGAGAGAGGGGAGATTGATATACATCCATATAGTTTTGCTGTCTTTTTCTTCCTATAACTCCCTTAACTTATTCTCTAAGGATTTGGATGCTATAATACTTGAATATACATATGGAAATTTTAAGTAAAATATTAGCAAAAAGATTACAGCCATGTATCATGAGAGTACTGCAATATGGCCGCATGGGATTAATACCAGGAATGCAGAGTTGGTTCACTATTAGGAAAGGTAGAAGCATAATTGTTCATATCAATAACAAAATTAACAGTACTCATATGTTTATCTCAATATATCAAGAAAAAAGTTTTGGCAAAATAAAACATGCATTAATATTAAAAACATCAGAAATTACAGGAATCCATGGGTTTTTTCCTTAAAATCATAAGTTTTATCTATCCAAAACCATGAGCAAACATTGTATGTAATGAGGATAAGAAGTATCTTCAACTAGATCAAAGATGAACCAAGAATGTCCATTATCATCACTATTATTCAATACAGTTTTAGAAATAGTACTGTTAGCAATGAGAGAATAACAATACATTGAAAGAACTAGAATAGGCAAAGAAAAAATAAAGCTATCACTCTTTGTAGGCTATATAACAATAAACATAGAAAATCAAGTAAAAAAAACTACCAGAAATAATAAACATATTTAGAAAAGCTACAGGATATTAAATAAACCCACATAAATAATCAACATTTCCAGATATTACTAACAAAGCCCAACAGCAAGAGATAGAGGAATTGCTTTTAAATTTATCGACACATCATGAAATATTTGAGAGTCTACTGGCCAAAACAAACCCAGGAACTATACGTACACAATTACAAAACATTTTTTCACACAAATAAAGTTAGATGTGAATAATTGGAAAACCGTCAGTTTCTCATTGCTAGGCTGAGCTAATAGAATAAAAAATGACAATCAAATCACTTTACTTATTCACTGCAATGCCAATGAGACTACCAAAAAATTATTTTGTAGAGGAACCAAAAAATAACCTCGAAAAAAAGGTCCAGAATATCAAAGGAATTAATTAAAGAAAATGATATGTAAGGTGGCCTAACAATGTTATAAAGCAGCAATCATCAGAATTACTTGGTATTGGCTAACAAATGGAGGGGCGGATCTGTGGCATAAGCTAAGTACACAAAAAACAGTAGTCAATGACCATCATAATTTACTGTTTGATTAACCCTAAGACCCCAGTTTCTAAGACAACAACTCATTATTTAACAAAAAAAAACTACTGGGAAAATTGGAAATTGGTATGTCAGAAACTAGTCATGGACCAACTTCTTACAGAATATACTAAAATAAAGGGTAAAAGGGTAAAAGATCTAGATATAAAGGCTGATACTATAAGCACTTTGGGAGAACAAGGAAGAGTTTGCTTGTCAGATTTATGGAGAATGGACGAAGTTATGACCAAATAAGACAGGGAACATTATTAAATTTACAATGGATAATTTTGATTTCATTAAAATAAAATACTTTTGCATGAAAAAAGCCAATGCAAACAATACTAGATTGAAAGCAGAAAACTAGCAAAAAAAAATTAACTACTGTTTCTGATAAAGACTTCATCTCTAAAATATATATGGAACTGAGTCAAATGTATATGAATACAAGTAATTCCCCAATTAACAAATGGTATAAATTTATGAAAAGGCAGTTTTCAGAAAAGAAATTCAAATTATTTATACTTACACAAAACATTATAAACCAACACTGATTAGAGAAATGCAAATTAAAACAACTCTGATCTACATTATAACATTCAAATTGGCTAACATACTAAAACAAGAAAATGATAAATGTGGGTGTAGATATGGGAAATTGGAACACTAATGCTTTGTTGGTGGTATTGTGAACTGATATAATCACTCTGGAAAGCAGTTTGGAACTATGCTCAAATGGCTGTAAAACTGTGCATACCCTTTCAGTCAGAAATTCCACTTCTAGATCTCTATACTAAAGAGATTATATAGGTAGGAAAAGGACCCACATGCAAAAAATGTTAAAGCAGCTCTTTTTTGTGGTGACCAAGAATTAAAAATTGAGGGGATGTCCATCAATTGGGAAGTGCCTGAACAAGTTCTGATATATTATTGTAATGGAATACTATTGTTCCATATGAAATGATGAGCAGGTGAACATAAAAATCTGGAAAAAAAACTTTCATCAACTGATGCTGACCAAAATTTGCAGTACCAGGAAAACATTGCAAATAGTAACAGTAACATTGTGTGATGAACAATGTTGATAAACTTAACTCTTTTAAGCAATGCAAAGACAATTCTAAAAGACTCATTTTGGAAGATGTTATCCACATCCAGAGAAATAACCTTGTAATCTTTTGCTTATGTAAGCACGCTATTTTTTCCTTTTTATTGTTCTTTTTTCCTTTTCATGCCACACCCCAACTGTACGGGCCGGGGGTTCCCCCCACCACCACCGAGAGGACCCCTTCTGGCCATTCATTTCAAAACTCCTTCCTTCAGAAAACCCCTTCTGAGGGGCCCATCCCCCTCCTCCTCCTCCTTCTGGTTTTCTGGGCGTGCCTTGAAAATGCAGAAGGATATCTAGCCTTGGTCAGTGTGGCCTTGCAGAAGGGGCTAAAACTTGGCATGTTTTCAAGAGGCTTCCGTAAATGGATTCTGCCCCGTCCCTTCGTCTCCTTACCGAGGACCCAGGACTCTTTCCCACGGGAACTGGGTATCTTGGGGGGGGACGTGAAGCGTGGGGTATAGAGTCTGCTTTAATCAACGGAATTTGCTCTCCGCGTGTACTAAGTGGCTATGTCTGAGGCACATGACAGAAGGCAGACAAATAGTTAATAAAAGAGCAAGGAAAGAGGAGGGGGATGGGATACGAAGTATGAAGACACAATGATCACAGTAAGAGATATGCAATAAAGAACTTTGTAACTTCTTGTAACTTCAGGAGGGTGTCGGAATTATCTGTCTATATCCAGGAAGAATCTTGGGAACCCAAAGAGCCTCAAGGGGAGGCTGAGATTGGAGACCCGCATAGAAGGTAGGTGATGTGGGGATCCTTCTTAGCTCAGCAGGACTGAGCACCCAACCCATTGCTTTTTTTTTCTCTTTGAAACATGACTAAAATGGAGACATATATAATATGATAATAGGCATGTTTACTATATCAGATTGCACATTATTTTGTGAAGGGCAGAAGGGAAAGAATGAGAGAAAATTTAATGCTTCAAATTGCATAGAATTGAATAGGGAAAACTAAAAATTAATAAATGTTAAAAATAAAAATCGTTGAATGATTTTTTAAAATCCCACTTTCTTTGCCATGCCCTTTTCATAAATCAATCTTTTGATATGAACATATTATCTTCAGGATCACAAATCCTTTTCAACTAGTCTTTCAACTTTTGCATATTATGGAGAGTTGGTAGGGAGAACTAAGTATTATGAAATCTGAGGCTTCATTTTCACAGCTTCAACACCATATTATCTTTTTTCTGTATGGCTTTATGGGATTATGTTGAAGCTCCCTCTAGTTTAACTGATATATTCCATGTATATTTAAAATATCTATTTTTTCACTTCTCCGGTTATTAATATTTTGATGTCATTTTAAGCTACAGCAACCACCACATGTTATTAAAATCCTTTTTTCCCTGATATTTCATTTCTATTGAGTACCAAATGTACTGCGATTTTTTTGTTTTGAATTGTTTTATTTTGTTGTACACATCATTCATATACACAAGATTTTGAATTACAAATTTTCTCTCCACCTTTCCCCTACAC
>CM053594.1:238416424-238433833 GCA_028646575.1 Pseudocheirus occidentalis | reverse complement strand
CCCCTCTAACTTTCTGGTAGGGCAGGATGGGTCTCCCTACCCCAGTGCCTGTATATCTTAATTCCCAGTTTTATGTAGTTAATTATTATTATTATTATTTGTGTGTGTGTGTGTGTGTGTGTGTGTGTATATATATATATTTAAACATTTGGTTATAGAACTTTAAATTCTAGACTCTTTTGGCTCCTCCCTCATCACCCACCCCCACTGGAAGGACAAGCAATTCAGTACAAGCTGTACATGTGTAATTACTCAGGACATCTTCACAGTGGCCATACAGTGAGAGACTTATTATATGTCCCTCTTTCCTATCTCACATCCTTCCCCTTCTTCTATTCTCTACCCTCTCCCTCTCCCTTTAGAGATGTGTGTGCTTCCTGCAGCACTCTCTCCAACCCTGCCCTCCCCTCAGTCATCCCACTTTTTATCCCAATTCCCCCTACTCTCCTGTGTGATAAGATACCTAATTTAGAGTTTATGCCATTCCTTCCCTAAGCCAAATTCAAAGACAGTAACTTTGACCCTTTGCCTTTTGCCTTCCTGTTCTTCCCTTCTATTATAGCAGTTATCCCTTGCCTCTTCTATATGGGATGATTAACACCGTTCTATCTCTCCCTGTCTCCTCTCATTTTTATCCTCTCCCACCTCAGAATTTCATCTTTTAAAGTATCATCCCTTCCTATTCAATTGATCCTGTGCTCTCTATGAACTCAAATGCACAATACTCAGATATGTATTCATATGCATAAATACCCTCCTATATAGACATATGTGGATACATATATATGTATGTATGAGTGTACATATATATGTGTGTGTATACACACACACACACACGCACATTTGTATTTCCTTCACCTATCCTCATACTGAGAAAAGTTTCATAAGTTACAATAATCATTTTTCACTGTTGGCATGTAAATAGTTCAACTTGGATATGTTACTTATGATTTCTTTCCCACCTTTACGTTCTCATGCTTCTTGTGTTTGAATGTCAAATTTTCTGTTCAATTCTGTTTTTTTTCCAACAATAATGCTGGAAAGTCCTCCACCTCACTGAATTACCATATTTTCCCTTGGAAGATTACACTAAATTTTGCCAGGGAGGTGATTCTTGGTTTTAATCCTAGATGCCTTGATCTCCAGAGTATCGTATTCTAGGCCCTTTGATCCCTCAATGTAGAAACTGCCAGATCCTGGGTTATCCTATTTGGATTTCCACAGTATTCAAATTGATTCCTCTTGGCAGCCTATAATATTTTCTCCTTGATCTGGGAACTCTGGAACCTGGCTCTAACATTTCTAGGAGTTTTCTTTTGGGGATCTTTTTCAAGAGGTGAGAGGTGAATTATTTCAAGTTCTGTTTTGCACTTTTTCTAAAATATTGGGGCAATTTTCCTTGAGAATGTCTTTAAGGAGTCTTTCTAAGTTCTTTTTTGATCATGGCTTTCAAGCAGTACAATAATTTTTAAATGATCTCTTCTGGATCTATTTTTAAGGTCAGTTGTTTTTTCAAGGAGATATTTCACATTGTTTTCTATTTTTTTCATTTTTTTATATCTGTTTAATAGTACTTTGATTTCTCATGAAGTCATTTGCTCCCATTTGCTCCCCTCTGATATTGAAATAATTATTCTCTTCAGAATGCTTTTGGGATTCTTTTTCCATCTGGCAAATTCAACTTTTTAAGGCTTTCTTCTCCTCATTGGCTTTTTGGGCCTCTTTTGCCATTTGAGTTAATCTGTTTTTAAGGTGTTATTTTCTTCAGTCAAGTTGTTGACTCTCTATTCATGATTTTCTTGCATCATTCTCATTTCTCTTCCCAGTTTTTCTTCCACTTCTCTTATTAAGTTTTCAAAGTCCTTTTTAAGCTGATCTATGGCAGGTAGCAATCTTCATGTTTCGTGGAAAAAATGGTTCTTGAATTTAGTTGCTATTATTACTTTGCTTCCTTTTCCTGCTCAAGTTGCCAGTGATTTATTTGTCTTTTTATCTCTGTGCAACTGTGCTTCCAGAGGGGAAAGCTCTGTCCCAAATCACTGGGGCTTTCACAGGTGCTGGAGCTATAGGGAGGTACTGCTGCCCCCACCAGCTTTGACTTAGTGAAAATGCACCCCAAGACCACCACCCAAGACCACCATCTGGATCCAGGCCACTCAATGAAAGAGCACTTGGTCTCTGAATGATAGCTTGGCCCCACTGCTGTCTTCAGGTGGGAATTCTGAAGCAGCTACTTGGAGGCCCCAAGGGAATTGTTTCTGCTGCTTCCTTGCCCTGGGGACAGTTTGTCCTGACCACTTTTCTCCCCCAAATTTAGCTGAATTCCTCCAACCTTTCTCTTAGCCCTTACTTCTTCTGGATTGATAAATCTGGAAACTGCCACAGTTGCCACTGATCCACTCTCTTAGAGGATCCAGCTGTGGCTCCTGTGGGCTACCCTAGGGCCAGCCTATGTTTTCTGGCTGGGCTGGTTTTGGCTCCCAGCCTGCTGCGATGAGCCTCGTATGCTGACCTGCCTTCAGTAGGAGATGTGTTTCCTGTATTTTTGTGAGTTTTGGACACAGAAAATTTGTTTAGAGTCATATTTTATGGTATTTGAGGTGGATGTGTGGGAGTGCAAAACCTTGCTGCTTGTACGCCACCATCTTGGCTCTGCCCCTGCAATTGTTTTTCATGTTTATCTTCACTGATTGTAGGATTACTGCTTATTTTGGTACACAACATCTCTGCAAATTTAAGCAGCTTATTAGCTACATTGCCCCATTTTGAGACATTAAAAATTTAACGTTACCATGTTTTGTTTGTTTGTTTGTTTTTGTAGTACTGTAAAGGAAAGAGGATTTGAAAAGAACAGAACCAAGAGAACATTGTACAAAGTAATAGCCACGGTGTATGAAGAATGACTTTGCTAGACTTAGCCCTTTTCTCAGCAATGCAAGGACCTGAAACAATTCCAAAGAATAAATGATGTAAAATGTTATCAATATTTAGAGAAAAACAACTATAGAGTCTAAATTTGCAGTGAAACAGACTATTTTCTTTTTGTTTGCTTTTCCTTGTTTTGTTTTGTTTTATTTTCTTTCTGAGGTTCCTCCCATTCATTATAATATTTTTAAAATTTATTTTGTTTTCAACTTTCATTTCCACAACATTTGAGTTCCAAATTTTCTCCCCATCTATCCCCTATACCTCACCTAATGATAGTATGCATATTGATTACCCCTTATATCCTCCTCTACCCCCCCATTACTCCCTTATGCCTTGCTTTCTTGTAGGGCAAGATGGATTTCAATAAGTAATTGCCTCTATATCTTATTTCCTGGTTGAATACAAAATAATTTTTTTAACTTTTGTTTTTAAAACTTTGAGTTACATATTCTCTCCCTTCTTCTGTCCTCACACTCCTCCCTTGATAATGCAAGCAGTTGAGCATCAGATGTACATGCATAGTTATGCAAAACATTTCCATAATACTCATATTGTGAAAGAATAACTATATTTCCCTCCATCCTATTCTGCCTCCCATTCATTCTATTTTCTCCTTGGACCTTGTCCCTTTTGTAAGTGTTTGCTTCTGATTATCCTCTTCCCCAATCTACCCTCCTTTCTATGTCCGCTTATCTCCCTTTCCCTCTACTCTTCTGTAAGGCAAAGTACCAAATTAAGTGTGTATGTTGTTCCCTCCTTAAACCAAATCCAATGAAAGTAAGATTGATTATTCCCCTTCATCTCCCTGATTTTCTTATCCATTGTAAAAGCATTCCCTTGACCCTCTTTTGTAAGATAATTTACCATATTTCAACTCTCCCTTTCTCCTCCCATATATTCCTCTCTCACCCCTTAATATTTTTTTAGAATTCACTCCATTCACTCTGTGCCTTCTGTCTATATATACATAAACTTTCTCTCTCTGTCTCTGTCTCTGTTGTCTCTGTCTCTGTCTCTGTCTCTCTCTCTGTCTCTCTCTCTCTCTCTCTCTCTCTCTCTCTCTCTCTCTCTGTCTCTCTCTCTCTGTCTCTCTCACACACACACAGACACACACACAGAGACAGAGACAGAGAGACACAGAGAGAAAATATACGGTTCAACTATCCTAATACCATGAAAAGTCTGTTACAAATATCTTTTTCCCGTGTAGGAATATAAACAGTTGAATATTAGTAAGTCCCCTAGAATTTCTCTTTCCTTTTTATCTTCTCATGCTTCTCTTGATTCTTGTATTTGAAAGTCAAACTTTCTGTTCAGCTCTTGTCTTTTCATGAAGATTATTTGAAAGTCCTCTATTTCATTTAATATTAGTTTTTTTCCATGAAGTATTATACTCAGTTTTTCTGGGTAGGTAATTCTTGGTTTTAAGTCTAGTTCTTTTGACCTCTGAAAGATCATATTATAATCCCTTTAATCCCTTACTGTAGAAGTTGTTGGCTCTTCTGTTATCCTGATTAAGTTTACGTAATACTCAACTTTTTTCTTTCTTACAGCTTGTGATATTTTTTCCTTAACCTGGGAACTCTGCAATTTGTATATAACATTCCTAGAAGTTTTATTTTTGTATCTTTTTAAAGAGGTGATTGGTAGATTCTTTCATTTTTTTAATTTTATCCTCTGATTCTAGAATATGATGGCAATTTTCCTCAATAATTTCTTGAAAGTTATTTTTCAGGATCCTTTTTTAATGGTAACTTTCAAGTAGTCCAATAATTTTTAAATTAACTCCCCTGGATCTTTTTTTTCCAGGTCAGTGTTTTTTATTTCCGATGAGATATTTCATGCTTTCTTCAATTTTTTTTTACCTTTCTGATCATCTTGTTTATAATGTCTTGTTTTCTCATAAATTCATTTGGTTCAATTTGTTCCATTCTAATTTTGAAGGAATCATTTTCTTCAGTGAGCTTTTGGACCTCCTTTTCAATTTGACCAATTTGCTTTTTAAGGTACTCTTTTCATTGGCTTTTTCAACCACTTTTGCCATTAGTGTTAGTCTATTTTTAAAGTGTTATTTTATTCAGTATTTTGGGGGATCTCTTTTAGCAAGCTATTGATTCATTTTTCATCATTTTCTAACATCAGTCTAATTTCTCTTCCCATTTTTCCTCTGCTTCTCTTACTTGATATTCAAAATCCTTTTTGAACTCCTCCATGGACTGAAACAATTTCTATTTTTTCTTGGATCCTTTTAATGCAGGAATTTTGGCATTCTTTTCTTCTTCTGATTGTCTGGCTTTAACTCCTTTGTCACCAAAGAATGATTTTATACTCCGATTTCTCTTCCTCCAGTTGCTCATTTTCCTAGCCAATTATTTGACTTTTGAGCCATTTGCCAATTCTGCATCCAGAGTTAAGAGTGCTCTATCTCAAATTTCTATCGTTTTGTGCAGTTGTCAGTGTTATTTCTAGGCACCTTCCTCAGGCCTGGAGGATTCCCTCAACATAGCTGTTCCAACCTCTGCCACAGCAGTGCTCTTCCTCACCCCAGGACGGCCAAGCAATGTCTCAGTGCCAAGAAAGAGATCCTTACAATTGTTCTCTGATCACTCACTTGATCCCATCCTTTTCTGTGGGACTGGAGGTCAGAAAGCAGCCACTGTCATTGCAGCAGTTGCTGCTGCCACCATCACTGCTGCCACCATCCATCCAACTCTGCATCCCTGAGGTTGGGACAGGACTGGGTTCTTCTCTCACCCATGTCCAAAAGAGTTTCTTCACTGACCTTTTATTTTGTTTTTGGCATTTCTGGGTTGAGAACATAATCAAAATTAAAAAAAGAAGAAAAACTTCCACAGCTGATAAATTGTCAAAGCATATGATCAGCTTTAAAATAAAGTAATCAATACTATCTATAACCATATGAAAATCTGTTCTAACTTGTTGTTGATTGAAGAAATAAAATTAAAATAACAGTGAGCTACTAGCTTATATCTATTAGATTGTCAATTAGGATAGCAAAAGTAAATGACAAATGGTGGAGAGAATGTGGGGAAAATAAGGTATTAATATATTGTTAGTAGAGTTGTGAACTGATTTGACCATTTTTAGAGCTATTTGGAATTACTCCCAATGGACTATGAAACCATGCATACACCTTTGACACAGCAATACCACTCTTAGGTCTGTACCCAAGAAGAGATAAAAATGGAAAAGGGCCTATATATACAAAAATATTGATAGCAACTTTTTTCTGGGGAAAAGAATTAGAAATTGAGGGGATGTAATCAATTGAGGAATGCCTGAGCAAGTTATGGTTTGTGATTTTAATGGAATACTGTTGCATTATTTCACTTTACTTTTCATAAATTTCATGAATTTTTTGTCCTTGTTTCCTTTCACAACATGACTATTATGGATATGTTTTTCATGACTACACATATATAATTTAAATTGAAGTTTTTGCTTTTTCAATGAATGGGGAGAGGAGAATTGGAACTCAGAGTTTTAAAACAAGTGTTAAAATTTGTTTTTGCATATCATTGGGGAAAAATAAAATCCTAAATGAAAAATATGTATGGATCTTCCTGCCTGCCATATTCTACAGATGTGAAGGAAGCATGAGTCTGACTGAACTAGATGCTTTTCTGTTTCTGCACATAGACTTGATATGGAAGACTCCAAAGTCTATTGTACACCTTGGAGGCTGAACCTTCCCCTAAGGGAAAAAAGAGAGTGTTCCTGAGTATTCAAAATTTTGATGTCTAGCCATGATTTTGTGGCCCTCTAGCCTCTTGGAGGAAGCGCTCTTGGTTATTGGTGTTTTGTCTCATTCAGAAGGTCATTTGTGGGGGGAAACCCTTGAATTACTATTTAATGATATAAATTTCTTTCAATTTCAAATATACTTATTCTTTCTCTTAAAATACTATACTTACATATATAGATAGATATAAAAAGATATCTGCCAATATGTCATGATTAACATTCCTTAGAGTTAGCATGGTATAATGGAGGAAACCAAAACAAAACAAAACTGGAATTTGATATCAGAGGAAATTAGTTGGAATCCTACCTTGGCCTCTTAATGCCTTTATGACCCTAGGTAGAACACAGCCACTGTGGAAGTCAGTTTCCCCATCTGCTAAATTAGAGTCTTGGAACACATCACCTAAAAGAACTTTTCCATGCTCTTGTGTGTGTGTGTGTGTGTGTGTACTTCTTTGTTTACCTATATCAAGAATAACAATTGTTATAAAAATAAAAGCAATCAATTATTCTAGTAAGTTCCTTATTCTTAGTCAGCTGAATAATGATGAGTCTACATTTCATTCTAAAAAGAGCTGTACTTATTATAATGAACAGATGATAAGGTTGAGGATCAAAGGTAATACCAGCCTGGGAGAATGCCCAAGGATGAAATCACATCATATAAGTTGGGTTGTTTCCTCATCTATATGAGGGGCTGTAACAGATTACCTGAAGTTTTCTTTAAGCATGGAATCTACAATTCGAGGACTATTCAGGTTATTTCACCTTTCCATTAAATTCATTTAAAGGTTCATGAAAGTAGGAATCTAAATTCCTAAAGATTTTGTACTCAGGTAGTTTTACAGATGTGTGTATGTGTGTATGTTTGTGTATGTATTTCTGTTTTTCCTCACAATATCTTTCTCTCTACTTCTCTCTCTATGTGTCCCTCTGTTTCTTTGTTTCCATCTGTCACTACCTCTGTATATCTTCCTCTATCTCTCAACCTCTGAAAATGTCACTTTCCTTTTTTTCTGTAATTGTCAATGTCTACCTATTGTCCCTAGGTTCCATAACCTACATATTTCTGCGTGTGATTTTTAAAACTCATCACCATCTAAACCAAATCTACCTTTCAAAAACATTGCTCTCCTAGTTCGTCTCTATGACATAACAAAATTGACTTTATGGCAGTTCCTTAAACATTACAATTTCTCTCACATCCCGGTTTTTTTCCCTTTAAATCCTCATGCCAATAAGTTCTCTCTACCTCATCTATACCTTGTAGATTCCATTATTTCTTTCAAAATTTTGCTAAACATTTTGCTAAACAACAACAAAAACAAATTGCTACCTTCCATTTTCTTTTTCCCCTGTTCTGTGGAGCTTCCAGTGTTGTCCCTCTCATTTATCTTCCAAATATAAGGTGAGCTTCTGCAGGACAAGAAAGGATTGCTTCAGTTTTTACCTTTGTATTCCTACCATGTGGCATACAGTACCCATTTAATAAATGTTGGTGGATTGATACAATAATTTGATTACACTGCTAAACTCTTTAGTTGAATCATATGTTTCTTATATCATATGTTCATTTATCCCTTATTTGGCACCTAAAAACTAATTTATCTTTTTTTCACCATTTGTAAACTTCAAAAAAAAATTGAAAGATTTCTTTTAAGTCCTTCATCATCTATACTTCATTCCCTGTAATTATCTTAATGATTGTTTAAAAAAGAAAATAGTCAATCAACGTGCTGATTTATTTGTAGGCATCATTTTAATTTTGATCCTTATTTTTATTTTTATCATTTTAGCATGTGTCACTCTTCCTTATTCCTCCAAGTAGAAGGATCCTTTAATTTTTTTCTCATTGCTCATGTTTCTGTGCTTGGCTTCATCAATGCACTAAACCTTCAGAAACAATGTTATATTATATTACGGTTATGTGCTTATCTTTTAACCCTTGTAATGATAATGTGATTTGAAAATCTTTCATGCCCCTTTTATTGGCAAGGGAACGGGTACTTAGAACCTTGGTTCAAGTTCATGATTGTTTCACATATTAACATTTAGAACTCGTGAATCTCACTGTGGGATAAACTTGCTGATGTAACAGGAAGGGACAGAACAGGGAGGAACTAATACCATATGTAAGGAAAAGATCCAGCTAGAGAGCCCAATTTTTCTTCTGAGAATTTCTTCTGAAAACTCCTGCTGAGAACTTCTGACAACCAAACTTCTAGGATCCAGTACGGCTGGGAGCAGCAGTATAGACACTGAGAAGCTACTGTGAGTGAGGAGAGGAGGATCCTTGCTTGAGGGAGCCTGCTTTGTTTAAAGGCTTGGGAATGTAGGTGTTTGCTCCATTGACCATGTACACTAATTTCCTGGTTACTGTAATGACTTTGACTTTCTGGTTTTGGGACTCTTTTCTGGTATTTGAATAAAGGCTTTGGTTCTGTCCTCCATGTAGAGAGCCCATTACATTTTGTGATTCACAACTATAACAGCACATTCATTGCCGCCATATGCGTCATGAATATTGTATTGTTGGGGTGTGTGGAGCCAAGATAGCAGCGTAGAAGCAGCAAAGTTCTGCAGCTCCCACACAGCCACCCCAAATACCCATAAAATATGACCCTAAATGAATTCTAGTCCTCTCAAACTCACAAAAGTACAGAAAAACATCTCTTGCTGAAGGCAAATCAGCAGGCCTGGAGATGAGACCAGTCCATCCTGTAAAAAAATTCAGCCAGGACCCAGGATAGTTGTGAGGAGCCGAGACTAGCCTCGACATGTGTACAAGAGAGAAGATCTACAGTGCCTCCAGCAACTCCACATCTACCAAGGCATGAAAAATAAGGATTAGAGTAAGGCAACTCGGCAGCAAGGGCTCATCAGCCAAGACAAGCCCAGCCCAAAACCAGAAGCTGATGCTGGGCCCCAGCACAGTAGGGAGGGGCCAAGCCTCCCAAGCCACAGTGTGAATCTACCCCGGGGACAAGATCTACAGGAGCTGAAAGGATCTTCATGTCTAGCAAGCCAGGATTAGAGAAGGTTAGTGAAAGTGAAACTTTGAAGCTAAATTTGGGGGAGGAAAAGCAGTTTGGCCAATCTGCCCCCAGGTCAAGGAAGCAGTAGGGGAAGGTCAGGATCTGCTGTCACCCGCGGCTACCCCACTGGGCTGCTTCGGAGCTGTTGGTCTGTGGACCCCGCAGAGGGGCTAAGTCAATTGATCAGGGCCAAATTCTCTTGCATTGAGCAGCCTGGATGTGGATCGTGTCTTGAGTGGTGGTCCTGGGGTGCGCTCTCAGCAATCCAAAGCTGGGGGGGGGAATGCAACACTCCCCTAATAGCTTGAGCAACCAGGAAAACCCCAAAAATTTGGAACAGAGCTTTCCCCCCTGGAAGCAGAGTTCCACAAAGATAAAAAAACAACCAATTAATTGATTGGCCAACATGAGGAAAAGCAAGCAAAATAAGAACAGCAATAAAACTGTAGAATCCTTTTTTTGTGGACAAAAAGGATCAATGGAAGGGGAGGAAGACAACACATTCTGAACTCCCTCACCAAATGCTTCCAAGACACTTGAAGAAGGCCTAGAAGCTATAGATCAACTGAAAACGGACTTTGAAAAGCAAATAAGATAAGTAGAGGAAAAATTGGGAAGAGAAATGAGAATGATGTGAGAAAATCATGAAAAAAGAGTCAACACACTGACTGAAAAGAACAACACTTTAAAAATAGATTAGCTCAAATGGCACAAGAGGCCCAGAAAGGCAATGAGGAGAAGAATGCTTTAAAAAGTCGAATTTGCCAGATGGAAAAAGAATCTCAAAAGCATTCAGAAGAGAATAATTCCTGAGTGTGGAATGGAGCAAGTAGAAGTTAATGACTTTATGAGAAACCAAGATATTATTAAACAGTTACAAACAAATGAAAAAATAGAAAGCAATGTGAAATAACTCCTTGAAAAAACCACTGACCTGGAAAATAGATCCAGGAGAGACAATTTGAAAATGATTGGTCTACCTGAAATCCATGACCAGAAGAAGAACTTGGAAGCCATCCTTCAAGAAATCCTCAAAGAAAATTGCCCTGATTTTTAAGAATCAGAGGGCAAAATAGAACTTGAAAGAATTCACCAATCACCTCTTGAAAAAGATCCCCAAAAGAAAACTCCTAGAAATGTTATTGCCAGGTTCCAGACTGCCCAGTTAAAGGAGAAAATATTACAGGCTGCCAAGAGAAAACCATCTGAATACTGCAGAAGCACTATCAGGATAACCCAGGAGCTGGCAGCTTCTACATTGAAGGACTGAATGACCTGGGATATGATATTTCAAAGATTAAGGGAGCTAGGATTAAACCAAGAATCAACTACCCAGCAAAATTAAACATATTATTCCAGGGAAAAATATGGTCATTCAATGAGGTGGAGGACTTTCAAGCATTCTTGCTGAAAAAACAGAACTGAATAGAAAATTTGACATTCAAATACAAGAAACATGAGAAGGTAAACATGGGAAAGAAATCATAAGGAACTTATCAAAGTTGAACTATTTACATGCCAATATGGAAAAAACAATTATAGTAACTTATGAAACTTTTCTTAGTATGAGGATAGGTGAAGGGAATAGATTGGCCAACATGAGGAAAAGCAAACAAAATAAGAACAGCAATAAAACTCTAGAATCCAATGTTCATATATATATATATATACATACACACACACATACATACACCTACACATATGTCTATATAGCAGTCTATATATGTGTATGAATACATATCTGAACATTTGTGCATATGTGTATATAGAGGGCATAGGATCAATTGAATACGAAGGAATGATACTTTAAAAGGTGAAATTCTGATGTGAGAGAGGACTAGAATGAGAGGAGACAGGGAGGGACAAAATAGGGTTAATCATCCCATATAGAAGAGGCAAGGGATAACTGTTACAACTTTATTTTCAATTCCTCTCATTGAATTTGGCTTAGGGAAGAAATGGCTGTAATGGTAATCAATTTGTTGGATATTTGGGCTAAATGGCTAGGATACTTAGGGCTAAATATATAACTCTGTCCATTGGTGAGAAAGTGTTAACTCCCCTCTTGACTTAGGAGAAGGCCAGTGTTTATAAGCAGGAGAATTTTGGAGAGACAGACAGATTTTGGATTTGGCTCCTCCATGAAGCTGACTGAAGACGTAAACAGGATGGGACTTTGTTTTTTGGTGGCCTGGCTGATCCTTGAGTTCCAGGCAAGAGACGTCCTGAAGGTTTTGAGGTGTGCTGAACCTTTTGCACTTCAGTGTGTGCCGGAGATAAATGAGGACTGGACAAGGAACTGGGAACTGTTTATATTTGAGGACTGGACGAGAGCCTGACGGCTTTCAGCTCCTGAATCTAGGTGATTGTCTGGCAGATTCAGGAAGGAGCTGGGACCAGGGAAGAGGATCCAGGGAATCAGAGAGACCATCTAGAGTCAAAATTAAGAAAAGGCTTCCCTTTGGACGAAACTGATGTTTGCAGAGGACAAGGAACTGGGAGTCGTTCATCCCTGAGGACTGGACTAGGACCTGTCAGCTTTCTGCTCCTGAATCTAGGTGATTGTTTGACAGATTCAGGAGGGAGTTGGGACCAGGGAAGAGGATCCAGGGAATCAGAGAGACTACCAAGAGTCAAAATGAAGAAAAGGCCTCCCCTTGAACTAAACTGAGGTTTGTTGGAAATCAAGGGGTGGAAGGATTGTGTAGTTGTCTAAGAACTTTATTTGGAAACTCAAGTTAATGGTTGCCCCATGAGTGGAAGATCAGTATATTCTGATTTGTTGATTGAATCAACTCCCTCTTAGGGAAACTAGGTCATTCGTTTTGTCAATTGATTGATTGAATATTTACATTTGAAGTTAAGTTGGTTCCCCTCTTAGGGAAACCAGGTGAATTGATTGATTGAATCTTTAGCTGAATTGATTGAATCTAAAAATGTGAAGCTGGTTACCCTCTTTGGGAAACCAAGTGATTCTTCTCTTGTTTCTTGTTACTTTCTGTACTTTCCTTGTTCTAAATATTGTATATGATATTGTGAATTGTTGATACTGGGAATATTGTACTGAATCTTGATTTTGTAATGGAATAAACAGAGTGTTCGCTAATACTGTGTAATCAGAATCTTAAAAGCTGTTCACAGTAGCATTCTCTCAGGAATCTACTGCTGATTGGCTTTACAAAGGCATAAACTCTAAACTGGGCATCATGCCACACAGGAGAGTAAAGGGCATGGGGATTAGAGGGCGGATGATGGAGGGGAGGGCAGGGTCTTGGGGAGAGTTGCTGGAAGCACACACTTCATTAAAGGGATAGGGATAGGGTAGAGAACAGAACAAGGGGGGGAGAGATAGGAAGGAGGGACATATGATCACTGTCACAATATGTCCACTACAAAGATGTCCTGTATAATCACACATCCACAGCCTGTATTGAATTGCTTGTTTTTCCAGTGGGGATGGGTTACAAGAGAGGAATTGAAAGAATCTAGAATTTAAAGCTCTGCCATACCTGCAACTCGGAATTAAGATATACAGGGGATGTGGTAGGAAGACTCTCCCTGCCCTACCAGAAAGTCAGAAAGCAGACTAGGGGAGGGGCTCTACAGTGGGATGGCTCTTTTGGGGTGTGGGTAGGGGAAAGACAGGGAGAAAATTTGTAATTCAAAAATCTCATGAAAGTGAATGATGTAAACAAGAAAACAAATAAAAAATTATTTTAAAAATTTAAAAAATAAAAAATAATAAATTAAAGAATAATTGAAAAAAATACTGTGTTGTTGTTACATCCATGAACTAGATTCTAAACTCCTTGAGAGAAAAGAGTAGTTGTATTTGCTGCTGCTGTTATCTTCCATCTTTTCTATCCCAATCACTTTAATAAAGGTGTTTAATGTTGCAGGATCTTAACAGATGTTTATTAAATTTAATAGAA
Source organism: Pseudocheirus occidentalis (assembly GCA_028646575.1). NCBI lineage: Eukaryota > Metazoa > Chordata > Mammalia > Diprotodontia > Pseudocheiridae > Pseudocheirus > Pseudocheirus occidentalis. The sequence goes on along the minus strand of CM053594.1, from coordinate 238,420,173 downwards.
ATTAGACCTTAACCACGGGAGATAAAAACAATATTAGTGCTATCATCATGTCAGTCCTATTGTTTTTCCTCTCTGAAGTTGGTACTGTAAGAACTAATTCAGAATTAATACAGAACTTCAACAAGTGTTTTATATGCTTTATACACAATATATACATAGTCAGAAAAACAAAAATATTTGTACATTTACCAATTATGTGTTTCTATATACATATATATAATATGTATATATGCATGAACATATATTTACATGTACATGCAAACACATTTATTTCTTTGTGTGTTTTCTTTCCCCCCTCTCTGTCATTCCTTTGCCTTACACAAGAATCTGCCAACGTGATTTCTTGTCCCCTATTCCTAGACTTTTTTGTATGCCATAAATTCATTTTGATCCCCATTGACTACAATTGCTACTTAGATCTCCACCAATCAATGATTCCATTACTATTTCCATAAGCACCATGGATCTTGACTATTGTTCTCACTTTTATTTGTGATTCCAAGACTTAACACAGTGTCTGACACATAGTAAGTGTGAATACTTTTTGATCAATTTACATCCTGTTTCTCCCTCTCCCATATACTAATCTCATTGTTTTGAACCTATATTTTGAAACAAACTTTTGTGCCTACACCTAAAGTAATGGTTCTTACTCTTATATTGAGATGCTTAAACTTTTCCTGATTCTATGGGTATGTGTAGACTGACTTTTAGTTTTCTGCAGCTTTTTCTTTCCATATATGATACACAATTTAAATTCTAATACATATGTTGTAGATTAATAGGACAGCCTAGAAGATACAGTATTGTGTGTTGGGTTAGGAAGAACTGCATTTTAGCTTTGACAATGAAAACGTCATTTAAAGTCCTTGAGGCTCAATTGGTTCTTCTATGAAATGGAGATGCTAGTAACAGTGGCAGTGGCTCTCACATTTGTCAGAAGATTGAATGAGGTAATGTATATAAAGAAGTTTGATAAACTTAAACAAGATAAAAAATATGACATTGTTACAATGCAATGTTTGAAAGCTTTCCTCTGATTCTTCTCCTTATTTCTTTCTTTTAAATTTTAGACTCAAAGGCCAGAACATATACACACAAATACATATATGTATATACACACGTATATTATATATATATATATATATATATATATACATATATATATATATATATTGCAAAGAAAGAGAAAAAAGGCATGTCATGTGCTCAATAGAACATAAGAAAGGAGGCAAAATATGTAATGGTAAATGTTCATTTCAAGGAGGCCTGTATGATAAATAATACATTTTCTGTTGAAAATTGTACATCTTCTCTTTGCTTCCTTGTCAGATTTCTTTTGTTCTCTTCTGGGTAATAGTTAATTTTATCCTTTTGTTTCTCCTCCCCCAATACCCCTAGAAGGCTACAATAAAGTTTAGATATATAATTCTCGATAGATTTATATGCACAAAATATATACCTCTCTCTATAAATATACACATACATATATAAGCATATAGTTTCCCAAACATATTCTACTCCTTGTCTTTGTTTTTTTTTGTTTTTGCATATCTCTTGTTTCCTGTCCCTCCTGCCTCTTCTACTTCTACCTACTACATTGTCCTCCTATCACTTTCATAACCCCCTCCAATGATCCCTCCCCTATTCTCCCAGATCCATAAATCTAAACACCCTTCCATATGCATATTCACATTATATCTCACTCACAGCTTATGCATGACATTACACTTTCCCATCTAAAGATTCCTCCCTTGTCTTCTCCCCCACCCCAATGTCCCTACTATTTTATTTCTTCAGAATTTAGAAGACTTCTATACTCTTTAAAATATATATGTTTTGTTTACATTCCCAATGAAAGTAGGTTACCAGAACTACCAAGCCTTATCCCCCATGTAATTCCTAAGGATCTATTCTTCTTCTTGCACCTAATTTGTATAACATAATTACTCCTTTTAGCTCTTAATAAATGGTTTCACTTTTTGAATTTGTATAGTACTTAGGTTTACCCCCACTCTTCTTATGAGTTACCCAATTATTAGCAAGAATCTTAGGCATATATTTTACATTCTACAAATATAAAAAAGCAAACACACTGTCTTTATGAATTCCTTATAATCAATCTTTTGTATGAGCCTAATATTTCTCTTGGTTGTTTTATGTAAAATCTTTAATTAAGTTCAGGATTTTTTAAACAAAATGTGAAAAGACTGAGACTTTATCAAAGGTCCATTTTTTGCATTCAGGATAATACTTTATTTTTCAGGGTATGATATTTTCAGCCAGAACACCACTTCTTTTGCTCTTTAATACATACTGTTCCAAGACCTATGGTCCTTTAATGTCTCTGCTGCTAGGCTTTGTGTGAATCTAATTATGGGATCATCATATCTGAGTTATTTAATCATGATGCCTTTATATTTTATCCTTGAACTAGGGGTTTCAGAATTTGACTATGATATTCCTATGACTTTTCCTCATATGATCTATTTTAAGTGTTAATCAATGCATTTTTTCTCAATTTCTTCTTCCACTCCTTGTTCTAATGCTTCAGGGCATTTTTTTTAAATTTCTGGTATTGCTGTATCAAGATTATTTTTAAATCATAACTTTCAGTTATTTCAATTATTTTTACATTTTCCTTCCTGATCTATTTTCCAGGTCTGTTGCTTTTCTTTATGAGATATAAAATTTATCTTCTATTTTTCATTATTTATATTTCCTATAATTATTTCTTGATCTCTTAGAATTTCACTTTGGGGTAATTCCAGTCTTTAAGGTGTCATTTTCTTCCTTAAGATCCAGAATCTCCTTTTCTAATTGATTAACTTTTCTTTTGCAACTTTCTTGTTTTTCTTGAATTGTTCTCATTTTTTTTTACTTTCTCCTCCATCTCCATCATTTGATTTTTTAAGTCTTTTTAAAGATCTTCCATGAATTCTTTTTGGGCAGTATAACATTTGAAGTTACTCTTTGTGGGTTTCTTAATTTCAGTATCATCCCAGTCATCTTTGTTCCCATAATATCATTCTATGGTTGAATTCTTTCTCCTTTCCCTGTGCATTTTTAAATCTTAATAACTTAATCCCTGGTAAATGGTAAATGATGCTTTTTTGTCCCAGATCTTCAGTTCTGTCCCCTTGCCTGGAATGAAAGACAAACCTCCAATCTCCTGAAAATGTCCACAGAAAGGGGTTTTCTGCTTCATTGCTTCTGCACTCACCAGGCATGCGCTAGTTCCTTCTTACCCTTGCCACTCTTCACAGAACAGCTAGGTCTGAAATTCTTTGTCAATAGAGTTTACCTCAACGTTCCAGAGCTTAGATGCCCAACTTACTTTACTATCCTAGAGGTAAAATTTCTTGTGGCTGTGACCCAGGCAGCCTCTCAAATCAACTCCTGGAATTGCTGCTTGTTGTTGAAATGGAACCTAGCCTAGTGGTGTTTACTCTTCATAATGACCAAACCTTGTCCTTGGATATTTCTTCTGATCTTCTCAGATTATCACAGGAAGATCAGTGTTGTGCTCCTATTCTTTTTTCCCCTCTTTTCTTGTTGACTTGTTTGTTTACTTTCAGTTTACAACATTCAGTTCCAGAATCACTTGAGTTTCAGATTTTCACCCCTTCCTTCCCCCTCCCCCCACCATGGTGGCATACAATCATGTATAGGATCTGCAAACTCTTTCACATTGTACAATAGTCTGCTTGCATAGAAGCATTGTAACCAATGGAGTGAACAATGGGGAA
>CM053594.1:238384472-238399665 GCA_028646575.1 Pseudocheirus occidentalis | reverse complement strand
CACTTTGTTCACCCTAAGGTGCTATTTTATCTCTTTTGTAGGGTATTATCTTGAAATCTTGGAATTTTGTGACTTACTCCAACATCTTCTGGGTAGTTGATTCTTGATTGTAATCAAAGCTCCTTGGCCTTCCGGAAAATTATATGCCAAACCACTTGTTCTTTAAAGTAGAAACTGATCATCTTAACTGTGGCTCTGTAATATTCAAATTGGTTCTTTCTGGCAACTTTAAATATTTCATCCTTGACCTGATAATCATGTGATTTGGCTATAATATACCCTGGACTTTTTGTTTGGGGATCTCATTATGAGGTGATGAGGGATTCTTTCAAGATAATTTTATCCTCTGGTTCTAGACCCACAGAAGAGTTTTCCTTATAGTGTGCAGGTTATTTTTGTTTTATCATGGCTTTCAGGTAGATCAATAATTTTAAAATTACATCTCTTGTACCTATTTTTCCAGTTAAATTCAAATGATGCAGTTTAAAATTTCTTCTTTTTTCATTCTTTTGATTTTGATTGACTAATACTAATCCTTCATGTTTCATTGAGTAATTTGTTTCCATTTGTCCAATTATACACACACAGATACATATGTGTATGTGCTCATGCATGCAAGAATATGTATGTGTATGTGTATATGAATATATGTGTATGTGTGTATATGTATATGTATGTGTATGTGTATATGTATATGTATTGTATGTGTATGTGTATGCGTATGTGTATGTATTTGTATATGTACGTGTACGTGCACATGTATGTGTGCATGTGTATGTGCATGTACATGTATGTGCGTATGTATGTGTATATGTTCATTTAATGTGCTTTCTTGCTTTCTTTCTGCCAAGTTATGTCCAAACAGCTTCTAATATTTATTTTTAAATCCTTAAGTTCCAAATTCTCTCCCTCTCTTTCCACCACTCCCTCGTTGAGAAAGCAAGCAATACAATATATGACATGCATGTGTAATCATACAAAATGGATCCATAATATTCATGTAGTAAAAGCAAATATAGACAAAAAAAGCTCAAGAAAAATAAAGTGGAAGAAAAACATGCTTAAACCTGTATTCAAATACCATTTGTCCCCTTCTGGGGATGGGTAGCATTTTTCATAGTATGTCCTTCAGAGTTGCCTTTGATCATTGTTTTGCTGAGAATAGCTAAGTCATTCACAGATGATTATCTCAAAATATTGTTTTTACTTTGTACCCAGTACATTTCCCTTTCCATCAACCCAATGCAAGCCTTTGAAGGTTTTTTTCTTCTTCTGAGAGTTTCCTGCTAACTATTTCTAACAGTACAACAGTATACCTTCATAATCATATGCTACAACTCAATTAGTCAATCCCCAAATGGTGGGCACCCTCTCAGTTTCCAATTCCTCACTCCTAGAAAATGGCAACTATAATTATTTTTGTAGCTATAGGTCCATTACTTTCTTTTTCTTTAAATCTCTTTTGGAATATAGACTTAGTAATAGCATTGCTAGTTGAAAAAAGTATGCATAATTTTTAACCCTTTTGTTATAGCTCCAAATTGCTTTACAGAATAATTGAATCAATTAACAACTCTGCCAACAGTGAATTAGTGTCTCATTTTTCAGATATACTTGCCATCATTTGTAATTTTTCTTTACTGTCATGTTAGTCAATCTAAAAGTTATGAGTTAAAAACTCAGAATTGTTTTTCTTTGCATTTCTCCAATAGTGAGTTAGAATATTTTTTTTCATAAGACTATATAAAGCTTTGATTATTTCATCAGAAAACTTATTATTTTTTTTATCATTTATCAATTGGGGATTGGCTCCCCAATTTGACTCTGTTCTAAATCTATTTGGGAAATTGGGACTTTAACAAACAAACTCAATTCAAAATTTCTTTAGATTTACTATTGCTAACTATATTTTTCTACATTCTACTGTCCCACCTTGTTTATTCTCTTTCTCTCCTTTCAACTTGTTTATCCTCAAAACTGGATTGCTTCTGACCACCCCCAACCTCAACCTGCCTTCTCTTCTATTAGCCCTTCCTTCTTTTATCCCTTTCCCCTCCTACTTTCCTGAAAGATAAGAGAGATTTCTATGCCCAAATGTGTGCATAAATTATTCCTTCTTTGAGTCCGTTTTGGTAAGAGTTAGGTTTAAAAAATTCCCCTAATGTCGTCCCACTTCTCCTCTACTTAAAAGCTTATTCTTGCCTATTTTAGGTGAGATAAATTACTCCATTCTACCTCTCCCTTTCTTTCAGTACATTCCTCTCTCACACCTTAATTTATTATTTTTTATATCATAGCTTCATAATCAGCTTACAACTCGCCATCTGTCGATATATACTCCTAAATACACTAATGATAGGAAGTGTCTAATAAGTATGTAGTTTACCAGACTCATTATAGTGCAGGGATCTTATCTGATACCATCCTGTCCTGTCCTGCTGACAAAGCAGACATCATGTATCCATGTAGGGATGGAAACAGTTTAATCTTATTAAGTTCTTATAATAGAAAGCAAAGAAGTACTTAGCACCTTTTTTCAGCTACTTATGTGTTTAACACCTTGTTTGAGCCCCTTGTGACTTGAAGTTGGCCAAAATTTTCTGCCAACAGAAAGGGTAGGAAAGGAAGGACAATCACCATATATATTAGGAACACAAACTGAGACAGAGCATAACTGGGGAAAGCCCTTGTCATCAGCATTCTGTTGCTCTGTTCTGTTTGTGCTGATTTGTATTTGTGATACTTTGTACAGAATCACTGAAAGAGAAGTGTCTTGTTGCCTTTTCAGACATACTTGCCCTATGACGATGATTTGTATTGACCTCTCAGACCTTGTTTGTGTGTCAATGTAGATTTCACAGGCAAATAGCAAATTGATGATGGGGCTAGCGATATGAATGAATGTTGTTTTGACTCTGTTAATCTTTGTCTTTCCAGAAACTGCAAAGGACTTGAGGTGGACTGGACACTGTGAACTTCAATATGCAATGGGACCTGGATGAGAACATGGATGAGAGCTGCCTCTCTGTGAATCCAAGTGATAGTTGGGTAGATTCAGGGAAGAGCTGGACTCATGGAAGAGGAACCATGGAATCTGGGAGTCAGCCTTGAGTCAAGATGAAAAGACCTCTCCTTGGGTACTGAGTGCTGACTGAGAAGATCATAATTTCCTGTGTCTTAGGGGTGGGAGAACTTTTTTACCTTGTATTTGGACCCCTTAATGATGATTGAGTTAAGGATGATTGGAGACTCATCTCCAGTCAAGAAGAAAGAAGACATTTGGCTGAGAGATTAAGAAAATTTGACCAAAGGATGAGAAAACAGACGTTTGTACTTTGTATTGTTGTACCCAAACCCAAATCCTAGGTTACTAAATTCCACCTGACTTTTGCCCCACCATTAAGCCCCTCTTGTACTTCTGTCTTTGTCCCTGTTTTATATTTTAGCTTGAAATTTCTCAAGGCATATTTGGGTGTATTGCTCATGGCATTCCCTGACTCTGTCTCCCCTAATCAGCATTTCACATATCATGCTTGAATCATTAATAGTGTATCAGACTCATTATGGTGCAAGGATCTTATCTGAGTACCATTCCGTCCTGTCCTCCTGACCAAGCAATGCCCTCACCTCCTTTACCTGGAACATGACCCCAACCTGTCCTGGGGGAATTCCAGTCCCCTCTGACAACAACCTAGGGAATCCTAGTTCCCCTCATCCCATACCCCTTCACCCAGTTAACAGTTGCACCCCTTGTACCCTTGCGCCACACTCCCCTGAGTCATATAAATTTAACCAATGGCTGTTTTCTGCTTCTGTACATCATAGCTTCTGCTAGCTCTGCTCACTATTATAATTTTGTGGTTTATAGCCTATAGAAACCAAGATCTGATTTTCCAAAAATCACTACTCATTTGAATGCAGATCACTTGGGTAGTTGTGTGCTTAATCAATAAGTCCACACCTAAAATTTATCTTGAACTGAAGCCTCAGCTCACTTATTTCTCTGCACAACAGTATCCACTAAGGATGAATGCTCTTTAAGGATGATTGAGTTAAGGACTTACTGAATGGCATCTTTTGTTTAAAGCTATGTGTATACTTCAGTGAAAAGCTGTCATATCACTGTGAGTGCTGTACTTTGGTTTCTGTGAATATTTTACTTTAGTTTACTGCTGTATAAAGAGGTCATGGAATCAAGATGGCATCATAGAAGCAGGAGAACTATGGAGCTCCTCCCATATCCAGCTCAAGCATCTGTAAAATAAGACTCTAAAGAAATTTTAGAGCTCCAGAAGCCACAAAAGTACAGAGAAACAAAGTTTCCACTGAAGGCAGTTCAACAGGTAGATGGGAAGTGCTCATCATAACATGCTTGAAACCAATGCTGGATTTAGCCTGAGAGTTGCCAAAAGAAGCTGCAGCTGGAGCACTCAGGACAGTGGATCATCAGCACCTGTGGCATTTTCCAGAATCATCTACCCATAAGAGACAAGGACAAAGGCAAAAGGTTATTGGATCTCAGCAAAATTTTGGGGAAAGGATCTGGCCAACTGCCCCCAGAGCTAAAAGAAATCTGAAGCAGTGGCCCTGCAGTGGCCTCCATGTGGCTACTTCAGAGCTCATGGGCTGCATATTGCAATCATTCAGAGGCTAACTAGTCTTGGCTTAACCTGCCTGATTTGGGATTGTGGTCTTGGGTGGTGATCCAAAAGTGTGTGATCAGTGAGCCAAAGCTGGTGGAGGATGCAGAGATGGCATCCTCCTAATGGCTCTGGCAGCTGCAGAGACCCCAGTGATTTGGGAAAAAGCTCTCCCCTCTGAAAGCAGAGTTCTACTCAACAAAAAGTCAAGTAATTGACAAGGAACATGAGCAGGCAAAGGAAGCAAACAAAGCTCAGCAATCCTTTTTTAGAGACTAAAAGAATCAAAGCATGGAACAGGAGGAATATAACACAGTCAGAACTACTGCACCAAAAGCTTCTAAGAAAAATGTAAAATGGTTACAACCCATAGAGGAGCTTAAGAAACATTTTGAAAACCAAATTAGAGAAGTGGATGAAAAATTGAGAAGAGAAAAGGGACTTATGAAAGAAAATCATGAAAAGAGATTTAACAACTGGACTGAAGAAAATAACACCTTAAAAACAGATTAACTCAAATGGTAAAAAAGACCCAAAAAGCCAATGAGGAGAAGAATGCTTTAAAAGGCTAAATGGACCAGATGGAATAACAATCTCAAAAGTTCACTGAAGAGAATAATTCCTTCAGAATTAGAGTGGAGCAAATGGAAGCAAATGACTTTATGAGAAATTAAGATACTATTAAAAAGACCTAAACAAATGAAAAAATAGAAGGCAATGTGACATATCTCCTTGAAAAAAAACACTGACCTGGGAAATAGATCTAGGAGAGACAATTAAAAAATTATTGGATTGCCTGAAAGCCATGATCAGAAAAATAACCTAGAAATCATCCTTCAGAAAAATCTCAAGAAAAATTTCCCACATATTTTAGAACCAGAGGGCAAAATAGAATTTGAAAGAATTCACTGATCACCTCCTGAAAAAGATCCCCAAAAGAAAACTCCTAGGAATATTATAACAAGTTACCAGAGGTCCCAGATAAAGGAGAAAATATTAAAAGCTGCCAAGAAGAAACAATTTGAATCCTGTGGAAACACCACCAGGAATACCAAGGATCTAGCAGCTTTGACATTAAGGGATCAAAGGGCCTGGAATATGATATTTCAGAGATCAAGGGATCTAGGATCAAAACCAAGAATCACCTGCCCAGTAAAATTGAGTATAATGGGGAAAATATGGTCATTCAACGAGGTAGAGGACGTTCAAGCATTCTTACTAAAAAAAACCAGAACTGAATAGAAAATTTGACATTCAAAAACAAGAAGCATGAGACAGTAAACATGGAAAAGAAATCATAAGGACCTTACCAAAGTTGAACTATTTACATGCCAAAATGGAAAACTGATAATTGTAAGTTATGAAACTTATCTTAGTATGAATACAGATGAAGGGACTGTTAATGCTTGTATACATACATACACACATATACATACATACATATGTATACATGTACATACACACATATATACATATGTGTGTATATGTGTGTATATGTGTGTGTTTCTGTATAAGAGGGTAGATAGATAGATAGAGGTACATCTAGATAGACATGTAAATAAAATGTATATGGATATATATGTATGTGTATATGTGTACATAGAGGCCAGAATATCAATTTAATAGGAAGGGATGATATTTTAAAAGGTGAAATTGTGAGGTGTGAGAGGAATAGAATGAGTGGAGACAGGGAGAGACAGAATGGGTTTAATCATCTCATATAGAAGAGGCAACTGTTACAGTGGAAGGGTTGGGGGAAGGGTTGTTAGAAACAGAAACATTTGTAAATGGACAGGGAGAAAGTAGAGAATAGAACAAGGAGGATGGGATAGGAAGGAGGGATATATAGTCAGTCTTTCACAATATGTCCATTGTGGAGATGTTCTGTGTTAATTACACATGTATAGCCTATACTTAATTGCTTGTCTTTCCAGTGGGGATGGAATCTAGAATTTAAAATTCTATAAGCAAATGCTAAAACATACATACATACACACACACACATACACGGACACACATATATATGCACGTAATATTTAAAATTAATAATAATAAAGGCTATTATTATTATTGTTGTTGTTGTTATACAAATGGGAATTAAGATCTATAGGCAATGGGGTAGGGAGACGCATCTTGCTCTACCAGAAATTCAGAGGGGTAATGGGGGAGCATAAAAGAGAGAGCAGTTTGGGGGAGTGAGTACACAGTGGGATCACCTTTTTGGGGGTTGTGGGTAGGGGAAATATGGGGAGAAAAATCGTAACTCAAATCTTGTGGAAATGAATGATGTAAAATAAAAATAAATGAAAGTTTAAAAAATAAAATAATATAAAACCGAAAAAGAACAAAAAGCTCTAAGACTTTCGGGATACCCTGTAAATATACATATGATCTCTCTTGATAGGCTATTTGCTTCTTTAGAGCAGGGACTTTGTTACCCCCATGCTAAGCCCAGCAGGTGGCACATAGTAGGTACTCAACATTAGCAGGACTAGGTGTGCCATTTGAAGTAAGAATACTAAAATTGTACCTTGAAATAAAAATTTTAATACTAAAATACATAAATAATAAGTAAGGGGGAAAGCAAGTAAGCAAGCAAATAAATAAATAAATAGGTAGATGAACAAACAAATAAATAATTAAATGAATGAATGAATGAATAAGGAATTTACTATACCATGTGATCAGAACTTTAAATCTATTCATAGAAACAGTTCTCTGGAGAGCTGCTGGTGTTGGGCTTTACAGTCCCTTATGCTTTCCCTTTACTGATTAACTTTTTATGTTTCTGTTGAATCTTCCATTTGCAAGTGATATTTTCTATTCAGTTCTGGTCTTTTTGTCAAGAATTCTTGAATTCTTTTTTTCACTGAATGCCCACCACTCCCCAGCAGGTTACTCTGGGGGCATTAGGGTAAATCAGGAGAAACACTGAGTGTCCTGGCCTTGGCCTCAGTTTAGATGCTCAGAGGCTACAGCTCACACAGTTAATAACCAAACCCCTACCTCCCAGGCTGAGAAGTTCATTACATCTGGACCCCAGAAGCAGATATGCACTCTAAAATTTCAGGACATAGGCAATCACAATGAGTAAAAAGTAATCTGTGAGATCTAGAAGAATAAAATCCTTTTGACATTGAGAAAGAACAACCCAATTCAGAGGAAAACATGGACTCTATACTCACACTGGAGACCACAGAAGGAAATATAAACTGGACTTAAGCCAAAAAAGCATTCTTGGAGGAACTGAAGAATGATTTTATTTTATTATATTTTTTTTGCTTTTTTTTTGTTTTTTTTTTTGGAGGGCAGTTGAGGTTAAGTGACTTGCCCAAGGTCACACGGCTAGCTTTTTGTGTTGTGTTAAGTGTCTGAGGCCAGATTTGAACTCAGGTACTCCTGACTGCAGGGCCGGTGCTCTACTCACTGTGCCACCTAGCCTCCCCTGAAGAATGATTCTAAAAACCAAATTAGAGAGGTAGGAGATAAATTTAATTCTGCAGTGACCAAATTGGAAAAAAAAAATATCTCACTAAAGAAAACAAATCCTTAAAAAGTAAAGTTGAAGAACCAGGCTGGGAGGTTCAAAATCTAACTGGAGAAAAAGAAACTCCTTAAAAATGAGCACATGGAAAGGGAGCATCAAAAACTAATTGAAGAAAACAATTCACTAAAAATTATAATCAGTCAAATTGAAGATAAGGTCTCTATGATGCATCAAGAGTCAGTCAACCAAAACATAAAGATTGAAAAATTAGAAGAAAGTGAAAAAAAATCTCACAGGAAAAACAACCAACCTGGATAACAGATCAAAGAGGGATAACTTAAGAATTATTGGCCTACCAGTAAGCCATCATGGGAAAAAAGCAACCTGGACAGCATCCTCCAAGAGGTTGTCTAAGAAAACTGTCCTGAGGTTCTAGAATCAGTGGATAAAATGGTTATTGAAAGAATTCATTGCACTCCTCCTGAAAGAGATCCCAAACTGTAAACACTAAGGAATACAGTAGTCAAATTCCTGAGCTTCAAAGTCAAGGAGAAAATATTGCATGCAACAAAAAAGAAACAATTCAAATATTGTGGAACTACAGTCAGGATTACACAAGACTTAGTAGTTTCTACATTAAATGATCAGAGGGATTGGAATTTGATATTTCATAAAGCAAATGATCTAGGACTGCAACCAAAGATCAAATGCCTTGAAAAACTGACCATAATCTTCCAGGAAAGGAGATGGTTATTCAATGAAATAAAGGACATCAAGACTTTCTTGATAAAAAAGCCAGAGCTCAATGTAAAACTCAATCTCCACTTACAAGACCCAAGAATGACATAATAAGAAAAACAAGGAAAACACACACTCACACATACACATAAACACACACATGCACACAGGCACATACATGCACATAACTTGAGACTCAATGAGAGCAAAGTGTTTACATCCATATATGAGAAACTAATACCTGTCAGCATTGAAATTTGTATAATTGTTTTGACATTTACAAGGGATGAACATAGATACATGGTGTGGTTATAAATGACCTAACCTGAAGATAAAAAAAAACATATTGGGGGGGCGAAGTGAATGGAATGGGAGAAAAGGGAAGGATGAGGCAGAAAATGGTAAATTATGAAACATGAATAGTCATGAAAACATACTAAACTAGAGGGCAAGGGAGAAGAGAAATGAGCATTTTATGAACATTAGCCTCATTGGTTCTGATTCAAAGAGGAATCAATAAAATCAGTTAAGCTAAGGATACTAACATTAAAAGACACAAAAACTCATTATAACAGAGGGAAAGGATGAAGGGGAGCATTGTATGAAATGTACTATCATTGGTTTGGGTTCAACAGGAAATAACATATTCCATTAAGTATAAAAATCTATGGTGCCCTACAGGCAAAAGGAAGGATTAGGACAGGGATTTAAATAGGGAGATGGTGTTTAGAAGGGAAGGAAAGAGTAGTAAGGGGAAAGGGTAGGTAAAAGGGAGAAGCACAGGTAAGGAATACTGAGGGAGGCAGTGGTCAAAAGGAAAACTCTTAAGGAAGCAAAGGGAAAAGGAAGATGCAAAAATATGAATGGGGAGAGAATAGGATGGAGGAAAAGTCACAGATAGCAATCATAACTGTGAATGTAAATAGGATGAATTATCCCATAAAAGAGTAAGATAGTTGAATAGATTAAAAACTCTAATCTTACAATATGCTGTCTAGAAACACCCATTCAAAACAAGGGGATATGCACAGGGTAAAGGTAAAAGAATGGAGGAGAATATGTCATGCTTCAAATAAAGTAAAAAAAAATCAGGGTCAGCAATCCTCATTTAAGATAAAGCAAAACTAAAAAAAATAGACCTATTAAAAAGAGAAAAAGAAAGAAACTATATCCTGCTAAAAGGCACCGTCAAGAATGAAGCAATATCATTACTTAACATGTATGCATCAAGTGGTGTAGCATCCAAATTGCCAGAGGAAAAGTCAAGGGGATTAAAGGAAGAAATAGATAGCAAAATGTTACTAGTGGGGGACCTCAATCTACCACTCTCTGAACTTGATAAATCTAACCTCAAAATAAACAAGTAAAAAGTTAAGGAGGCAAATAAAATTCTAGATAGGCTAGACATGATTGATTACTGGAGAAATATGAATGGGGATAAAAAGTAATATACCTTCTTCTCAGCAGTACATGGCACATACACAAAAATTGACCATGTACTATGGCATAAAAACCTCACAATTCACTTCAGTAAGGTATAAATATTAAATACATTATTCTCATATCATGATGCAATGAAAATTATATGCAATAAAAGGCCATGGAAAGATAGACAAAATTAATTGGAAACTAAATCATTGTATCCTAAGGAATGAGTGGGTCAGGGGGTGGAGTCGAGATGGTCAAGTAGAAGCAGCAAAACTCCATGAGCTCTCCCCATAACCACCACAAATGCCTAGAAAATGACTCTAAACAAATTTTAGAGCTCCAGAAACCACAAAGCTGCAAAGTAACAAATTTCCTGTATGAGGCAGCCCAGCAAGCAGACAGGAAGAGTACATCACCACACTCAGGCAGCTGAGACCACCCCACATGAACCCATAGTTTTAGCCCAAGGACATCAAGGACCAGTTGGGGCTGGAGAATTTAGGAGGGTGGATCACCAGCAGAAGTGGTGGTTTCCAGAATTATCAACACATAAGAGCCAAGGACAAAGGGAAAGGTGAGTGGGACTCAGGATTGGGGGAGAGTGTCCAGCTGTCTGCCTACAAAGCTAGAAGCAGTCTGAAGTGGCGGCCCTGCAGCCACATTCACTTGGCTGCTTCAGAGATCTTAGTCTGCAGACTGGAGTGGGCCAAGTGACCATTCAGAGCAAAAGCAACCTCCCCATGACCTGCCTGGATTGGGATCATGGTCTTGGGTGGTGGTCCTTATGTGTGTGACCAGAGAGACAAAGCTAGTGGGTACTGCAGAGGCAGCACACTCCAGCAGCTGCAAAAACCCCAACAATTTGGGACAAAGCTCTCCCCTCTGTAAGCAGAGTTCTATTGAGCCCAGAAGTCAAGTAATTGACTGTCAACATGAGCAGGCAAAGGAAACAAACAAAGGAAAGGAATCCAACTTTAGATTCCTTTTGTGGGGACAAAAAAGATAAAAGAATGGAATGGAAAGAAGACAATACAGTCAGAATTATGGCATCAAAACCTTCCAAGAAAAATGTAAACTGGTTACAGGACATAGAAAATCTTAAAAATTATTTAAAAAAAAACAAATAAGAGAAGTGGAGGAAAAACTGGGAAGAGAAATGAGAATGATGCAAGAAAATCATAAAAAGAGTCAGCAACCTGACTGAGGAAAATAACACCTTAAAAACAGATGAACTTGAATGGCAAAAGAGGCCCAAAAAGCCAATGAGGAGAATGCCTTAAAAAGTCAAATTTGACACATGGAAAAGGAATCTCAAAAGCTCACTGAAGAGAATACTCCATTCACAATTAACGTGGGGCAAATGGAAGCAAATGACTTCATGAAAAGTCAAGATAGTTTTAACCAGATGCAAAAAAGTGAAAAAAAAATAGGAGATAATGTGAAATATCTCAGTGAAAAAAAAAGAAAACAATGACTTGGAAAATACATCCAGGAGAGACAATTCAAAAATCATTGTACTACCTGAAAGCCATGATCTAGATAAAAGATCCCAGAAATAATCCTTCAATAAATTCTCAAGGAAATTGCCCTGGTATTTTAGAACTAGAAGGTAAAATTGAACTGGAAATAATTTACCAATCACATCTTGAAAATGATCCCCAAAAGAAAATTTTGAGGAATGCTATAGCCAGGTTCTGGAGTTTCTAGATCAAGGAGCAAATATTACAAATGGCCAAGAAGAAACAATTTGAATACTGTGGAAACATAATCAGGATCACACAGGATCTGGCAGTTTCTACATTAAGGGACCAAAGGGACAGGAATATGATGATTCTGGAGATCAAGGGAGCTAGGATGTGAACCAAGAATCAATTTCCCAGCAAAACTGAGTATAATGTTTCAGGGGAAAATATGGTCATTCAATGAGGTGGAGGATTTTCAAGCATTCTTGCTGAAAAAAACAGAACTGAATTGAAGATTTGACGTGCATGTATGCATGTGCGTATGTATGTATGTGTATATATGTGCATATATGTATGTGTATAAATACACATATGTGTATATAGGAGGGCATGTGTGCATACGAAGACACATGTGAGTGTGTGTACATATGAGTACAGGTATACATAGACAGAAGGCACAGGATCAATTGAAAAGGAAGTGATGACCTTTTAAAAGTTGAAGTTGAGAGGTGGGATATGAATAGAATGAGAGGAGACAGGGAGAGACCGAATGGGGTTAATCATCTCATAGAGAAGAAGCAAGGGAAATCTGTTGAAATGGAGAGGATGAACAGGAAGGTGAAAGGGATTGACTCAACCGTACTCTCATTGAATTTGTCTGAGGGAAGGAATGACATACACCCTAAATTGGATATCTTGCCCTATAGAAGAGTAGGGGGGGCAAGGTCAAAAGGGGGATTATGGAGGGTAGGGGAGGTTGAGAGGGGAGGTTTTTTACAAACACACAATACTTTAAAGAGACAGAGAAAAAGTAGAGAATAGAATAAGTGGAGGGTGGGTGGGATAGGAAGGAGGGTAATATAGTCAGTCTTTCACAATATATCCATTGTAGAGATGTTATGCATAACTACACATGTACTGCCTTTATTAAAATGCTTGTCTTTCCATTGGGGTTGATGATGAGGGAGGAAGGGAAAGAATCTAGAATTTAAAGTTCTAAAATAAAATGTTAAAAAAACCCCACAATAGAATAATAACAACTTTATTATTTACATGAAACTGGGAAGTAAGATATACAGGCACTGGTGTAGGGAGATTCATCTTGCCCTACCAGAAAGTCAGAGGGGTTATGGGGTAGGATATAGGAGAAAGCTGATTGAGGGAGGGGGTATGCAGTGGGATTGCTCTTTTGGGGTGGTGGGTAGGGGAAAGATGGGGAGAAAATTTGTAACACAAAGTCTCAAGTAAATTGATAATGTAAACTAAAAATAAACATAAGTTAATTAAAATATATTGTAGGAAAATTAATTTGGATGAAAAAATTGTCCAAAATTTCAAGGCAATTAATGAAAAGAAATGATAGGGAAGGTGGCCTAGCTGTACTACAAAGAAGAAGTCATCAGAACTACTTGGTAGTGGCTGAGGAATAGAGCAGTGGATCAATGAAATAGATGCCCTTTCCTCCATCATACAAGACTCAGTTGCCAATCACTGCAGAAATGTACTATTTGATAAATCCAAAGACCCCAGTTTTTGGAATAGGAAGGCATTATTTTACAAAAAAACTTCTGGGAAAACTGGAATATAGTATGGCAGTAACTGGGCATAATCCATGACGTAACACTGTACATCAGAATCCAGTCTAAATTGGTACACAATCTTGGTATAAAGGTTGATATTGTAAATAATCTGGGGAAGCAAGGAATAGTTTGTCAGATTTATGGAGTAGGGAAGACTTTGTGACCAAAGAAGAGTTGGAGAGCATTATAAAATGCAAAATGGATAATCTTGATTATATGAATTTGGAAAGTTTCTGTACAACCAAAGCCAATGGAACCAAGATTAAGAGGGAAGTAGGAAATTGGAAAAGAATTTTTAAACACCAGTGTCTCTGATAAAGGTTTCATTTCTATTATGTAAAGGGAACTGAATCAAAACTATAAGAATCCAAGTCATTATCCATTTGACAAATGGTCAAAGCATATGAACAGACAATTTTCACAGAAATCAAAGATATCTATAAGAATATTAAAAAATGCTCCAAATCACGATTATTTCCAGAAATGCAAATCAAAACATTTCTGATGTTCCACATTTCACCAGTCAGATTGGCTTAGATGACAAAACAGGAAAATCACAAATGTTAGAGAGGATGTGAAAAAAATGGAACACTAATGCATCACCGGTGGAGAGGTGAACTGATTCAACCATTCTGGAGAGCAATCAGGAAGTATGCCAAAAGGGCTAAAAAAACTATACACCCTTTGACCCCATAATACCACTTATAGGGTTGTATCCCAAAGAGATCATAGAAGTGGGAAGAAGACCTAAATATACAATATACATATACATATATATATATATATATATATTGCAGCTCTCTTTGTAGTGACTAAAAAGTGGAAATTAAGTAGACTCCCATCAATTGAGGAGTAACTAAACAAGTTGCTGTATATGAATGTAATGGAATACTATTGTGTTACAAGAAATGAGGAGTTGATGGACTTCATATTTACCTGGAGAAGCTTATATGAACTGACGGTAATTGAGAAGAACAGAACCAGGAGAAATGTGTACACAATGACAGACACAACATATGTGTGATGACCAGCATTGATAGACTGAACTCTTCTTGACAACACAGGGGTATAAGACAACTCTAAAAGACTGAGGCTGGAAGGAGATGTCTACATGTCTAAAGATCTAGAAAGGATAGAGTTGAAATGCAGACTGAAGCAAACTACATGGTCTCATTTTTTTTTCCATGTTTGCCTTCCTTTCTTCTTTTCCATTGTTCATTCCATTGGTTACATTCCTTCTTTGCAACCAGACTAATGTCTAATGTGAAAATGTTTGCAGATACCATACTTGATTGCATACTGCCATGGGGGGATAGGTGGGGGAGGGAAGGAGAAAATTTGAAACTCAAGGGATTGTGGAACTGAATCTTGTAAACTATAAGTAAACAAACAAATTAATTTTTAAAATTTACACATAAAAAACCTGAAGGGAAGTTTAACATCTTTCCAGGCAAGGACTGATTGCATCTTCAATCCATCCTGTTGCTTACCCAACTCCTTTCTTTCATCCTCCTCTTCACTAGGGAGGGGAAAATGAGGTCAAATATGTCTTACAAACCTTTCAAAAATGCACAAGGAATGTTTTCTCATTTAAATTTAGACTTTTAGTCTACAAGAATCATTTGATACTTAGTGACA
>CM053594.1:238364222-238383972 GCA_028646575.1 Pseudocheirus occidentalis | reverse complement strand
GGAGATTGCACCTTTTCCTGAGATCCTGCTTCTACAGCTTCTACTGAGAACTTCCAAGGACCAGGCTGAGAAACTGTCGTGAGTCTGAGAGGGATCCCTGCTTGAGGAATCCTGTTCTATTTGTGAAGGCTTGGGAATGTGGGTGTCCACTGCGTTAACTATGTGTATCAACTTTGTGACCATTATAATGACTTTGGCTTTCTGGTTTTGGGACTTGTCGTTCTGGTTTTGGGACTCAGTGTTATGGTTTCTGAATAAAGACCTTGGTTCTGCCTTCCATGTGGAGAGTTTGCTACATTTTGTGATCTAAAACTATACCAGCATATTCATAACCATCATGGGTGTTGTGAATATCTCATTATTGATACAAACGTGAGGACATATTCCCCACTCCTTGTCTCGCTTTGATGTATCAGGAAGACACCATGGCTGCCAGCACCCCCTGCCAACACTAGTTGGGCAGCTTTGAGGCAGGAGAGGGTCACATGGAACCAAGGGTACTCTGAAAGGGGATGGTCCCCATCACCTCCACCTGACTCCCCCTGGAACATGAACAAACTTGTGGTGTCTGGAGTGTCCAGAGGAGGGTAAGGGGCTGGTGGGGGGTAAATTGTCACCACTGGGGGCCCCTCTTCAATGGGGATTCGGGGTGGCAACACTGGGGGCAGTAGTTCCATCGAATCAAAATGGGAGGCAGCAATAGAAGCAGAGCTGGTGGAGACAGAAGCTGAGGGACGATCAGAGAGACCCCGATATGCCCCCTGAGACAAGTGCTGGTTACTTTTACTAGGTCCCAATGGCAGCTCCTGGCTGGGCAGACTCTCTGAGTGGTTGAGGCAGGATAGGTCCAGGCTATCTGTGTTCTCCCCTGGGTGCAATCCTGTAGAACAGACACCCAGGCCTTCATATTCAAGGCATCAGCTGTCTCTAGGATGTATTCCATAGAACCCTCCACCTTAACTACAAAGGTGTTCTCCTTGTCGGGCATTTCCAGGGATGTGGATCTCCGGACATCTGTGACGGTAGAACACAGGATGTTGATCCAGGGCCGGGATGCCTTAGGTGGGATATAGAATTCCAGCCGACTTCCTCCTCCTCCTCCTCCTCTTTCCCCCTCACTCTGAAGCAGCAGGCGACACTTCTGCCACCTTGGTGGTCCCCCACCTCCAGATGAGGTTCCAGTTCCTCCTCCCCCTCTACCTTCTCCTCCACCAACAGTTGCCTCCTCTGTTCCCATGAAGTTCAGTAGCCCCTCCCTTTGTACTGTCCCTGCCCCGTCCTTTAAGAGTCCCCCTCCCCTACTTAGTCTCAGCCTCTCAAAACTGTGTGTCCATCTTTCTCCAGGGGATGTCCCACTGCTAGTTGGCCCCACATTGGTGCTACCACCCCCACCAGAGGAGTTGGAGTGGCTGTTTCCACCCAGGACAGGTGGCCGAGAGGCAGAGGTGTCCAAGGGTCCCACTACAGAAGGGGGATCACCAGCTGCCCGCCACTGCAAGATCCCTCGGACCGAGCCTCGTAATGATAGGCCCACAGAGCAGAGGGAGAAACGTTTCTTCAGCTTAGGCTTTGAGGAGGATGAAGAGATTGAAGGAGGGAGAGGGCCAGCCAGGTCTTCAGAGGACCAAGAAGGACCCAACATAATCAGAGGCCCACTGTTCCTGCAGCTCTCCAGGGTTGGGGTTTCTGTACCAGGAGTCAGGGGGACTAGACCAGATGATAAAAGGGAACCTGAGGCCTGGGCCACCTCTGCCTCAAAATGCTGCAAGAACTCAGCAAAATGTCGGAAGAAGGCTGCCTCAGCCCCAGGCCCTGCATATTGGGGATTGGAAGGCAAGTAGAGGTGGAAGTGTCCGGCAAAGTCCAGGGCTGCCACCCGAGTATGGGATTCATAGAACTCCCACCAACTTGGGGGAGGTGGTGGTGGTGGTGGTAGTAGCAGAGGGGGAGGAGGAGGAGAAGCCCCATCCTCAGGGAAAGGGGCACCATTCATTATGAGCCAGATGAAATGGAGAGTGGGGGTCCCAGGGGAGGAAAGGAAATGGGGGGGGGAGCCCAGAAGACTCAGGGTCATCTGGAGCAACTGCATCTCGGTCCCTGCGGTTTGCTCCAGTGGCAGCAGAGGTGGCTCCTGCTCTCCCCACCCCCAACCTCAAAAAAATTTTAAAAGTCAAATAGAAGAGGTTTAAAAAATGGAAAAATCTTTTTTAAAAATAAAATTAACAAAATGAAGGAGGAGAGTGCACAGAAGAAAACAACTTCTTGACAGGTAAAATTGGCCAAATGGAAAAAGAGATACAAAAGCTAAATGAATGAAACAGTCAGAATTATATAAGTGGATGCTAATGTCTCTATGAGACATCAAAAAACAAAAAAAATCAAATAAATTTTGAAAATGGAAAAAATATAAAATCTGTCATTGGGAAGGAAAAAATACTGGCCTGGAATATATATTGGTCTATTTGAATGCCAAGATTTAATAAAAGAAAGAAAAAAAGAAAGAGCCAGGACAGCATTTTTCAAAAAATCATTAAGTTAAACTGCCCTGAGGTCCTAGAATCATAGGGTAAAATAGCCATTAGAAGAATCCACCCATCATCTCCTGAAAGAGATCCTAAATTGAAAACAACACAGAATATTACAACCAAATTGTAGAATTTTCACATTAAGGAGAAAATACTGCAAGTACCCAGAAAAAATAAATTATCATAGAACCAGAGTCAGGATTATGTAAGATCTTGCAGATTCTACATTAAAAGATTGGAGGGCTTTGAATAAGATGCCATAAGACAAAGTAACTTGGATTACAAGCAAGGATCAACAACCCAGCAAAAATGAGAATAATTTTAGGGGAGGAGAAGGACATTTAATGCAATAAGGATTTTTTGGTTTAATCCTAAGGACTTTGACCTCTGAAATATCATATATTCTATGGCCTTTGATACAATAACAGAGAAGCTTCTAGATCTTATTTTATTCTGATTACATTTCCACAATAATAAATTATTTCTTCCTGAATGCTTGTAATATTTTTTCATTGAATTTTTCTTCATCAGGCTGTTGACTCTCTTCTCATGATTTTCTTCATCATTCTCTTTTCTCTTTCCCATTTTTCCTCTACTTCTATTAATTGATTTCCAGGATCCTTCTTGTGCTCTTCCCATGGCCTGTAGTCAGTTCATATTTTTCTTGGAGGCTTTTGATGAAGGATTTTTTTACTTTGGTGTCTTCTTCTGGTTCTATCTTTTGATTCTCTTTCTCCCCTTTCCCCGCAAAAGATATTATAGTCTGATTGCACTTCCTCTGTTTGCTCATCTTACCAATCAATTATCTGCCTTTTGAACTCTTTGTCATGGTAGATCTCTGCTTCCAGAGTGGAGAGTGCTATGTCCCAAATTTCTGGGTTTTGTGTAATTGTTGTCAGAGGTATGAGGAGGGCACCCTCTATATGGATTCCAAAAGTTCTGCCAGGCTAGCACTCCTCACTCCATGACTGCCACCCAAGACTGTGCACCAGATCCAAGCATGTCAAAGGAAGAACAATTCCTTTCAGAATAGGCACTTGGTCTGCCTACAATCTGTAGGCCTGGAGCTC
Source organism: Pseudocheirus occidentalis (assembly GCA_028646575.1). Classification (NCBI taxonomy): domain Eukaryota; kingdom Metazoa; phylum Chordata; class Mammalia; order Diprotodontia; family Pseudocheiridae; genus Pseudocheirus; species Pseudocheirus occidentalis. Next base: position 238,380,377 of record CM053594.1, on the reverse strand, counting down.
TGAAGCCATCTGCATGCACTGACATCTCCACCACCCCAGGGGCAAGGGCCTGACTGAACTCTTCTCTCACCCAGTTCCAACAGAGTTTCCTACTTTCCTTTTACTTTATCTTTGGTGTTCATGGGTTGAGAAGATTGAAAACTACCACAGCTGCCAGTTATTCACTCTCCTGAAATATGCTCTGGTAGGTTTGTACCACTGTTCTGTCACCCTGTGTCTGGGTCTGCATGGCTCATTCAGAATTGCACTTCACATCAGGCTGCCTTCAGTGGGAGGTTTAATTCTCTCTGTGACTTTGTGGATTCTGTCGCTCTAAAATTTGTTACAGTCATTTTTACAGGTATTAGACGGGGTAGGATCAGGAGCTCAATCAAGTTCCTGCTTTTACTCTGCCATCTTGGCATCATCTAACTAGATGATGATGTGACTTGCAGTTGATTTTTATTTCAGTGATGGAGGGCTGTGCAGGGTCAAAAGTCTCACTTTCTCTTCTAGAGACATCTAGGTCTAGGGTCTAGTATGACTAGACATGGCCTAGGATTCAGTGGGAGACCATGGCCCATTTAAGCTAAGGCCTTTTCAGGTTCATATGTTGAATGAGATAAGGCCATTGAAAGAATAGCCTTCTTTAAGCAATTACTCAAGGGATAGCCCCTTTAAAATAAATTATAGCCTCTATAAAATAAATAAAAATAGAATAATAAAATAAAATAAAATAAATCAAACTGGGAGGGCAAGACCCTCAGGCTTCCTGACCAAAAGGGAAACAGCTACTATTTTGCATTTATATTCATTCTATGTTGGGAGAGCAGGTGTCTATTGTCTAATCTATGAGTTCTATAGTGAACTGGGTTGATAGCTTTTTTTCTTTGAGAAATAAATCTATCCAGAAACCCAAAGGAAAAAGGCAATGTTTGATCATGGATATATACCTTCTCCTGGGAATGCCACCCCTATAAGAAATTCTCCCAATACTCAGACCATATGCATAACGGCAAATGTCAAAACAATGTGCCCATTTCTTAAGGTTGCAACCAGTGCTTTAGCTACCTTGGGAAATTTTGAGCATAGTGAATTAACATTCCCTTTCCACAACTCTCCCTGAACTAAATTATATCTTTTGCTTCTGTTTTGTGCATTCTTGTTGTCTCTCACCATCTTTCTCTCTGGGAGCCAAGTGGTTGACTTTGTTATGTTTGGCACTATAATGATAATATATATAGTCCAATTTCAAAACAATCACTCACCTCCATACTTGCTCATGAATTTGGTCAAATTTAGTTGATTAATCCACCAAACTTTTCAATCTCTTTTTAATTGAATGAGGATTTCCCTATTAGGATATATATTTTTGACTGAGTAGATTCTAAGGATTTTGAGATTCCTAAAACTGAGTGAGTCATAAGAAGAAAGTATGCTGCTACTGCTATTGGTTTTAATTTAAAACCACGTAGGGAAGGAGTGTTTAACAGAAGTTTAAGAGGAAAGTTTTTGAATGAACCAGTAAAGAAGGAGATACTTCCTGTAGGTGTATTTTACTTTCTACTAGAAATAATTCTACTTAGTAGAAGGAGGAATGTACATATAGCAAATTGCTTAGACATTCTACCAGATAAGATTTGGAATACGTGCCATAAATACTGATAAACTAGTTGGTGGATCAACTTCAACAAACATTTAAAGTGTCTGTACAAAATCTTGACATTTATGGAGTCATTAAATCATTTACCCATCCAAGTACATGTCACAGTCTATGCAATACTGTAATGACATAGATAGCATAGTAACAGGTTAAAGATGGAATACAATTATGAAATAAGAAGATTTATTGGGAAAGATGGGTGACACCAATGAAATTATGAAATTTAAAAAGAATTCTCCACTTATAAAAATGGTGAGACATTAATTGGTTTTGGCATGTTTAATGACAAACTAATGACTTATTTAATTGATAGCTACTGTCATTTTAGGCCCAAATATATGAACAATGTTTGCTGCAATTAGCACATTTATAAATAATGCTTTACTCACTATTTATTTCTTTAAGTCATGTATTTCCAAAACTGCAAAGTGTTGCCAAAGTGCCTATTGGATCTTGCAATTCCTTAAATAAGAACACTGTGATAGAACAAAAGAGAAAATAGTGTCAGTATAATCCAGACTGCTCCTTCCTCACTGATTTCCTTGATAGGATTACTACTTAATTAGAAAAAGCGTTATATGGTGTACATAAATGTCATATTTGCGAAAACATTGAACAATATCTAAAATATGCTTCAACACTCGACATTTTAGTTTAATTCATAATTTGTTGAGAAATGGTATCTCCAAATTTTCAGTTAATGAAGAATATTTTAGGTTAGAGAAGACTTATTAGATTCATCATCATTGACATCAAAGGTATATATAAACTACTTTTTTATGCAGAAGAGGACTTAAGCAAATTTTGGAAGATTCTGTAATAGATACCTACACTTAGAAGGTGGAATATAGGAAAACAGGTTTCTATTTCATGTGTTAAATAGTTTAAGACTACAACTTATAAAGCAAATTAACTTTCTGATTTAAGGCCAAAATGACCTAAAAGTATAAATAAGCTGTTGAGTTTGGAGTAGTGACTGGTTAAGAAATGTAAGCTATTTGAATCTTTCCTTATTTCATATAATTACAGATGAGGAAAAAAAAGAGACAGGATTTGGAAGCACTATTTTAAACTGAATGAAGTAAAACTGCAATTCATAAATTTATGTGGGTATCATTCAAAATATGCACACATTTATTCACAGAATATTTATTCATGGACTACTTTATGCAAATAGTTTTACTAGGTATTATGTAATACAAAGTCATCTTATGCACGGATATCATGAAAGATAATAATCTTACCATCTAAAGCTATAAAAACTCAATATAAAATACATGGCTATTTGAATTTGGACCAAGTTGAATGTGATTAAAAAAACGCAAATATACTCTAATTGTACATTGAAATCAAACAACACATTTGAGCGTTTCCTTTGGATATTCCTCACCAAAAGAGGTAAGGAGAAAATAATGAGAATTTGGATGCAATATTTGCATTACTGCAGTCAAGAAAACATGTGCAAAGTAGCCTAGCCTCAAAATAGCAGATATATATGGCAGTTTTGCTTTGATATTTGTGTAAAATTTACATATTCTCTCATGATTCATTGTCTTCACAATTGTAACTTCTATAATTTAAAGGGGAAAACCTATAAATTGGGGCCATAGTTGATTTATTAAAGCTGATAATGCCTGAGGCAATGTTGTGAAAGAAGTATGATTACTTAAATTTAGAATAATATCTCTGAACAATGAACATATTATCTTAGCTTAGCAAATATAGAATAAATATACTTCTACCGTTCCTCTAACTGAAATCTTTATACTCAATAAATAACACATTCCAGTAGATTTTATTGGCCCTAGATTATTGTGATTGTGTTTCAGAAAAAATAATGCAAGAATGGTAAGTTATCTTGTAATGCACTGAGACTATAATGTCTTCATGATTGGTTAGGAATTTTCTTGAACTGAATTAGTAAGAGGAGCAAATATAAACTTTTGTTCAATATATTGAGGTGATTATTGATTTGCAATTAAACTTAGAAAAATAAGCAACAAACAGTAAAACTTGCCTCTCAGAAGTTCTCTCTGCTGGTCACCATATAGCTTAAGGCAGTAAGAATTTGAAGCTAATTTGAAAGAAGTTATCTTATTTTCAAGAATAGTGTACTGATGCTCAACTGATTAGAGTCATATACTAATGAAATTGAGGTCACAGAACCATCCAGACACATGTCAGCACAGACAACTATGCTCAACACTCTAAATACCCTATATCTAGGGAAGTTCTGTTTGTTACCCCTTATAAACAGTGTGTGTCTGGATGAGAACAAGCAATAACCAAGTTAGAAGTAACTGCATAGTTGTGCTGTTTTACTGTTCAATACAAATAATTTGCAAAGAGATCACCTGAACTATAGCAGTATCCCTATTTTTCTTTTACCATTCTTCAGTCCTTTTAAACAGCTGCTAAATTAAAATTCTCTGCATAAGTCTAACTAAGTGACTCACCTGATCAAAAATCTTCACCGGCAGGGTGGAGCCAAGATGGTGGCGTAGAAACAGCAAGGTTTTGTAGCTCCCACATAGCCACCTCAAATTCCCATAATATATGACTCTAAACAAATTTTTGGCCTCCCAAACTCACAAAAATACAGAAAACACATCATTTGCTGAAGGCAGCTAGGCCGGTGGGGCTCATCACAGCAGGCTGAGAGCCAAAACCATCCCAGCCTGAAACTGACAGCTGGCCCCAGGGTTGTCAGGAGGAGCTGCATCTAGAGACTTTAGGAGAGTGAATCTGTAGCAGCTGTGACAGTTTTCAGATTTATCAAGACAGAAGAAATAAGGACTAAGTGAAGGGTCGGTGGAATTCAGTTATATTTGGGGGAGAAAAGCAGTCAGGCCAAACTGCCCCCAGGGCAAAGAAACACAGAAGCGGCAGAAGCAGCAGCTGCCTGGACCAGGTTGCGTCAGAGTTCTGATCCTGCAGACTTTAGGGGGCCAAGAGGTGCTTCAGAGGCCAAGTGTCTCTTCTTTTGGTGGTGTTTTGCCAGACTCATCTGCTGGTGAAGGACAGTGCCATTGTTGCAGAGGTTGTAGAAGCTTGTTGTTGGCTCAGAAGCCCTGAAGAAGGATTTTCTTGTTATATGTTTACAGAAATCCTGGAAGAGGGTCTTGATGATGTTTTCAGGGGTCCTGAGACTGTTCTGCAGGCAGAGAGTGAATTGATGAGGACACTGATAATGAATGTTGTGGCTTTGTTAAGCTTTATCTCCCCAGGAACAGAGATTGCTGAAAATTTGCTTCAGGTCAAGATGAAAAGAGAACTCTCTGAGTATTGAATGCTATTATCATAATGTGGTTTATTAGTGACCAAGGGATGGATATTTGTGCATTTTCTAATGATTGTATTTAGTGATAAATGATATTTAGTAACAGATTGCTAAATAAGTGATTGATTGAGGTAACCTAGTTGCCCCATGAGTTGAAGACTAACTATAGTACTCTGAGATGACTTAATGTCTAAGGAGGCAAAACTTAGAGATACCAGATGATTGGGTTTTTTTGTCCTTTGTTCTAAATATTATGACCACTTTGGTGAAAACTATGTACCATTTTAATGATAAGCTGTTGTGAACACTATATTGTGATTTTCTGAGAATGTTTTGCTTTGATTTGATATAGGATAAATAGAATGTTCACTATAAGGTGTAATCAGAACCTTAAAAGCTGTTCACAGTAGTATTCTTCTGGAAAGCTGCTAGTGCATGGCATTACAGAGGTTCTTGCTACCAATATAGGAATAGAGTGCAATTTGAAGATCATAAAAGCCTCCTCAAAAATATTACTATGGAATGGAAGCAATTTCAGATTCTCAGAGACTAGAGTAGTAGATCATAATCTATGGAAAGTTATCAGTTTGAAAGAATTCAGGTATAATACTAACAGCAGATTTCTACCTGCTGTCCACAGATCAGTATATCTTAATATGTGAGAGACTCTTCAAGAGGAATTCATTTTGAGGTAGTCAATTATTTTGCAAAAAAAACCCAATTAAATACATATATAGAACATATTATTGTTCCTTGGTGCTGTGTGATACTTTGAGGTGCTCTTGGGAACAAACTGAGGGAAAGTGACAGAAGATAAGAAAGATAATGTTAAGATATTACAGAATTTGTAGATTATCCATCAGCATTTCCCACTAAGACCTTTGATCAATATCCAATGAACTGAGCTAAGTAATACTGATATCTGTATGATAAATTCAAAGATTTTCATGCACAAAAAAAGTTTCATAGATTTTTCCTGGAAAAAGCATAGGAAAAATGATGGAATTTCTTCAGTTACACTTATATTCATGACTCTGCATTGTCAGTGATGAGCATAAATCAACAGAATATTGTGAGGACAATTAGAGGTAATATGCCAAGATATATATCATGAGATAAAAGAAAATAAAGCCTTGGAATTTTATCTGAGATCCATGATATCTGTGGACAAATTTTAAGAGTCTTTGTATTTAGCTGTCATATATTTTGATAATTATATTTCATGAAAACTAACTCCTTTTGAATATTATGTTTTTTTTTAATTAAAGCAAACATTATTATTGAACGAGATATATAGGCTTAAAGATACTAACCAATACTTCATTTTTTACAAATACATAAAGAACCTCTGAGTTAATGTCTACTCTGAAGAAGTTAAGGAGATAATATAAACCAAGACAATATTATACCATAAAGTCTTCACTGTGATGCTAGACATAGATTTGAATACACATAAAAATTCATACTCATATTCATATATGCTTGTATCAACATATATACATACATGTTGTTTTCATTTCATAATATTTATTGTTATTTACAGTAACAATATTTATTGTTATTGTTACTATTTTTATTATTCTTAACCCTTCAATTGTATCAGCTGGGTGATTCAATGGCTAAAGTGCAATAATTAAGATTTAGGATTGCATGAAGTTTTATTCTGCCTCTTATATTTGTTAACTGTGTAATCCAGGATAAATCATTTAACCTCTTTTAACCTCAGTTTCCCTATCTGGAAAATAGAATAAAAATAGCACCTACCTCACAGGATTATTGTGTGGATAAAAAACAACTGCTCAGTGCAGCTAGGTTTTGCATTGAATAGAGCACTGGCTCTGGAGTTGGGAGGACCTAAATTCAAATCTGACCTCTGGCACTTAACACTTATCAGGTATGTGACCTTGGGCAAGCCATTTAAACCCAGTCTCCTTGCTTTCCCTCCTCAAAAACAAATAAACAGAAAAAAGTGCTTCTCAGATATTTGAGACTACAAGTAGTGTTCAACCTGGTTGCACCATATAAGTGGTACTTATAAAAATAATGATGATCATTATGATGATGGTGATAAAAATAATTACAATAACTGCAAAAAATGAAAAACAAACAGTTCAGAATTGAGAAATGAAAAAGGCTAAAAATAAGTGATGATAACAAATGTCCAGAATTGCAAAATGGTAAAACTTAATTTGACAAAGTAGTTGAAAGTCACAAGACAAGCTTAGTACATTGTGTGGTACTCATTTGTAAATGTATTGTGTATTTGCATTCACTATCAAGTATTTAAATGAAGAGTCAAAATTAGCAATAAACTAGAGGAAAGTATACATGTTGTTATTCAAAGAAAAAGGGAATGGACAGTATTCCAACAGTGTTAGAGCAGGGATGATCATCAGGCTCAGTGGAATCATTAGGGAACATAATAACAAGTAAACTGATAATCCCAGTCCTTGAAAAAAAAGCTTTCAGAAGAATATGGGACAGGTACAAAGTGAAAGTAGAGAAAGTAGATTATTATTTAAAACCCTGAAAGAAATTAGTAAGAGAAAGAAGATTATTTATCACTAGCAGTCAGTTACAAGAATGTGTGGAATATGTAGAGACATGCTGTCCCTGTTCTCTACATTAGGGGAATGGAAGATTTGGTAAAATGGGAGACATTAGGAAGGCAGATAAGTGAGAGACTAATGAATGGAGGAGGGACTCTAGCATTTCCCCATTTCTGCCTTTTTTGATGTAATATTTCAAAGATCTCATTGAATTTGGCTTAGGGAAGGAATGACATAAACTCTAAACTGAGTATCTTGCCACATGGGGAATATGGAGGATGGGAATGGCAGGGGGGTGATGAAGGTAAGGGTGGGGTGGGGGGTGTTGCGGGAAGAATACACCTCAGTAAAGGGACAGGGACAGGGGAGAGAACAAAACAAGGGGAGGGGGTGAAGGATAGGAAGGAGGGACATACAATCAGCCTCTCACAATTTGCCCACCATGGAGATGTCCTGCGTAATTACACATGTACAGCCCATATTGAATTGCCACTCCTTCCTGTGGAAGAGGGTGACAGGGGAGGAAGTGCAAGAATCTAGAATTTAAAGCTATACAATCAAATGCAACTGGGAAATAATACATACAGGGACAGGGGCAGGGAGACCCTCCCTATCCTACTAGAAAGCTAGAGGAGTGTTGGAGGAGGACATAAAGGGGAACAGATTGTGGAAGGGGCTTTATGGTGAGATCAATGTTTTGGGCTGGGGGGTAGGGGAAGGAAGGGGAGAAAATTTGTCACTCAAAAGCTTGTGGAAATGAATGACATAACCAATAAAATAAATATAAAAAAGAAAGTCAGTTAACATTTTTAAAGGCATTAATAAAGAGGATGCAAAATGAAAAAAAAATTTAGGGATCAGTGTAAGCCATAAATAATGTTAGATGAGCAAATTTTAATCTGAATTTTGTTGAAACTTTTAGTTTTAGATAGAGAAAAATTTGTGTAAAAACAGTTATGTCACTTATCTCTTAAAATGTTTATATATGCCATATAGGAATCCAGGTATTTACACATTTACCTATATTTAAAGAATAGGTTACAGGTAAAAAAAATTGGTTATCAGTTATGGAAATTGTTGACTAACTCATTTTATTGTTTTTAAGATAAAACTTAAAATTATTAATCAATCACTGTATGAGGAAAGGTGATTAGGTGAAAATTTTATTTTGAATTTATAATGCCCATTCAGACCATTCCTCCTGCATATATTATATTTGACAAATCAGGGGGCATCACCACCAGTCCCTCCCTAAAGTCATTCTCAGTTATTCTTGTTTTTAAAACTGCAAAGACCCCTGAAAACTATCTCTATAGGCAAGGTCATTAAGCCTGGGAAAGGGACTTGTTTTAGCTATGTAGTTTCTAAATAATGAACCTAACCCACTAAGAAGTTGCAAAATATTTTTAAAAAAAGGTTTTTAACAATTGGCATTTACACGAGGACAAGGTTAAATTAGAGAAAATAAAAATGATAAATTAATTTACTTATATACATAAGAGACCTAGTAAATCTTCATTGTTTATCACAGATCTTTAGAAATAAATTTAATTGTAATTAGGTCTAATCTCTGATTGGTGAAAATCATTGTTTAAGATAATAGAAAATTAAGACTATTTAATTCATATATTCCTAGTTTTCTTTTCTATAACAAAATTTTAATGATCAGAATAATTAGTCAGTAAAAGATATAAATTCTTTTTTGTTACCTTTATGAGAAATCTAATACTAATTTTTCATCAAGAACTAGAACATCTACAGAAATGAATACACACTACTTAAGGCTCACCTTAGGAAGATTTCATAATTAATAGCTTTTAAAATTCATATCAGATCAATTACTACACCATCTTAAAAATGACAATATCTATGAATTCTGTAATTAACTAGAAATTTAGTTTGGTAATAATACTCTGGGAATTTATGTTACTTAAGGACATTTTACAACAGCTTGGTTTAAATTAATCCCGATCTTAAAAGTTTTTTTTTTCTAAAGTATAAAAAGAGCTATCATTTTATAAATTTTCAACTAATTTTCTCCATAGAACTTTAGTAATCATTTATAACTCTTTAAACTAGAAATATGACCTCTGACATTGATTCTAAAGATAATAAAGTTATTAATATTCACCATACTTCTGCTCAAAATACAGTTTTCAACTATCACATTATTGTTAAATTTTTTTTCCTCATCTCCTTAATATTGTGTGAGATAGCAAGTGTTCAGTGTACATGTGTTCACATATTGATACCACTAAGATTAACTACACATAGAATATGGATCTTTTCAATATTTTTCAAAAAATTTCACACCCACATGACAGAAGTCACAACTTACATATATATATATATGTATATATATGTATGTATGTATATATACACATAAATGTATGTGTATATATACATATATGTGTATATATACATATGTGGTTATGTATCTCATATTAGAGCTCATTCTTCATTTCCTGGACCTCAACAATTCCATAGAAATAAGCTACACAAACCAAACAACTGAAACCTCTTACCCCAGGATTTGTGTTTCTTGCTATGATCACTCTGATTTCAAAACAAACTACACTGGATACATCCTGATTTAAGTCCTTAGACACATACTCCTATCACATCAATTGTTTCCTGCATAACCTATGAATGCATCTATTTTAACCTATAACTACATGTATTTGACCCCCCACCTAAAGTCTTCCTTACTTCTACTAATGTAAATCATTTAGAGATGATATAAGTCAATACTACACTATATTGAAATATAACCTGCTTTAACTGTACTCTTAAGCAATACAATAGTGGTTAGGATGTCATTGTCCTGCTTGCAGAACCAAACTCATTTGGCTTCAGACTTTGGGGAACCCACACTTTAATTAAATCTGATTCTCTGGCTACAAAAAAGGACTTTTAATCATGGGACTAATTGATGTTGCTTCCCTCTTAATGTCAGAAACCATGTCATCTATTTCTTTACCATGTGAGATACATATTGCTATTTGTGACTGAATTGTCAAAGAATGTTGGCTTGCCAAAAACTCATGTAATTATGGATACCTCTATCTATGTATCACTCCTGTGTATGGAATATTACTTACATGAACTGTGTTCTCATTCAAGCTATATCTGGGAGAGAGTAATTGTTAAATGACCTCCATTTACTCTTTCCAACTATTTTTTTTAATTTCTGGTTTCTTAAAAAGAAGCGAGGAAAGTTTTGCACTATTTATTGACATTTTCAACCATTGTGACTACAATGTGTACTATTATTGATAATTTCAACCAATGGGCATATAATTTCTCTACTTAGAAAAATCTTTTGTATAAGAACAATGTAGTAGGGCAATTAGTATTCCATTTAGGTGATGAGTTAAAGGACTTTAAAACTCTAAAATACTCAACTGTTAGGGGGCAGAGTTAGTTGTCAAAAAGGAAGCAGTAATCTTTCATAGCTCCTCCAAGACTTCTGTTGCTAAACTTTAAAAGTAAATTTGAATGGATTTTAGAGTGACAGAAGCCAATGGGAAATGGAATGTGGTGGATTCCCAACCCAGGAAAGTGCCTACCCAGGTCTATGCAGGGGGAACACCAAGTACATAGGGGATGCACCAGCATGGATCTGAGAAAAGGCTTCAGCAGACTCAGAAGGTGCCCCAGTGAGCCAGAGAAATCATCCATCCCAAGGGTGCTTTGCAGCTGTCTCACCAAAGGGCAGAGGATCATAGGAGTTGGGTAAGAGAAAACACAGGGCCCACAGCAGGATCAGCAGCTTCTCCTGGGATTACCAGCCCACAGCCTGGGTGTTTAAAAATTACATATCAAAATGTCTAAAAGTCAAGATGGAGGAATAAAACCTAGCTGCTCTGATCTCTACTCCCTGACTCAGAAAAATTCAGAGACAAATGCCCCACCAAGAGTAAAATCCTGAATTAGTGGAAATAGATTCAGGCTTGGGAGTCACTGAAGAAGGGGGAAGTGAGTCAGGATGGTGGATGCAGCAATCACATACAACAAAAGCCCAGGTGTGTTTTAGCACCATCTGGGCAATGAGAAGACTGTAGCCCTGCCTCTGGCCTCCAGCTCTTGACCCATCCTGAGCTGAAGTCCAGAGACACAGAGGTGGAAACCTGAAGGGGCCAGATGATCCCACCCCCATAAATTATTCTGTGAGTCTCAGGGTAACTCATGGGAAACACTGAGGATCCAGGCCTTGGCCTCAGTCTAGTTACTCAGAGGCTACTGCTCAGGAAGTGAACAACCAAACCCCTACATCCCAGCCTGAGAAGCTCAATAATTCTGTACCCCAAAAGCAGATGTCCTCCCTAAAAATACAGGACATTGGCAATGATAATGGACAAGAAGGAACCTATGAAGTATAGGACTTTTTACTCAAACTTGAGACCACAGAAGGAAATGCTAATAGGTCTCAAGCCCAAAAAGCATTCTTGGAGGACCTCAAGAGAGAATTTAAAAACCAAATTAGAGAGGTAGGAAATAAATTAAAATCTGCAGTGATCAAACTGGAAAAAGAATCTCACAGAAGAAAACAAATCTTTAAAAAGTAAAATTGGAAAACTAGGATAGAAGGTTCAAAATCTAACTAGAGAAAATATCTACCTAAAAATAAAACTGAACTTTTGGAAAATGAGCTTCAGAAACTAATTGAGGAAAATAATTCACTAAAAATTAGAATGAGTCAAATTGAAGCTAAGGACTCTATGAGGCAGCATGAGTCAGTCAAACAAAGCATAAAGATTGAAAAATTATAAGAAAGTGCAAAATATCTCATTGGCAAAACTACTGACCTGAAAAAGAGATCCAGGAAAGATAACATAAGAATTATTGGCCTACAAGAGAGCCATGATGTAAAAAGCAGCCTGAGCAGCATCCTCCCAGAGACTGTGAAGGAAAACTGTCCTGAGGTCCTAGAATCAGAAGGGGAAATAGTTATTGAAATTATTCACCAGTCTCCTCTGGAATGAGATACCAAATGGCAAACTCTGAGAAATATAGTATCCAGATTCCAGAGCTACAAGGTCAAGGAGAAAATACTTAATGCATCCCAAAAGAAACAATTCAATATCATGGAACTACAGTCAGGGTTACACTGGACTTAGTTGCTACTACGTTAAAAGATCGGAGGGATTGGAATTCGCAGTTTTGTAAAGCAAAAGAACTGAAACTGCAAACAAGGATCAACTACCCATCTATACTGAGCATATTCTTTTCAAAGAGAGGGTAATTTAATGAAATAAAGGACTTTTCTGTTGAAAAAGCCAGAGATCAATGGAAAATCTGGTCTCCACTTACAAGACCCAAGAAAGACATAATAAGCTAAATAAGGAAAACACACTCACACATATACATACAAAAATAGATGCACACATATGCACATAACTTGGGATTCAATAAGAGCAAACTGTTTACATCAATATATGGGAAATGGACACCTGTCAATATTGAAATTTGTATAAGTATTGCGACATATAAAAGGTATGTACATAGATAAAAGGAGTGGGTATAAGTGAAATAATGTGAAGATTAAAAATGAACCCTACAAAGGTGAATAAAAGGATTGTAATGGGAGAAAAGGAAAGGTTGAGGTAGAAAACTGTAAATTATGCAACAAGAAGAGGCATAAAAACATACTTAACTGGAGGGGAAGGAAGAAAGGAGATGGGCATCAAATGAACATTCTCATTGGTTGTGATTTAAAGAAGGATCAATATAAACAGTTGAGTTTCGATTATAGCAGGAAAAGACAACATCTCTTAACAAAACAGGAAAAAAGAGAGAGAGCATGGAGTAATGTATGAAATTTATTTTCATTGTTTTGGGTTCAAGGAAGGAGTAACATACTCTGTTAAGTATAAAAATTTACTGTGACCTATAGAAAGTAGGATTGATAACGGGAACGGGGGTGGTGGTGCAAGAAGGGTGAGGCTGGTTAGAAGGAAGGGAAAGAGTAGCAAAGGGAAAGGGTAGTTAGAGAGGGGGGACAGTGGGAGGGAATACTGAGTGAGGTGGTAGTCAAAAAGAAAACTCATAAGGAGGGGTGAGGGAAAGGGAGATACAAAGATTTAAAAAGGGGAGGGAATAGGATCAAGTGAAAGTCACAGATAGTAATCATAACTGGGTATGTAATTGGGATGAACCCTCCCATAAAACAGAGACACATAGCAGAATTAATTAAAAACCATAATTTGACAATATTCTGTCTATAAGAAACACATTTGAAAGAAGGGGATATTCATAGGGTAAAGGTAAAAGGATGGAGTAGAATATATTATGCTTCAGCTAAAGTAAAAAGAAAAAGCAGGGGTTGCAGTCTTTATGGCAGATAATGCAAAAGCTAAAATAGATCTAATCAAAAAAGACAAGGAAGGAAATGATATTCTGCTAAAAGACATCATCAAGAATGAAGCAATATCATTACTTAACATCTATGCATCAAGTGGTATAGCATCCAGATTCCTAGAGGTAAAGCTAGGGGAATTAGAGGAAGAAATATATAGCAAAACTATACTCGTTTTGGAGATCAATAAATTGGGCATGCAAATGAAAAAGTTAAAAAAGTATAAATTGAAAATCCACAATTAAATAAAAAATTAGAAATAATGAAAACCTATGCAGAGATTAATAAAGTTGAAATTAAGAAAACTATTTAACTTATAAATAAAACTGAGTTGGTTTTATGAAAAAACAATAAAATTGATAGACCCTTAGACATCTTGATAAAAAAGAAAGAAAATTAAATTTCAAATATCATAAATGAAAAGGGTGAAGGTACCTCCAATGAAGAGGAAAATGAAATAACAATTAGGAATTATTTTGACAAATTTTATGCACCTAAATTTGACAATCTTAGTGAAATGGATGAATATTAACAAAAATATGTTGCCCAGGTTAACTGAAACGGAAATAAATTGCTTAACCCCACCTCAGAAAAAGAAATTGAAGAAGCTATGAGGGAACACCCTAGGAAAAAATTTCCAGGACCAGGTGGATTTACTAGTGAATTCTTTTTTTTAATTTTATTAAATTGTTTGTTTACTTTTAGGCTACAAGATACAGTTCCAGAGTCACTTGGCTTTCAGATTTTTCTCCACTTCTTCCCCACCCCCCATCCCTGCCATGGTGGCATACAATCATGTATAAGATCTGCAAACTCCTTCACATTGTACAATAGCCTGGTTTTATAGGTGTTATAGCCAATGGAGTGAACAATGAGAAAAGAGAAACAAAAGCCAAACATCAAAAAGAATGATGGCATGCATTGCTTCAGTCCCCTTTAAATTCTGATCTTTCTGGATCTTTCTCTGAATGTAGACATCTCCTTCCATCTTGAGACTTGTAGAGTGGTGTTTTTACTGTGCAATGCTGAGAAGCATCCAGTTTTTCAAAATTGGGTATCAAACTTATGATGTATCTGTGACTGTGTACAAATTTTTCCTAGCTCTGCTCTTCTCACTCAGCGTCAATTCATATAAACCTCTTCAAGTAATTATGAATTGAATCTCCTTCCCATTTCTTATACCACAACAATATTCCATCACATTCACATACCATAACTTGTTCAGCCATTCCCCAGTTGATGGGCATCCCTTAAATTTCCAGTTTTTTGCCACCACAAAGAGAACTGAAATAAAAACTTTTGTACATATGGGACTCTTTCCCACTTTTATGTTCTCTTTGGGATACAACCCCAAAAGTGGTATTACTGGGCCAAAGTGTATGTTATTATTTATACCTCTTTGGGCATAGTTCCAGATTGCCCTCCAGAATGGTTGTATCATACTTCACAGCTCCACCATCAATGCATTGGGATTCCAATTTTTCCACAACCTCTGCAGCACTTGTCATTTTCCGGTTTTGTCATCTTAGCCAATCTGACTGGTGAGATGTGGTACCTCAACATTGTTTTGATTTGCATTTCACGAATCAATATTGATTTGGAGAATTTTTCCATGTGCTTAAATATATCTTTTATGTCTCCCTCTGTAAACTGCCTTTTCATATCCTTTTACCACTTATCAACTGGGGAATGATTGGGATTCCTGTAAATTTTATTTAATTCCCTGTGTATTTTAGAAATGAGGCCTTTGTCAGAGACACTAGTTGTAAATATTCTTTCCCAATTTCCCACTTCCCTCTTAATCTTGGTTACATTGGCTTTGTTTGTACATAAACTTTTCAACGTAATCAAGATGTAATCAAGATTATCTATTCTGCATTTTATACTGCTTTCCAACTCTTCTTTGGTCATAAAGTCTTCCCTGATCCATAAATCTGACAGGAAAACTATTCCTTGCTTCTCAGATTATTTACATTATTGGCGTTTATATCTACATCATGCATCCATTTAGACGACTTTGGTATATGGTGTTAGATAATGGTCTATGTCCAGTTTCTGCCATACTATATTCCAATTTTCCCAGCAGTTTTTGTCAAGTAGTGAATTCTTAACCCAGAAACTGGGGTCTTTGTGCTTATCAAACATTATATTACTATACTCATTGACTACTGAGTCTTTTATACCCAATCTGTTCCATTGATCCACTACTCTGTTCCTTAGGCAGTACCACGCAGTTTTGAGGACTGCTGCTTTATAATAGAGATTAAAATCTGGTACATCTAGGCCACCTTCCCTAACATTCCTTTCCATTAGTTGCCTTGATATT
>CM053594.1:238334266-238363722 GCA_028646575.1 Pseudocheirus occidentalis | reverse complement strand
TTTGACTGACTCTTGTTGCATCATAGAGTCCTTAGTTTCAATTTCTCTGATTCTAATTTTTAGTGAGTTATTCTCCTCAGCCAGTTTTTGGAGTTCCTTATCCTTATTTTTATTTTTCATTTTTAAGGAGGCATTATCTCCAGTTAGATTTTGGACCTCCTGTTCTAGTACTCCAATTTTGCTTTTCAAAGATTTGATTTCTTCAGTGAGATTTTTTTCCAAGTTTGGACACTGCAGATTTGAATTTATCTCCTACTTCTCTAATTTCATTTTTAAAAATCTCTTTTGAGATCCTCCAAGAAGGCTTGAGACCAATTTGCATTTCCTTCTGTGGTTTCCAGTGTGGATACAGAGTCCCCGTTGCCTTCTGAGTTTGTTTGTTCTTGCTCACTATAAAAAGGATTTGATGGTCCTAGCCCTTGCAGTTTCCTTCTTCCCCATTGTGAGTGCCTTTTCATGGAATTTGGAGTGGATATCCAAGTCTGTGGTGCCGAAGTGTTAAGCTTGTCAGGTTGGGAGGTAGGGGCTTGGTAGCTCTAAGCTCTGAGTATGTAGCCTGATGCCAATACCAAGACTCTCAGTAATTCCTCTGAGTTACCCTGAGGCTTACAGAGTAACTTGTTGAGGTCAGGTCATCTAGCTCCTTCAGGTTTCAGAGTCTGTGTCCCTGAGCTATATAGCTCAAGCAGGCTTATAGCTGGCTATGGCTGAAGGCCTGAGGCAGAGCTGTCGTTTGCTGATTGGGTGGGTGGTGCTAAATTGGCTTTTATTGGTAGAGCTTGCTGGCTCCACCCTACAAAGCTTAGACTCTATACTGTCTTCTCTGTGCCCTCCTCAACCCTGTGCCAGCTTGGGGCCCCTTCCCATGATTCAAGGTTTTGCTTTGATTAGAACATTTAATTTAGGACTTTTCTTGGTCTGGGAGGGATTTAGAGGAACCACTAAACTTGGTTTCTGGCAGTATGAGTGTATAAGTTTAAACATCCATTTTGCCCCCACAGAACCTGCTGCTGTGGGCCCAAAGATTTTCCTACCTGGTTGGATGATCCTCTGTCCTCTGGTGATTTGGTTGGAAATCACTCAGGCTGGGTGAGTCTGCTGGATGCCTGGCTGGAGCTTTTTCTCTCCATCTGCTCTGCTCTGCTCTCTGCTCCATGCTGGCGTGGCTTCCTTGTGCTCAGCGTTCTTCTTACACTAACCTAAGTAGGCACTTTCCTGGGCTGGGAATCTGCCTTGCTCAGTCTCTCCATGAGTTCTGTCGCTCTTGAATTCGTTCAGATACACTTTTTAGCCTTTAGCATTAGAATGGCTCGGGCTGCAGCTGCAGCTTCTCCCCATTGCCCTGGGGCCAGGCCCAGTTTTCGGGCTGGGTTGTCCTTGGCTCCAGACCTGCTGCAACGGGTCCCTCTTGCCGATCTACCTTCAGTGGGAGATGTGTTTTCTGCAGTCCCATGGATTTGGGAGCCCTAAAATTTGTTATTTTATGTGTATTTAAAGTGGCCATGCAGAAGCTGCTGATCCTTGCTGCTTCTATGCTGCCATCTTGGCTCCTCCCCTAGTGAATTCTATCAAACATTTAATGATCAGTTTATCCCAATACTCTACACGCTATTTTGGAAAATTGGTGAGGAAGGATTTCAACTGAATAGAAAGGGGAGGAACAGCCATATGTAAAAAAAAAATGTACTGCAGCTCTCTTTGTGGTGGAAAAAAACTGGAAATTAAGGGGATACCATCAACTGTGGAATGGCTAAACAAGTTGTGGTATATTAATATAATGAAATACTATTGTGGTATAAGGAATGGGGAGTAGATGGCCTTCATATTTACATGGAGAGGCTTATACAGACTGATGCTACGTGAGATGAGCAGAACCAGGGGAAAAAATTGCATGCAAACACAGACACATTGTTTCTGTGATGACCAACTTTGATAAACTGGACTCTTGTCAGCAATGCATAGTTTTAAGACAGCTCTACAAGTCTCAGGTTAGAAGGAGATGTCTACATTCAGAGAAAGATTTAGAAAGAATAGAGTTTAAGTGGAGACTGAGGCAAGCTACATGCTATTGTTCTTTTCCATGTTTGGTTTTATTTCTTTTTTCCCATTGTTCATTTAATTTATTACAACCCTATACAGCCAGGCTAATGTCCAATGTGAAAATATTTGTAGATCCTATACTTGATTGCAATCTGCCATGGAGGGGGTGAAAGGGAGGGGTGAAAATTTGAAACTCAAGATATTGTTGAACTGAATCTTGTAAACAAACAAGCAAATAAGGAAACAAACAAACAAGCAAACCATACATAAATAAATAAATGGATAAACAAATAAATAAACAATAAACAAATAAACTGAACTGATTGGAAATAAACATATATTTGTGTAACTCTTTTACTACATATTAGCCCCAATTCTAATGTTTTTTGGGACAAAATACATGCTCAACTTCTTGGTGTTTGATATGATTGAACTATTACAAAGTATATCAGAAAACATCCAAAAATATCATTGCTCTAAAATAACTTGAGGAACATTGCTAACACAATATTATAAACACTGTTGAAGTTTTCTCCTTTTAATTTGATGTCCATGATTTTACATATTTTACCTGTATTGATTGTATTATTTCTTCATACATGCCTTCCTGCAATGACTAGACTGATTTCACAGCATTGGTAACCATTACCAACTCATATGTCTGAACATAAGTTTTAAAGATTAGGATTTATATTAGAATACTATTTGTAGAAATTGTTATCTGACACAATGTATTACTGGGTGTCAACAGAATGTAATGATAGTAGAATGCAAAACTGCAGTGTGACTTTCACTATAATTATTCTTCTGTAACCCCAATTCCATACAATTACACTTTGGCAGAGTGGACCCTAATCAAGAATCATCTCACAGGAGTACAGAACAATAGTGCTTTTGCAGGAAACTTGAATGTGCTAACAAATTCAATCCATAATATGGATCACAGCTATATCCCTGGCCCAACCCTGCTGAATTGTTCAATCAAATTCTGCATGATTTGCTACTTGTCAAATTCTTTCATAAATATAACTTCCATGCTGCTCTCTTGGCTAAGTATTTTTTGTGGTAGCATGCCTTATTCTGCTATGTCTCACCCACTTAAAGAGGTCATGGGTAATAGTGATAGGCACAGAGATTCATAGCCTCAAACTATTTGCTTAAAGAAAAAGGGGTGATATAAGGGTGCAATTTCAAATGCTCTGAGGTGTCTGTCATGGGTGTGTTCTGAGGAGTCCGCATCCCAGGGACACTAATTCACACTGGGCCTCCTATTTCACTTTGACTCTCCACTCCCCCCACCCAATCACTCATCTTCTGTTCAAAAGAGGCTTGGAATATTTGAGCATCCCTGAAACCACGGCTGCTTGAGTGATATACAGGAAGTAGTGAGGCATGAGATATGAAAACAAAGAAGTGTCCCCAAGTTGCAAGTTAGGTGGCTCATGTATCAAATTATGTGAAGTTTGCCATGAGTAAGTATGATGTAAGTGCTTCAGTTACCATACATAAACCCTAACCTAAGATGCTTAACTGGAATTTGATTAACATGAATGCAATTAATGTATGAATGCATTCAATCTCCATCTAGTCCACAATTATTCATTTGTTCCATGCTCTCTCATTTTGGTTGGTTCTGAAAGGTGCAGGCCAATATGAGATAAAAGAATAAAATAAAATTATTATGTCATTTTTAATTATAAACAAGAGCAGCAATAGAAAACAAAACTTGTGCAATATTCAAAATTACAAATATTATCTTACAAAAGTCTGTGTGTATGTATATAAAAATATAGTATATAGAGAAATTCAATTATAACTGTATGCACACACATACACACAAATGCATATGTATGTATTTCTTGAGTTTAATGAGTTTATGGTTCCTCTGTGATTTTGAGGATGAGAAAATATAAATTTGGAACTGAATGGGACTGAGTCTCATCAAACTATTCTGACACATTATTTTCTATCAGAACCTGGTTATTGTATGAATTTATATAAACAACTGTTTATAAAAAGAAGAAGGTTATATAGAATGGGAATTAGAAATTCCCCATGATGTCCAGGTTAATATTCTCTCCCAAGATCTGCTCCCACCTTGACTCTTCTCCTGGGCATATATTTTTCCTGTGAGTAGAAATCATTGTCCATGATTGACATTATATATGCATAAACTTTCAATTCATTTTAAATGTTTGTATTCATAATTTAAATGCAAAAAATATATGCAATGGATAATGCCAAAAATATTCTATCAAAAACTGAATCTTCATTTATTACTGCTTGAGTTTTAAAAATGCATAATGCATATTTTCTTCAAAGTTTCGCTATTTTTCTGTGTTTCCTTCTGAATGTTGTTATTTTCTATTCTCTATTTAAAAAAAATATTGTGTCAGTTTTTGTTGGACGTATTTACTACCATGTCTTTCCAAATGGAAAGAAAGAGATTAAGGAAAGAAAGAAGGAATGAAGGAAAGAAGAAGGGAAGTAGAAATGAAGGAAGGAGGAAAGGAAAGGGGAAGTAGCTTTTGTAATTAAAAAGCATAGTTAAGTATAATTTTTGAACAATCTCCATAAGACAAAAATATATTTCTTTCAACACTTTTTGTCCATTATTTCTCTGTCAAGAGGTGGGTAAAATGCTTTATGAGAAGTCCTCTACAGACCTGGCTGGCCATTCTATTTATCTGAGTCCTTAAGTCTTTCAGAGATTTTATTTAATAATTCTGCTATCATTATAATATATTTTATAACACCCACATTGCTTTATATTACCAAAGTTTCTCTTATTGTCAATTCTCTAAATCATGATTTCTTATGGCAACATAAGGTTCCATTATTTTTATGTACTATAATTGCTAAAGTTATTCCAAAATTGTCCAAGAAGTTATATGACAGTCCCATAAATGTTCTCCCCCTTTTATGATTCTCCTTTTGAGATAGAGATGTTTGTTTTGTTTGCATCTATACCTTCCATGACTGTTGGTTAAAGTAAACAAAAAAACCAAAAAACTACTGACAAAAGAAAATATAGTACCTAGTGAATATAGAGATCCCAGAAATATTTTTAAAAAGTAACATAATAGTAGATAAAGTCAAGACTTGAGGACAATATACTTCTTATTTCTCATGACTTAGATCCAAAATATTTTGTAAAACATTAAAATGTTGAAATAAATTTTTGGAAAATAAGGAGCTTAAAAGGTCTTTAGCAAGGATAAGGAATAAAGTTCCCAGAGCTAAGATGGTGGAGTAAATAGTAAGTCTCCTATACTGACCTGTAAAACAAAACAAAAGAAGGAAAGACTTCCTAGGAAAAATCCTGGAAGAGCAGAGCCAGTGGAAAGATGAAGTGGAAGACATTTCTAGCTGGGAAACTTAGAGGATTAACAATAAAGATACATTTCACTCAAGTAAAAGGGGAGAATATTCCAGGAAGAATAGTCCTAGCAAACCACTGTAAATACGCAGATCTGCAAGCAGAAAGAGATCTTGAGCTCCATTGTGGTGGATCAGGCAGAAGCCAACACCAGACCTCTCTGCTTCTATCCCCCACAGGGAAACCAGTAGACTTCAGCTTGGAGAAACTCTGGTGTATACTGATGCAGCCCCAGGCTGACTGGCACACTCCAGTAGCCTGAACTCTCTTTGCTTCAATGTAGCCCCAAGTAGTCAGACACCTTCCAGCAATGGACCTCCACGTACTTCAATATAATCCAATGGAAACAGCAAAAATTCCACCTTACCTCAGCACATGATGGACACCACCACTAGGACTCCAGCTCAGTGGCGGGAAAGCTACCACACCTCAACAACCTCTAGCACAGTGCTTCTCCATCTTCCTAATTACACAACCCTTTAATGCTCTGCATGACCCACCTGGAGATAAATAGAGGAGTGATGTCATGGTTCCTAAGACCTTTGGAAATATGTGTTTTTCGATGGTCTTGGATAACCCCATTTGACCCCCAAAAGGATCATGACCAAAAGGTTGAGAACTGTCTAGCAGAAATTCCTCCAGTCCCACTCACTCAGAGCAGCTCCGGGACACAAGGATCTTCCATGAACCTGAGAACAATATCAGTGCAGCATAAGGTAAACATTTAAGACCTGCCACCTCTAGCATAAAAACCTTGAGACAGGGCTACTTCCATGCTGGAAGCAGAGCTAAAATTTAAAAGGAAGAAAAAAAGCAAAAAATAATAATGACAAGAAGAGAAAAACTTCCCCATTGTAAGTTATTATAATTACAGGGAAGAGCAAGACACAAACTCAGAGGAGGACAATATCAAAACACCTATGGACAAAACTCCAAAGAAAAAAAATTGGAAGTGGTCTCAAGCCTGGAAGGAATTTATGAAAGATTTCAAAAAGAAGATAAAACATCATGTAAGAGAGATAGAAGAAAAAATTGGAAAAAGAAATGAGAGTGATACAAGAGAAGTATAAAAAAAATCTTCACTATCTTTAAAAATATGCTTTAAGAGTAGAATTGGCCAAATGAAAAATGAGATACAGATATCCACAGAAGAAAATAATTTTCTAAAAGTACAATTGGACAAATATAAAAGGAAGTCCAAAAGTTAACTGGGGAAACCAAACCCATTAAAAGCTAGAATTAGCCAAATGGATGCTGATGCCTCTATGAGACATCAAGAATCAATCAAGAAAATAGAAGAAAATGAAAAACACCTCATGGTACAAACAACTGTCCTGGAAAATAGACCCAGGAGAGACAATGTCAAAATCATTAGGCTACTTGAAAGTCACAATAGACAAGACAACCTGGGGGAAGTGCGGGAGGGCAAGATTGCAGAGCAAAAGCAGTAACTTGCCTGAATTCTTTCCACAATCACCTCAAAATACTTGTAAAAAAGACTCTAAACAAATTTTAGAGCTACAGAACCCACAAAATGATAGAGTGAAATACATCTCTAGCTAAAGAAATACTGATAAACTAAAAGGAAGTGTCTATCTCACCTGTTTGGCAGTGGAGTACAGTCCTACATGGGCCATTCTGTCATAGACCAGAATCACATACCAGCCTTGTGCAGACATAAGGGAACTGAATCACTCACAACTGTGGAAATTTTCAGAACTCTCAACCAACAAAATCCAAGGAGAAAGTAAAAGATCAGTGGGGAAACCCTGTTGGACCTAGGTAAGAAAAGAGAATTGTCTCGCCCTGACATTGGGCCATTGGAGGTGGCAGTGATTTTCTGGCAGCAACAACAGCAGTGGCTGATTTCTGAGCTGCAGGTCAACAGATGGGGGAAGAGACCAACAAACTGTTCAGAGAGTAAAGAAGTTCAGGAATCAGTGGAGTCTTTACCCTGCATGATACTTGGTCACAGTGGTAGGTGATGGTCCTGGGGGGGGGACCCCAGAGGAGCACTGGTGTAGTAAAAATTGTAGAGGCTGTGGAGAGTGACTCATTGTCACAGTGCTTAGGCAGGTACTGAGAAGTATCTCTGACAATAGCTATGTGAAATCCAAGAAATTTAGGACACAGCAGTCTCCAATCTGGAAGCAGCTCTACTTTTCCAAAAAGAACTCAAAAGTTATATAATTGGATGCAAAAATAAGTAAATGGAGGAAAATAAATCAGACTATAGCATCTTTCTTTGGTGACAAAGAAAATGACAACATAGAACCAGAAGAAGAGAACAAAGTCAAAACTACTTCATAAAAACCTTCCAACAAAAATATGAATTGGTTGTAGGCCACGGAAGAATTCAAGAAGGATTTTGAAAATCAAGTAAGAGAAGTAGAGGAAAAATTGGGAAAAGAAATGAGAGTGATGCAAGAAAATCATGAAAAAGAGTCAATATCTTGCTAAAGAAGACCCCCCCATTAAAAAAAACAAAGAAAATAACACTTCAAAAAATAGAGTAACTCAAATAGCAAAAGAGGTCAAAAAAGTTAATGACAAAAAGATGGCCTTACAAAGCAAATTGGTCAGTTGGAAAAGGAAGTGCAAAAACTCACTGAATAAAATGATTCCTTCAAAATTAGAACAGTGAATGAAAGCTACACTCTCCGGGAAATAAATTACTATAAAACAGATCCAAAAGATCTGTTTCCAAAAGAATAGGAAAAAGAAAGCATAGTAAAATCTCTCTTTGGAAAAACCAGTGACCTGGAAAATTAACCAGAAGAGATAAATTAAAACTTATTGGACTACCTGAAATCCCTGATCAAAGAAGTATCTTGACATCATCTTTTCAAGAAATTATCAGGGAAAATTGCTCCGATATTCTAGAACAAGAGAACAAAAAAGAAACTGAAAAAATTCAGTGATAGACTTTTGAAA
Organism: Pseudocheirus occidentalis; assembly: GCA_028646575.1. Taxonomy (NCBI): domain Eukaryota; kingdom Metazoa; phylum Chordata; class Mammalia; order Diprotodontia; family Pseudocheiridae; genus Pseudocheirus; species Pseudocheirus occidentalis. Next base: position 238,355,369 of record CM053594.1, on the reverse strand, counting down.
AGGATCCCAAAAAGAAAGCTCGTAGAAATATTATAAGAAAATTCCAAATTTCCTGGTTCAAGGAGAGAATATTATAAGCTCTCAGAAAGAAAAAAAAAACTAGTATTGTGAAAGCATTCAGAATAACACAGGATCAAGCTGCTTCTAAATTAAGTAACCGAAGGACTTATGATATGATATTCTGGTGGTCAAAGCAGTTGCACTGAAACCAGAAATCATCTACCCAGGAAAACAAAGTAAAATAATTGAGGAGAAAGTAAGGATATTCAAAAAATAGAGGACTTTCAAGCATTTTTTCTCAAAAGCCCAGAGCTGAAAAGAAAATTTGACTCTCATGTACAAGAATCAAGAGAAGCATGGAAAGATAAACAGGAAAGAGAAATCATAAGGAACTTATTAAAGTATAACTGTTTACGTTTTACATGGAAATAGGATATTTGTAACTGATGAAACTTTTTTCAGTAGTAGGATAGTTGAATTGTATATACATGAACATTTAAGTATGTATATACATCTATATGTGTGTATGTATAAATGTGATGTGTGTGTGTGTTGAAAGACAAAATATTTTATTCTTGGGGCTCAGTTCCTGTGTAGGTGTCCTCAATGATTGTGGCTTTGGCCTCTGGCGTTTAAGCCTGCTGTCAAGAGCATCTTTTGTTAAGCGAATGCATTTGAAAGAAGCTAAATGATTTACCTAAGACTTGTTGGAGACTAAATTTATAAAGTCTGATCTTATCTGAGCTGCTTCCAGGATGTCACAGGCCATTATAATGATAATACTATGGTAATGACAATAATATTCCAGGATATGACAAACTAAGCTTATTGATAAAAATGCTTGATTCTTTGTCTGTTTTTTCTGCAAAATCTTTGTTCAAAGAATCATTAAAATGGAGTTAATGATTCTTCCTTGAGCTATGCACACGGTCTGGTTATCCCTTTTTCCCATCCCCAATCATGCTTAAGTGCTGGCCACTGAGTAGCCCACAGTGTGCGCACGCGCACACACACACACACACACACACGTATATACACACACATATATACACATGTATATATGTATTCATATTTGTATTGTAAACATGTGCATATATATATGCTTTTGTATATGCATGTATGTGAATATACGTGTTTATATGAATTTGTGTGTATGTGTGTATATGTGTATAGGTTTATGTATATGAAAATATATATTTATGTGAAATGTATTTTATGCATGCATGTGTACATATATACATGTATATATGTTCTTGTTTGCATGCATATATTTATATGTGTGTCATATGTCTGTTTATATGTGTATGTGTGTATATGTCTTCATAGATAGAGGACATAGGGGAAGTTTAATGTAAAGGAAAGATATCTAAAAAATTTAATTGAGAGGTGAGAGAGGAATATATTGGGAAAAGGAGAAAGGCAGTGATAGAATTGGGTAATTTATCTCACATAAAAGAGGCAAGAGAAAACTGTTACAATGCAGGGGAACATAAGGGAAGTGAAAGAGAATATATCAACCTTTCATTGGATCAGGCTTAAGGAGAGAATAACAAATACACTCAATTGGATATCTTCTCTTACAGGAAAGTGCGTCGGGTGGGTATAAGGAGGGAAGTAACATAAGGGAGGGCAGATTGGGAGAGGGGATAGTTAGAAGCACAAACTTTTGGAAAAGGACAGGATCGAAGGAGAAAATAGAATAAATTGGGGGCCAGATAGGATAGAGAAAAATATTGTTAGTCTTTCACAATATGAATACTATGAAAATATTTTGCATAACTACACATGTATAACCTATATTGAATTGCTTTTCTTCTCAAAGGCAGTGTGTGAGGGAGAAAAAGAAGAAAAAGGATCTGAAACAATGTTTAAAAAAAAAACAAATGTCATAAATTTTGTTGTTACATGAACCCAGGAAATAAATTATACAGGAAATGAGGCTATGGAAATCCATCTTATCCTACAAGATGGCAAGGGGAAAATAGGTAAGGAGGCGTGGTTTGAGGGGAATGGAAGAGAGGGCAGAATGGGGGAAGGTGTAAATAGTATGCTTACCATTTTGCAGTGGGGTGTAGGGGAGATAATTTGGAACTCCAAATACTGTGGGAATGGATGTTGAAAAATAAACAAATAAATACATAAATGAATGAATGAATGAATTAATTAATTAATGAGTGCTTTTAAGAGGAGGACCTGGGCAGCATCTTTCAATGAATTATCAAGGAAAACTTCTCTAATGTTTTGGAACCGGAGTGAAAAATAAGCATTGAAAGAATGCCCAAGGTCTGTTAGGTGGCATATTGAATAGAGCATCAGTCCTGAAATCAGATGTACCTGAGTTCAAATCCAGCCTCAGGCACTTAACACTTACTAGCCACGTGACCTTGAGCAAGTCACTTAACCTCAATTGCCCTACTGTCACCCTCCAAAAAAGAAAAGCTAAAAAAAAGAACAAGAAAAAACCACAGATCTCCACAGGAAAGAAATCACAAAATGAAAACTTCATGGAACATTGTAGCTAAATTAAATAATATAAATATTCATGGAAGAAGTAGAGCAAGTGACCAGTAAGAATCAATTAAAATACTGAGGAGTCACAACCACACTGAACTTGACAGCTGCAACATGAAAACATTAAAAGTTATGGAACATAATATTCTGGAAGGCAAAGTAGCTAGGAGAGCAATCAAGAATTACATCCGCAGTTAAATTAAGTAAAATACTCCAAGGGAAAAAGAGGTCATTCAATGACATAGAAGGATTTCATTCTTTCATAAGTAGAAGACCAGAACTGAAGAAAAAGAGCAACATAAACAGACAAAAGGAAAAATAAATCAACAGGCATTCAATGATGCCGAACTCTTTACATTCCTACATGGAAAGGTCATTCTTGTAATTCTTAAAAATTGTACCAAAAGTGTACCACAATTGTACAGCTAGAAAGCCTATACATTAACAGAGGATATGGGTATAAGATGAATTTGAGGAAATGACAAAAATTAAGGATTGAGAAAGGAGAACACACTGGATGTGTAAGGAATGAAGAAATAGAATGTGATAACTTATTTCACACAAAATATGTGAAAGACCTATTACAATGGGGGGGAGTTAGGAGGGTAGGCAATGGGCATTGCTTGAGTCATATTCTCATTAATATTCGCTCAGGGCAGGAATAATATGCAAAATCATTTGAATATATAAATCTATCTTGCCACATAGGAAATTAGGAAGATAGGAGAATAATAAATGGGGTGAGGGTATCTGATAGATGATAGGGCAGACTGGGGGGGGGAGGAATGGTAGAAAGAAGCAAAATACTTGTGAGGAAGGAAAAGATGAAAAGAGAAAGGACAAAGAGGTTGAAAAATTAGATGAAGGGAAATACACAGTAATCATAACTGTGATTGTGAGTGGGGTAACATATCCTGTGAATAAGAAATGAAGGGTAGAGTAGACAAAAAACTGACTTCTACAATATATTATTTACAAGAAGTATGACTGCACCAGAAAGCACACAGAGTAAATGTAAGGAGTTGGAGCAGAATATGTAATGCTTCAGGTGAAGTAAAACGAATGAAAAGAGCAGGGTTACAAAATCATGACCAAACAAGAGATATAGAGGTTTACAAAATATAAAAAAATAGAAATTTTGACTGTATTAAATTAAAAAAAGCTTTTTGCACAAACAAAAACAATGCAACCATGATAGAAGGAAAGCAGAAATCTGGGAAGCAATCTTCTCTGATAAAGGCCTCCTTTCTCAAATATTTGTAGAACTGAATCAAATTTAGAAGGATACAAGCCATTGCATAACTGATCAGTGGTCAAAAGATATAAACAGGCAACTTTCAGATGAAGAAAACAAGGACAGAGTGACCAGTTATGACCAGTACACAATCCTGTGTGTGGACGTTCATCCAAAAGCATTGACTTAATACCTAAGCTCAGAAATGAGTTCATTACTAAACAGAAACCCCAAGTATCCACTAATCACTTATGATGTGCTCTGTGGCTCCTTCTCTCTTAGTTAACTATAATTTTCAGTAGGTTATCCTGGGGTTTTGAGGGGATCCACTGAATCATCTGACTGTTGCAGCACACTGAAATTTATTAAACAGTTGGTAGGATACATCATGCTTCCCTTATGTAACTAACCCATTATGTAGACTTCTTTTATAGTCATCCTTGAGGTCCTGGTCCCTTTCCTTGGTATGAATTTTACCACACTGCCTGGGGTGGGGGACCATGGACATTCCTGGCCAGGGAAATTCCAGATCCTACAACCTCACACCTATCAAATTTACTAATATGACAAAAACAGGAAAATAATAAATGTTGGAAAGGATACTGAAAAACTGGAACACTAAAACACTATTTGTGGAGTTATGAACTAATCCAAATATTCTGGAGAGTAGCTTGCATCTATGCCTAAAGGGTAGCTCAACTGTTCACACTATCAAAACAATTTTGAATGCAGTCAAGACTGAGCTGGTTTCTTAGCTGGGAATAGTTAAGGTCAAATAGAACAGGCCTGAGGCAGGCATATCAGGACTCAGAGCAGCAAGGAAGGAATCTCCAACACTTGAGAAGGAGTGTTTAACATGTTGCAGTACAGGCAACACTTATGCACTTATATGGTCAAGACTATGACACAGTTATTCTTAGATGTTGAGTAATAGTTTCTACTATCAGGCTCATGTATGAGCAAGTAAGACATTCCTGTGTCTTGTGGGAACAGATGTTTTTCTCCTTGTTTGTCTCTCACGGGACACAGTTCCTAATTTGGATAACTTAGCTGTTATAAGGAACAGCTATTAGGACCAAGTCAAACAGTGCAGTAAATGAGTCTCAGGTCTGTGGGTAATAGGAGGCACTGAACCCATGGTGCTTGGTCAAAGCAACATATTTTGCCAGAGGGTGAGATCATCCAGAGCTACTGTTATGCTAAGCTCAAGGCACAACCTGCTGGGCCTTATCTCTTGGAAACAGGGTGCCTCTAAAGTATTTTGAACTCTCCCTTTGATCTAGCAATATCACTACTATGTCTATATCTCAAAGAGATCACAAAAGGATAAAATGATATACACATGCAAAAATATTTATAACAGCCATTTACATGATGGCAAAATATTGGGAACTGATGGGATACCCATAGATTGGGGAATGGCTGAACAAATTATGGTATATGAATGTAATAGAATGTTTTGTGCAATAAGAAATGATTAACATTCAGATTTCAGAAAAAAAAACCTGGAAAGACTTGTACTAACTGATACAAAGTGAAATGAATAGAACAACAAAAACACTATACACAATATCGGATCACTGTGATAAATTACAAAAGACTCAGTTCTTTTCAGCAATTCAATGGTCCAAGACAAGTAGGAAGGACTAATGAAGGAAAATTCTATACACATTCAGATATAGAACTGATGGGATTTGAATGCGGATTGAGAAATACTTTGTTTTCACTTACTTTATTCTTTTTCAGGTCTTTTTTTACCTTTTGATCTTTTTCTACTTTCACAAATGTTACTAGTAAAGAAATGTTTTCTATGATAGCACATGTATAAACTACATCAAATTGCCTCACATTTTAGTAAAGGAGGAGGAGAGGGAGGGAGGAAGAAAACTTTGTACCTCAAAATCTTGTAAAAATGAACTCCTAAAATTGTTTTGAGAAGTAATTAGGAAAAATAAAACACTATTTTTAAAAATTCAATTTCAGAGAACTTGATATGAAATATCTCTCCCATAGTTTCTTATTTCTCTTGAACATATTTTTCATTTATGTCACTGTCTACATATATATTATCTGAATATTCTTTAAATTTATTTTCTTAAATATTATCTCCATCTAAAATTTCCACAATGTAGTATGAAATAATCATATTTGCCCTAAGCTACAGATGCTTCTATATACCTGTCAAACTTTTATTTGAGGTTAAAATCAGTTCCAATAAAAATAGGTCCTTTGTGGGAATGGAAAGTAAATGCTGGCCTTTAGTTAGTTTATATTTAATATATGTCAATGAAAAAATTCCCTTTGCCAATGGAGATCTGTAAACTTTCAGGAAATTTTTGTAATGTATTTGCTTTAGTAACTCACTGGTTTATTCACTTGTCCATAGTCACAGATGTATTATATATCAAATAAACTACAAGAAACACAATCATCTTTATTCTAAGGACAGATATCTATATAGTTCAATATGCTGATTGTTGCTATGACTTATAGATAATATAATTATCATTAAATACAAGAGACAGTATTATGGAGAAGTAAAACAATTTAGGATTTTGATTGAGATCATTTACATTTAAATCACTGTTCTACAACTAAATATCAATGTGATAGTTAGGAATCATATCTTTGTTGCCCTATCTCTCAATGGAGGGTATTGGGACAGATCTTAAGCTGGAATATATATATTTTTAAAAATATATATATATATATATATATATTTTATAGTTAAATTCCAATATACTTTGATTTATTTATAATCCCATGTACAATATTTTTTAATTCTTTCATATTGTATGGTATTTTATGTATTTATAAACTTTATTCTGGGAAGTGGTCCTTAAGCTTTACTGGAATGTAAAAGCTATTAATGATGATAAAAAAGAGGCTGGTTATTGCCACTTCCTGTGGCCAAGATGAAGAAGTAAGCAGTAAGCCACTCTTGCTCTCCCTTATTGACCTCTAAAAATCCAGAAAATATCACCCCCAGGAAAAACAAAGCTAAAACAAACAAAAAATAAATCAAAACACTGGAAGAGAAGAGCTAACAGAAAGATAGGCCTCAGCAGTTTTTAACTGGGGTGGCTTGGAAGGACTAACAGGAAAGATTCCTCTCCCTCTAGTGGAAGGGGAGGAGTCTAGGAGAGGCGATGTCACAGCAATCCAGTAACAAGATTAACTTCAGCAAGTTATTGGGAGATTCTGAACCCCAGTATGGTAGAGAAGGCAAGTACCAACATCAGGACCTGGGCAACCTCATGTGCCTTCACATAGGCAGTGGAATCAGAAGACATCTACTCAGAGAAACACTATGTTCTTCATTGAAATGTCAGGTGGGCAGGCATCCTCTAGGAATCAAACTCCATATAATTGAGAGTAGCCTGGATGAACAGACATCTACCAGGCACCTGACCACAACTCTACCCTGAGAATGTTACTATAGACCTTGGTAAATGCAGAAAAATCCAACCTGATCTCAGCACATGTCAACCACCACCACTAGGAAAATGGCTCAGGATCAGGTAAGCTATCACACTGCTACAGAGTCCAGCTGCCAGCACCTCAGGCACCAGCACACAATGTTACAAATTAGACTTAGACAAGCAGAATCTAATGACTCTATGGGAAATCAAGAATCAAAATAAAAGGAATGAACAAAATGGAATAAAAGGTAAAATACCTCATTGAAAAAGAACAACTGATTTGGAAAATAGATATGGGAGATATAATTCAAGAATTATTGGTCTACCAGAAAGCTATGTTCAAAAAGAGCCTATACAGAATCTTTCAAGAAATCATAATAGAATTAGGGGGTAAATTAGTCATCTAAAAATATATTGATCATCTCCTGAAAACCATCCCAAATTTAACAGGACTAGTAATATTATAGCCAAATTCCAGAATTAATTTGTCAAGGAGAAAATACTACAAGCAGCTAGAAAGAAATGGTTTAAATATCATTGGCCAACACTTAGTAATACACAAAATCTTTCAGTTTTTCCATTAAGGGACTAGAGGGCTTGGAAAATGGCATAACAAATTGTATGCCATCTGGGGCTTGGGGGAGGAAAAGGAGGAAAATTGGAAAACAAAATCTTATAAAAATGAATGCCAAAAAGTAAAGATAAATTGTTTAATATCAAAAGAGGTGGTGTTAAGAATTCCTGTGCAAAAATATGTCTTGAGAATATTCTTACTTGAAGTTCTATGACCTATCAATTGATAACTTGAACAACCATATATGTACAACTTATATTGAATTGCTTTTCTTCTCCATGAGGGTGGGTGGGGAGGAAGAAGGGAGAGAATGTGGAATTCAAAGTTTTTAAAGTGATGTTTAAAAATCTTTTTTACATGCAATTGGGAAATATGACATGTAGATAACTGGGGTACAGAAATCTATCTTGCACTACGGAAAATAGAAGGGAAGGGAATACAAAACAAAGCATTCTTTTCAAATTGTGGGTATATGAAGAAAAAAGGGGAAAAAGAACCAATTGTTCAAAGAATTTCTCTTTTCTGAATAGTATTTATGAATTCCTCATGAATTCTAATGTTCCAGAGATTGAAGGGAGGCATTTTCTTCATAATTTACACTTTATCTTATAATGGGAAATTTTCCTCTGAAGTAGAGAAAATTTCTTTGTTTACTTTTTTTAGTGTTATTAATTGATTTATTTTAAGTGTTCAAAATCCACTTGCACAAGATTTTTAGCTCCAAATTTTCTCCCCATTTCTCCCCTCCCCAAACCCAAGACAGCATGCAAATATATACATACATGTGTGTGAGTTAGTGTATGTGTGTGTGTGTGTGTGTTTGTACGTGTAAATCTGGAACAAATCTCACATTAATCCTTCTGTTTAAATCCTCAGGTAAACTTGACACTTATTTAAAACCTGGTAATTCCTAGGGGGAAGTGATGTTGGAGGAGGGGAAAAAAAGGAATTTGTTTCATATCTTTGGGGTGGGGTCTTGGCTAAACTTGTGCGCTTTCATTTTAAATGTAGGACCCTATAGCCTCACTAACCTGAAAATCTCCCAATCAAATGGAGAGTACATGACCCAGACATGAACAAGACATTGACCCTTTCTTTAGAAAAAAGGATTCTCCATTAGTTTTGTGTCATGGACCCCATGGCAGCCTAGTGAAGCATGTTAATATGCCATAAAATAACGTATTAAAATGCATACAATAAAAAAGTACTACAAAGGAAATCAAGAATATTGTAGTAGAGATGATTTTCTACCATCTTAGTTAAATGATCTCCTGAAATCTATCCTGGGGGTCATGAAGTTTAGGTTAAGAACTCATGCTCTAATATACATCTACTTCTAATAAGCCACTAATTTATATGATAAGAATATCTTGCCAATCTATTTTTGTGTTTTGTCCCTTGGTTCCTAAAAATTAGGATGAATACAGTGACAAAGTCAATCATAAGAAGAGTAGATAAAATACAGTTAAGAGAAGAGTTATCTGGAGTGAGGAATATGTGAGTTCAAATCCTTCTTCAGAAATTTTTGAAGTTGGGAAAAATATTTTTTTTGTTTTGCTTTTTAATTGATTTATTTATTTACTTTTAGTTGACAAGATTCAGTTCCACACTCCCTTGAGTTTCAAATTTTCTCCCCTCCCTATTTCCCCACTGCCACCCCATGGTGGCATACAATCAAGTATAGGATCTGCAAAAACTTTCACTTTGAACAGTAGTCTGGTTGTATAGAAAGGTTGTAACCAATGGAGTGAAAAATGGGAAAAAAAGAAAGAAAACCAAACATGGAAAAGAACACTAGCATGTAGATTGCTTCAGTCTCCATTTAAACTCTGTTCTTTCTAGATCTTCCTCTGAATGTAGATATCTCCTTCCATTCTGAGAGTTGTAGAGGTGTCTTACAACTGGGTTGCTGAGAAGAGTCCAGTTTTTCAACTTTGGCCATCACACATACAATGTATCTGTGATGGTGTACAAATTTTTCCTGGTTCTGATCTCCTCACTTAGCATCAGTTTGTAAAAGCCTCTCCAGGATAATATGAAGACCATCTCCTCCCCATTTCTTACAGCACAATAGTATTCCATGACATTCATAAACCACAACTCATTTAGCCATTCCTCATTTGATAGGCATCCCCATAATTTTCATTTCTTTTGCCACCACACAGAGAGTCAAAGTAAAGATTTTTGTACATATGAGTCTTCCTCCCACTTCTATTATCTCAACCCCAGAAGTGGTATTACTGGGTCAAAGGGTATGCAACTGTTTATAGCCCTATGAGCATATTCCCAGATTGTTCTCCAGAATGGTTGTATCAGTTCAAAGCTCCACTAACAATACATTAGTGTTCCAATTTTTCCACATCTTCTCCAGCATTTGTCATTTTCCTGTTTTGTCATCTTAGCCAATCTGGCTGGAGAGATGTGGTACCTCAAAGTTATTTTGTTTTGTATTACTTGAATCAATAGTGATTTAGAGCATTTTGTATATGCTTATAAATACCTTTAATTTCTGCCTCTGAAAATTGCCTGTTAATATCCTTTGACCATTTATCAATTGGGGAATGACTTTTATTCTCATAGATTTTTCTTAATTCCTTCTATTTTAGAAATGAGGCCTTTATCAGATACACTGGTTGTAAAAAGTCTTTCCCAGTTTTACACTTACCTCTTAATCTTGGTTACATTGGCTTTGTTTGTATATAAACTTTTCAATTTAATGTAATTGAGATTATCCATATTGCATTTTATAATGCTCTCCAACTCTTCTTTGGTCATAATATCTTCCTTACTCCATAAATTTTACAAGTAAACTATTCCTTGCCTTGGGAAACTGATTTAATCTTTGTCTAGCTTCATTTCCTCATTTGTAAAATGAGGGTAATAATTAGCACTGACATTCTTACATTGTGGTGAGTATTAAAGGAAATAACATATTTAAAGTGCTTTTCAATCCTTAAAGTATTATAGAAATTTTAGCTACCAATTGAAACGATGACTGACAACAAGAAAAATGACAGCAACTACAAAGGGCTGAATTATCCATTTTAACTTTCTATTGAATCTGGAAAACTCATTATCCATTTTGTTTTATGGAATTAAGTTAATAATTGTTACTGCAGTAATTGTTCCATCAGTGACATACCTGATAACTTTTTCATTTGCCTCATGGACTTCCAAAGAATTATGCTTTCTATTCTCAAGAGATTAATAGTACCAGAGTGGGGCGGCTAGGTGGCGCAGTGAATAGAGCACCGGCCCTGGAGTCAGGAGTACCTGAGTTCAAATCCGGCCTCAGACACTTAACACAAAAAACTAGCCATGTGACCTTGGGCAAGTCACTTAACACCAACTGCCCTCCAAAAAGCAAAAAAAATAGTACCAGAGTGGGAGTCAATTTATTTCTGTGGGTATATGAGCTTTGCTATTGCTTTTGACAGTGTATATGGATGACTCACATCTAACTTGATAGCAAAATGTAAGATTGCTTCTATGTCACTAATGTCATTATTTTTCCAAGATGAAAGTAAAATTGATGGTAGGGAATTAAAGGATGAGGCATATAACTAAGACACTTACCAGGAGAGATTTTTAAATTTGAAGCACATTAAATACAGTTTACTTCAAAACTGTCAGTAGGGCATATGGTAATGCAGAGCTCACAAAGTTACATCTGAAACTAGTGGTTGTTTCAAAGCAATGAACTGCTATTATAAGTTTTTATTTCAACTGCTCCAAATGGAACAATTGAAGTTTCAAGGAGATTATTTTATATTTTGTCAGAGAAGTAATAGTTTTCCACAGTAAGAAAGATCAATACATATTTTCTACTTTTAAAACAGCTTGAATACCTTTTTTATTATATGTTACAGCTGTATACCTAATGCCCATACATAAAAATAAAAAAGCCTTGTTGTTTGGCTTTTCCCACTAGCATTAAACTAAACAAATAAGAAACAAAAACCTACTATGGAGAGCAGCATCTATCAAATAAAGTCATTTGTTGGAGGCAATAAATATGTGCTGCATTTTGAAAGATTTAGGCTTATTCCAAATTTCTCTTGTCCCAAATGACTATTTCAAGAAAATCTTCATGAACTGAGATGTGGTTTTAAATGAAGTAGTTTAGCAGGTCAGTAAGAAATTAGGCAGAGTAGAGAATTCTGAATGTAATTATTTTGAGAAATCTTTTTTAAAATCAAGATAGAATTAAATGAGAAAAATGTTTTGAATTTCTATGTTTAATAGTTTAAATTTCAATGAAATTTTAACATGATATTATTTGCATGGAGCAAATTCCCAAAGCTAAAAGTTGTTAATTTTCTATAACCTTTGGAAATTCAATGCCTTTATAGATTTTTCTCCCTATCAAACTTAATATTTCATCACCGCCTCCTTACACATCTCAAGGTAGAGATCATCATTTTATATTCAAACACAGTACTGGATCTCTACTTTAGATTCATTTATGAGTCATCCCAGATAGAGGCTTCCCCTAAGGTCATGTTCCTTCTTATTACATAGATGCTTGAATGATAAATGATTTCTGCTTTAAAATATTTCATTTTTGTTCAAGAAAAAAACTTTATCAAGGGACCTAGTCTTGGGTTTTACTTGTTCTGGTTCCCTTCACTTAAAGGCATTTCCAGGTATTATTGGTTTATGAGTTCATTATCTTGATTAAATTGATGTTCATATCTGCATGCCTAATTCCAGAACCTATAATCATTTTAATTTTTTTTGTTATAAATACAGCAAAATCCCAATTTTCCAAAAGGTTTTTGACCAAGTTGTTGCCATGTGAATGAAAATCATAATTAAATAAATTTTAAATTGTATTTTGGAGTCACATTAACTGACTGAATAAAGAGCATGAGATCATGTTTACTGAACTGCATTAATTTTAAATTAAATATTCACTATGCAAATATTTTATAGTAAATTGCCCAGTTCCATTTTCCCACAGAATCCCTTTCATATGGCAATATTTTGATCCTGAAACCTTTGGAAATATATAATAGAAGTAATATAGAATATGTGTTTGATGCTGTTTAGTATTTTAATAGACTGGAATATCAAAATATAGCAAATGACAGAAGTATATGATCAAATATTTAAATTTCCTCTATATATGTACGTTTGAAAGAACTCAAGCTTACCTGAATTATCTTAGCATTCAGAAGTGACTGAATAATGAAAAAAAAGTAGACAATGTAGCAAAACATGAACTAAGTTTAAATAGTGTAATTGCTTTTTAAAAGACCATTGGGTAAATTCTATTAAAAATGGATGCTTACTAGCAAACTTTCTACCCTCCCCCTAATATATATATACATTTTAATCATCAACAGAATACTGAATTGATTGCTCAATGTGATTAAATAGTTTTAAATCTATATCTTATTTAAAGAAAACACAATCTTTTATGTTCCATTTAAATGTTTTGTTTTATTTTTTTAATCTGGTATACTTTCTTGGATCTGTAAGCTTAAATTCTGTTTCGTGAAACAGATGCATTAGAGACAGTTGTCATATGTGCTGGTTGCTAAGGAGATGACTAGACTGAAAATGACTAATTCTCACTTCACCAGCCTAAAAAAGTGTATTGATCAAAACCAAAAGGGAAAAGTGCATTGAGTTAATAAAATAATTAAGAAACTTTCTCTTGTTGGAAAAGATCGTGGTATGATATGGTTGGAAGGAAGCATTCCAGCAGTAGAGTCAGAAACCTGAGGATCAAATTTCACCTCTTACTCTCATTACTAGCATGCCATAAGTAATATAAATTTACATCCAGAGACCTCAGTTTAGAGTCTCAGGTCTATTACCCTATATTCCTGTAATGCCAAGCAAAGGCAACTTCCAAGGTTCAGATTATGAGCATAGCAAACCCCGTTTATTCAGTGACATATTAAGGCAAAACATTCACAGAACAGAGAACATCAAAGTACAGTGTAACTCATTTATTTAGAAAGTATGTTTTCAATTTAATTGCAAATTACCAAGGTCCAACTATCCCACCCCTGTCCAGTACATTAGTCAAAGTAGCCCATTCCTGGGTAGTACATTCATTTAGTCAGTCAAAGTTTGTCTTGTCAAATGGAAGGTAGTTTCCAATCATGAGCAAACTATATTCATTTGGTCAATCACAGAGCACAAAAGGTCAAAGGTTTGGCACCCCTAGATCACAACTGAATTACAATACCATCCATTAATGCCAAGCACTTTCTCAAAAGGGGAAGGAGAGTGCAAAAGGGCATCTACCTTTAAGCTACAACAAAGTGCAGATATCATCACCACATTCAATGCCCAAGGAGAGATCCTGTCTTCATGTTGACACAAGGCCTGTATTCAGCAAACCCTGTTCCTCAGGGGAAAAAGCTCAGCACAGCCACAATATCCATTTCCAGGGTCCTCATCAAGTCACTCTCTGCCTGCAGAACAATCCCAGAACCCCTGAAAACATCATCAAGGCCCTCTTCCAGGATTTCTGTAAACATACAACAAGAAAATCCTCTGTCAGGGCTTCTGAATCAACAGCAAGGTTCCAGAATCTCTATAACAGCAGCACTGTCCTGCAAAAGCAAGTGAATCTGACAAAAGATATCAAAATAGTCAGAATATCAGCATCACAGCCATGCCTCCTCAGTTCTCAAAAATCCTGGACAGCTCCAACTGGCCCTCAGAAGTCTTTCTCTCAGCAACTCTGCCTCCACAATACTGGATACTGCTCTCCAAAAGTCCTTTCTGTCCTTCCCTGCTTGGGCTTTCCCTCTAAATGCATGGCTCCTCCCAGTTCAGCCCTCTCTCTTCATGTCAATAAGTCCATACCATAAGTGGGATTCACAAGATTTGGGTTTTAACACAATCCAAAAACCAAGCAAATACAGGGGAAATCTTTAAATTCTATTACCATTACAATTACATATATTACATTACCATTACAATATATATATAATCGGGGAAACTATTCATACAAAATATTTTAGCAGCTCTTTCTATGGTGTCAAAGAATTAGGAATTAGGAAATTGAGGGTATGTGCAACAATTGGGCAATGGATGTAAAAGTTGTGATATATGAACATAATGGAGTACTTTTGCGCTATAAGCACTGATAAACAAGCATATTTCAAGACGAAAAATAACTGGAAACACATTCATGAACTGCTGCAAAGTGAAGTAACTAGAACAAGAAGAGCACTATACACAGTAACAACATTATATATTGATTTAACTATGAATGACTTAGCTATTCTCAGCAAAACAATGATCCAACACAATTCTAAATTTCATAGAATAAGAAGAAATGTGATCCACCTCCAAAGTAAGGACTAATGAAATCTGAATACATACTGAAATATATTATTTTTCACTTCTTTTTTTTTTCTATTGGTCTGCTTTGATGTAGGCAGTAGTATACTTGCAAATGTTTAAACAAATTCTTGGTGCAGTGGGAAATGGATTCATACTACACTTTTAATTCTAATCTGCATTATTACTATTTTTGTCATTTTCTTGAATCTAGACAATGCATAAAACAATGAAACAAGCCTGGCTCTGAATTCTTTGCCAATTTCTAAAGTGTAAATGTTCATGCTAAGAATTATTTCACTGAATTAGATTGAGTTTTTTTTCAACACAACCCTGGAGGTAGATGCTATTTTTATCTCAGTTTTACAGATGAGATAACTGAGAGAAATAAAGGTTAAGTGACTTTCCTCAATGTAGCAATGGTCTTTGCTATACATCCTTAATAAACATTTCTAACAACTAATTAACTTTGAATAAAAAAAGTTATAGAGAACAATCTATTTGTGGGTCTAGTGCAAAAATTCTCGAAACTTAAGTCTCTCAAGGTTGTCACCAGGGAACATTAAGGAGGAATAATAATTGTCTGCCAAGAGATCATTTTGTAATTTGAGTAGGAGTTGCTAAGGAGTCCTGCAGGGAGTGCTAAAAAGATATGGAATTTTACATGTCTTCATTTCTTTAAAATGGATTTTAATTGCTCAAAATTTTGAAATCCAGTGTTCTTTAAATTCTAGTGCTTAATTGTTTTTACTATAATATTTCCTTTATGTGGAAGGGGGAGTAAGTGAGGAGGATAATGGATTTTAGAAATAAATAATTTTAGCTAAATATGATCACATGAATTCTGCACACTTGAATCAAGAAACGTTAACCAATGTTCTTCATTGCTTGATTAAAACATATAATAAAAGAAAATTATCCGAAATGAAAACTGAAGGAAAAAATATGAGAGTTTGAGACAGTAAATATATCAAAAGGATTCTTTTATTCACAATATAAATTTAATTTTCTGTTTATCTGCATATATTTCAAACTTTGCAATTTTTGCATTTTTTCTCCTTTTGATATATTCCTATTTAAATCAGTTATTACTTTACACATTTATCTCCATGCCACATGTTATAAGTAAGGTCTCACCTCCATGCCAGATATTAAGTGAACTCCTTATGAAGTGTGACCTAGATTTATATGTGAACTTCAATATATTTTTTATTCTTTTATTTACCTGTATTGAATGCCTGAAATATATTGACATTAATTAATTAGTATCTGATGATATTATCAGTTCGAGTTGCTTGACATTAGGATACTCAAAGCTATAGTGATGCATAGGGGAATATATAAGACACTTCATCCACCTCTTATATTTCACAGCTGATAAAATTGAGGTCAAAAGAGATGTCTCTACTCATTTTACACATGTTAGTATTAGTAGTGAAACAGGTAATGATTCCAAGTCTTCTTTCAAATCCAATAGTCCTTTCCTTTCAATGACAATCAAATTTAAAAACAATATGGAATTTATCAGTTAAAAACAGTAAATTTAATAGTATTAACAACAAAAAGACCTGTTGTTGATTTGTATAATATATTCAAAATCATGCTGTTATGGGCAGGGCCCAAAATGCTTTTCAAACATATTGCAAGTATCAGGTTTGGTATGATTGAGCCATTATGCTTGTGATTAAAATATATCTAAAGAAAAAAGATAAGTTTTATTTGTAAATGTAATTTATGTAGTTTATAAAGGAGCAGAAGCTCATGGAAAGTAATGGTGAAGATAGAAGGATATTCATAGGCTTTTTCTCAGACTTCCGGATTTTTTTGAAAAAAGGAAACTATTGCCACGTTTTCAAATTGGAATGTCTCACTTTCTCTCATGGCAACTGCTGCAGAAATCTACATCCCTACTTAATAAGTCAGAAATGTGTCTGAAACCATAAAGACATATATACTTTTGAAAATGACACAGACACCCACATTTATTATTCAAAAAAGTTAAACTGTACCGCTACTTAACATCACTTTTATGGCAAATAGCCTAGAGGAAAGTTAATTGCATAAGTAATAAGTATATGATGTTAATTTAGTATTGTTATTTTAATATTTTAAAATGAGTTGGAGGTTTTAAATGCCAGATGAGTTCAATAGTACAATATAAAAGAAATGAAAGATTGTGACATCAGCCTACAATCTTCTTTCAAATTTCCAATCATATATTCTGCTTACTATTTTTGGAAAAGGGTTATCAGATATATCGGCACCATTAAACTGTCAGTCATACACAATCTGATGTTAGTCCATGTGGATAATGGATATTATGATGCATCACCTAAACTGTAAGCCTGAGACTTTTGACACTTAATCTACTAGAAGCCTAAGTGAAACTCTTCACATCCATGATTCACTTTTATCTTTGCAAGTGAAATTCCATAACCCATAACAAAGAATACAGGATGTGAATTCAGTTTAGCTGGGGATATTTCATGGGTTCATAGAGCAAGATACTACAGTATCAGGTGGATCAATTTGATCCTGGGGCAAAAAAACTACTTTCAGAAAAAGAAGTTAATAATTAAATCAACTGGTAAAGATTTCAAGATGCTATCTCTTTTTTTCCTTTAAAAATAATTTATTTAATTATTATTTTAGTTTACAACATTCTGTTCCACAAGCTTTTGAGTTCCAAAATTTCTCTCTCCATATCCTGCCTCTTGCCCCACTACAGCAGCATGCAATCAAATGTAGGTACTACAAATACCTTCACATTAAACATTACTCAAGATGTAAAGAATAATTATAACCAATGGAATGGACAATGGGCAAGAAAGAACAAAATAAAACAAAAGATAGAGAGAGGAAACAAGTAATTTGCTTCAATCTAAATTCAGACTTAATAAGTCTTTCTCTGGAAGTGGATAGCCCTGACCATCATCAATTTTTTTTTCACCTGCCTTACAGCTTTGTATTATTGAGATGAGGCTAGTCTATCAAAATCAGTCATCACAGATACAATGTGTCTATAATAGAGTACAATATTCTCCTGGTCCTGCTACTCTAATTCAGCATAAGTCTATATTAAGTCTCTCCAGGTTTTTATGAAGTTCATCTACTCCTCATTTCTATAGCACAATAATATTCCATTACCTTCATACACTACAACTTGTTTAGGTACTCATCAGTTCATGATTTCCAATTCTTTGCCACCACAAAAAGAACTACTATGAATATCTTGGGCATACTGGTTCTTCTCCCAATTTTATGCTGTCTTTATATATAACCCTAGAATTAGTATTGCTAGGCAAAGCATATGGACATTTTTATGCACCTTTGGGCATAGTTCCAAATTGTTCTTCAAATTGGTTGAATCAGTTCACAAATGTAAAAACAATGTATAAGTGTTCCAATTTTCCCACATCTTTTCCAGCATTTAGTATTTTCCTGTTTTGTCATGTTAGCCAATTTGAGAAGTGAGATGTGATACCTCAAAATTGTCTGGATTTGTAATTCTCTAACAAATAATGATTTAGAACATTTTCATAGGTGTAGAGATATTTATATTTTCTGCCTCTGAAAACTGCCTGTTCATATCCTTGACCATTTATTCATTGGGGAATGACTTGTGTTCTAATATTTAGTTCTCTGTATATTTCAGAAATGAGACGTTTATCAGGGATACTGGTTGTAACAATTTTTTCCCAGTTTTCTGTATTCCTCCTAATCTTGGTTGGACTGGCTTTGTTTGTACAAAAACTTTACAATTTAATGATGTCAAAATTGTCCATTTTGCATTTTGTAAATGATTTCTATCTCTTGTTTGTTCATAAATTATTTTTTTCTCCATAAATCAGACAGGTAAACTATTCATTTCTGTTCTAGATTTCTTACAAAGTAAGCCTTTCTATCTAGAGCATGAAACCATCCATTTAGAGATTATTTGAGTATACATTGTAAGATATTGATCTATGCCTAGATTCTGCCATTCTATTTTCCAGTTTTACCAGCAATTTTTCTCAATTACTTAATTCTTATACGAGAAACTGGAGTCTTGGGGTTTATCAAATAGTAGATTACTGTAGTCATTGGCTATTTTGTCTTGGTTGTCTATTCCATTACACTGATCCACTACTCTGTTCCTCAGCAAGTAAGAAATAGTTTTGATGATTGCTGCTTTATAATACACCTTAAAATTTGGTATTGCTAGGCCACATTCTTAAAGGGCCCTAACAAGTCCCTAATTTCATTGAATTTTCTTGCCTGAAAGATTTTGCTCACTTTTGCTGGGTAGTTGATCCTTGACTGTAGTTCAAATTCTTTTGCCTTAAAAAATAGCATATTTCAATACCTCCCCCTTTTTAATGTGGAAGCTGCAAAGTCCTCTGTGATCCTGACTGTTCTCCCACAATATTTGAACTGTTTCTTTCTGGCTGCTCACGTTATTTTCACTTTGACCTGACGATTCTGAAATTTCACTACAAGTATCTCTGGAGTTGGCAATTTGGGATCTCTTTAGGTAGGTGTTCAATGGATTCTTTTGATGACTATTTTACCCTCTTATAGAATGTCAGGGAAGATTTCCTTGATCATTTCTTGGAAGATGTTGCCTTTGCTCTTCTTTTCATCACGGTTTTCCAGTAGAAAAAAAAATTCTTAGAATGTCTCTCCTCGATCTGTTTTTCAAGACAGTTTTTTTCACCAATGAAATATATTACATTTTCTTTTTTTCATTCTTTTCTTTTTGTTTTACTGAATCTTGATGCCTCATAGAGTCAGTGGTTTTGATTTGTTCTATTCTAATTTTTTAGTAATTTTATCCCTCAGGTTTTTCCTTTTCCATTTGTTCAGTTTGTTTTTAAGGAGTTATATTTTTGTAGTTAGAATTTGAACCTATTTTCTTATTTGACATATTCTATTTTTTAAATTTATTTTTTATTTGTTTTCTTGCTTACATTATTCATTTTCATTACATTTTTCAATTACACATTTTTTCCCATCTTGCCCCTGTTCCAACCCTAAAACAGCAATCCCACTGTAAAGCCCCTCCCCTGCTCTGCTCTCTTATTTTCTGGTGGGGCAGGGAGGGTCTCCCTATCCCAGCCCCTGTACATCTTAATTCCTAGTTGCAGGTATTGGAGAACTTTGAATTCTAGATTCTTTCAATTCCTCCCTTGTCATCCACCCCCACTAGAAGGACACTCAGTTCAATACAAGCTATAGATGTGTGATTATACAGGGCATCTTCATAGTGGACATATTGTGACAGTGATCGTCTGTCTCTCCTTCCCATCTCTCCTCCCCTTGTTCTGCTCTCTACCCTGTCCCTGTCCATTTACTGAAGTGTGTGCTTCCATCATCACTCCCCCAGACCCTACCCTCCCTCTGTCCTCCCCTTTCTCATCCCCATGCCCCCTACTCATTTGTGTGGCATGATGCCCAGTTTAGAGTTTATGCCATTTCTTCCCTAAGACAATTTCAATGAGAGTAATCGAAAGTAAAATTGTAATTGTTATCCCTTGCCTCTTTTCTAAGGGATGATTAATCCCATTTTGTCTCACCCTGTCTCCTCTCATTATAGTCCTCTCCCACCTCAGAATTTCGACTTTTGAAGTATCATCCCTTCACATTTAATTCATCCTATACCCTCTATATACACATATACACATGCTCAGATATGTATTCATATGGATATATAGCTTCCTATGTGGACCTATGTGTAAGTATACATACATACATACATACATACATATGTATATGCATGTATGTATGTATGTATGTATACTTGTATTCCCTTCACCTATCCTCATGCTAGGAAAAATTTTATGAGTTACTATTATCATTTTTCCATATTAGCATGTAAATATTTCAAATTTGACAAGTTCCTTATGATTTCTTTCCCATGGTTACCTTCTCATGCTTCTTGTGTTTGATTGTCAAATTTTTTGTTCAGCTCTGTTTTTTTCAGGAAGAATGCTTGAAAGTCCTCCACCTCATTGAATGACCATATTTTCCCCAGGAACAATATGCTCAGTTTGGCTGGGTAGTTGATTCTTGGAT
>CM053594.1:238306899-238333766 GCA_028646575.1 Pseudocheirus occidentalis | reverse complement strand
CAGGCCGCTCAACACAAGAGCCCTTGGCCTCGATGGGTCGCGTCAGCCCCCCTGCTATCTGCAGGCCGAGGGCTCTGAAGCAGTCCAGTGGGGGCCGCTGCGGCTCTCAGCCGTTCGTGCTGCAACAGCCGCCTCCCGCTGCCTCCTTGCCCTGGGAGCAGTTTGGCCGGACCAGCTCTTCTCCTCCCCAGTTAGCAAAAACCACTGACCTTTCTCTTAGCCTTTTTTTCTTCTGGCCTGATAAATGTGGTAACTGTGGCTCCAGTGCAGCCGATCTGCTCTGCTATAACCACGTTCCCCGCCTGATGCGCCAGGGCCTGAGCCGGCAGGGGTTTCAGCTGTGGGTCCCAGACTGCTGTGAAGAGCCCCGCCTGCTGTGCTGCCTGTAGTGCTTTCTGTCTTGTGGAGAGTTTTGGAGCTTGAAAATCTGTTTAGTGTCCCATTTTATGAGGTTTTTAGCGTGTTTGTGTGGAAGCTGTGGTGCTTTGCTGCTTCTATGCCGCCATCTTGGCTCCGCCCTCCTATAAATTAATTTTAAAGAAACATAGGGACTAAATAATAGATATTAGAAATAAAATGAAAGTAGTTTTAAATGTTAGTAATGGAAGTTTTTCTTGTCTTCTTAATGGAACCATAGAGTTCTTCTGCTCAGACAGGTTTAAATGATCTTAGAATTTTCCTATTTTTTTGTGTGTGCAGGAAAACACAAATATGTGAACATAAAATAAAACTGTAAAGATTACAGTAAATGTATGGAGAAATATGGAGTTGTTCACTGTGCCCACAGATCTTGCTCAAAATATATCATGGAAAGAATCATGTAGCTCAAATATAAAGAAATAAATGGAAAAAAAAAACTATTAGTAACATTCCCAAATGATATGATGTTCTTTTATTTCTCCTCTGAGAAAATTGGTAAAGGAACTAAGTTGAAATTCATGATCTTTGCTGTAGGGGATGACAGGGTTGCAGTAGTCATAATATGTGACCTTTATGTTTGTGTTCATGGAGGGAAGTGAATCTTCTGTTTGACTTTCTTCCTGATTTTTTCTTTATCTTTTTCCAACTTGCAAACCATGTATCTAAATGACACCCAAAATATCAGGCTTCATGATGAAACTGGCTTGTTTTCCTTTAGGTTCAATTATAATTTACCTGGGAATTAATATTTTTTTAATACAGATAGTCACTTTTCTAATTGCTGTGGTAAAGAAAACAGCAGAGAATGATCGTTGCTCCATGTTTTGGGAAAAAGAAAATGTCTTTTGCCTTCACTGATTATAGCACATGAATGTGCAAAAGAGCAAATACCTTAATAGAACTTGAAAAAAATAACAACATTCATGTAAAAGAACAAAAGTTTTAGAATATTAAAGGAATTAATTAAAAGTAATTCAAGGGAAGATGTCCTATCCATGTTGGATCATGAATTTTATTATACAGCATAACTGAACAAAACTATTTGGTACCAAATAAGAAATAGAGTGGAGGACCCCTGTAATAGATTATGTACACAAGACACAATAGTCAATGACTATAGAAATATACTGTTGGATAAACTCAAAGATGCCAGCTACTAAGATAAGAACTCACTATTTGAGAAAAATTTCTGGGCATTAGAGAAGCTCAGTGGCACAGGTGATAAAGCACTGGCCCTGGAATCAGAAGGACCTGACTTCAAATCCAGCCTCAGACTCTTAACACTTACTAGGCATGTGACCTTGAGCAATTTACTTAACCCCCAATTGCCCTGCCTTCCCCCCTCCAAAAAGCAAAAAACAAAACAAAGCAAAAACCTGATGGGTAAACTGAAAAAGAGTATTACATAAATTAGGTGCAGACGATCACATTATATCATATACAAAGATAAAGTAAAAATGGGTGAACAATTTAGATATAAAGGCTAATATTACAAGCACATGAGAAGAGCAAGGAAGCATTTTTTGTCAGATTTATGGAGAAGAGAATTTGTGACCAAACAAGAAGTAGAGAACATTATGAAATGCAAAAAAGGGATAATGATGAATATATTAAGTTTAAAAATATGACACAAAGAAAGCCAATGCAACCAAGATTAGAAGGGGAGCAGAAAGCTGGGAAATTATACATCCAGTATCTCTAACAAAAGTCTTGAATCTAAAATATACAAAGAAGTGAGTCAAATATAGAATACAAGTCATTCCCCAATTGATAAGTTGTCAAAGGATATGAGTGGGCACTTTTAAGATAAATAAATTAAACCTATCTATAGTCATATAAAAATGCTCTAAATCAGCATTGATTAGAAAATACAAAATAAAACAGCTCTGAGGCATGATAGCACACCCAATAGGATTGGCTAACATGACAAAACAGGAAAATAATAACTATTGAAGATGTCCAGAAATTGAAACACTAATGTATGGTTGGCAGAATTGTGAACTGTTCCAACCATCTTGGAAAGCAATTCGGAACTATTCCCAAAGGGCTATAATCCTTCATATCCTTTCACCCATCAACAACTCTTTTAGGTCTGTATCCCAGAGAGATCTTACAAATGAGGAAAAGCGCCAACACGTACAAAAATGTTTACAGCAACTTTTTTGTGATGGCAAAGAATTGGAAATTTAGGGAATGCCCATCACTTCAGGAATGATTGAATAAGTCTTGGGATATGAACAGAATGAAATACTATTGTGTTATAAGAAATGCTTAGCAGGTGACCTTAAGGAAAACCTGAAAAGACATTTGATCTGATGCTGAGTGAAGTGAGCAAAAACAGAAGAACATTGTACACAGTAACATCTACATTGTGTGATGACTGAGTTTAATAGCCTTAGTTTTTTCTCAGCAGTACAAGAATGCAAGACAATTCCAAGAGACTCATGATGTAAAGTGCAATATACCTACAGAGAAAGACCTATGAAGTCTGAATGCAGATCAAAGCATGCTATTTGCTCTTTTTTAAAATTTTGTTTCTTCTTTCTCACGGTTCCTCTCACATAATGTAGAACTTATATCATATTACATTCCATTTTGACCAGGGATGAGGGGAAGAAAAGGGAGAAAATTTAAAACTCAAAACCTTATGTAAATTAATGTTTAAAACTAAAAACAAACAATTTAACTTAAAAAGCTCTCTCCAGCTGTTGCACATAAAGTAATGGGAGTTGGAGAATGCCTTCACTACTCCTCCATGACCTGACATTGAATATCCTTCCTTCCTGGGCAAAGAAGTAGGAGGAGAACTTCCTATAGGAAGTAGTGGCCTAGAAGGTAGCATTAACTCTAATACAAATTGACAAATGGGTAAAAATGTATTCATTTTATATATATATAAATGTGTGTGTGTATGTGTGTGTGTATGTGTGTGTGTGTATATATATAATATATCCAAGTTAGATTAACTACATTTAATGATACATTAAGAAATATAGGGCTTTATGGATAAGTACATTTTTAATGACATGCACCTATACATTTATCCAATTTGAATCAAATGAACAAGGGAAATTGTAAATGAAACCATAAGTGTATATACATAGCAAGTATATGTAGAAAAGAAAGTCAAAGTCTCATAATTTTAACATAGTGATGACATAGTAGAGGGAAATCTATAGGCTAATTTTAGGAATAATGACTGAAGATTATTTGTAGCTACTTAGTGACAAAATTCTGTCTTTCTTGCCCAGGGGGGAAATTATCAAACTTTAGAAAAGACCAAACTCTACTTATAAGTGAGGTTCCTCAAAGTATGGAGTCAGGCAGTTGCTCAGATTAAATGAAGCTTAACGATATCTCTACCCACAAGACAAGGCAAAAGTGTAATAGATCAGTTACTTGAAAATTGTGCTTTTGTGTTCTGTCCGAGAATCCTTGAGATAATTTTGATACTTTTTGCCTGATTTGGGAAAATTAACACTATGTCCTAGGTTAAATAATAATTATACAGTCAAATTAAAAAAGTACTTTCACTTTACTGTAACTCTACTTACTTTTATTTGTCTTTAATATAATCCAGGTACAATCAAAAGTAAAATAATGTACTAATACTTATCTGACAATGCGTCACCCTAATTAAATAAAATCTTGGGCCTTCCTTTTTAGAAGAAATGGACAGAAATGTAGAAAGAAAGAGACAGGTTTTCATGTATACACATGTGTGTATATGTATGTATACATACGTATATGGTTACATATTAACATATACATACTTCTCTGGCATTGAAAATCCCTCACAATCAGGCTCCAACCTAACTTTCTAGAATTCTTATGTGTTGCTATTTTGTTTTCTACATACAAATTTGCTTTTATTTTTACTCACACATGACATTCAATATCCCAATAGCATTAATTTACATTTGTTTTTTCAAAAGTCCAGAAGAGCGTCCATTCTCAATTCTGTCACTTACAAACCCTTGTTTCCTTAAAGATCAGCGATTTTCAAAACATCACTTTGCTTGTTCCCCTAGTGGCTTGTTCCTCTCCTTTCACCTTATTATCTTGCCTTTATTTTACATCATATTGTTTATATTTATCTATGTACCTTTGTATTATCACTTCTAAAAGAATGAAAGCTCCATAATGACAGGGACTGTGTTGTTGTTGTTGTCATTATTGTTTCTGCTTTGAAACAACTGCACATAGCACACACATTACATGGATTGTCTTACATTCCCAATGCTAGAAAGACCAAATACATCAATTTATGTAGACACATTATAATTTCCATTGAAATTCTATCTACTTATGGATAAAAAAGAAAGTTCACCACATCAGTTAAGGAAGCCACACACTATGGAAAAAGATGAAATAGACAAGGAGAAACCAGCAGAATTTCACGTCCATATTATTTGATCAGTTTCCCTCATTATGTCACAATATTTCAGCAGATGCTCGTTACAGTTTTGTTTCCATTTCCAGAAAAATAGGCCATACAATAATTCACGAGTTTCCTTTTATGCTTCTCCTACATGTCAGAAAAGTTTAAATGTTTTACCACAATGGATTTGTTTTTATATCACTTAGTATTATATACAACGTTCATTAACACATTATAAATTCCAGGTATTCTGTGACATCATTCATAATATTTTCACTACAGAATGTCCAGAAGATGTGAACTAAACTAACCTTAGAAGAGGACAGTGTGTAGTCTTTAAATTGTGTCCTTGTCAGCCTCATGGAAGCATGTATCTCATGGCTCACTGTCATTACAAAAACATTTTAAGCATGTGAAATGTATGATTACAATGGAAATGTTTGAGGTGATATTCTAGCAAATTTTCCCCTTCCTAAACATTGATTCTAAGTGTATTTGCTTTCAAAGAGGGTAAATTGATGACAATTTTTTTTTATTCAAGACACATTTATACATGATTGGAGTGATACATGCATTAGAGTGAGTCTAATTGAGAAATAGACTTAGAATCACAGAGAAATTTTTGATTCCATATGACTATGGAATTTCTTTCATTTAGAGTTGCAGTGAAATATATTATTGCTCACTTTTTTCTTCAGGGGGCAACTACCCTGAAATTACAAGAATCTTTACATGTCATTTGATGTGCATAATAAATACTGGAATTACTTCATGATAAATACTGGAATTAGCAGTAAAAAAAAGTTATTGGCTAAATTAGCAAAAATTAAGCAGATAACTTGCTAATGCTGTGCTTTAGATGCTGAATCTTTAAGTGGGCTATAATATTTGAGAATTAAAAGCCTATTTCCATCATTTCTTTTTAATAATATGTAGAGCAGTCTCCAGGATGCACTGTCCAAATGCAGATTCATCATAGTAGGCATGTTTATTACTTTTCTTCTAAGAGTTCTAGGTGCATAAACCTGAGTGACCATCGTGGGGGTTTTCTCATCATACCATTTCTAGTGAGTCCCTACCTATTGCATTCTGCCAAATATCAATCATTAGGTATTATCTCCTCAATTTCCCTTAATAAATATAAATTAATTTTTAAAAAGGAATATTTATTGGGAAGGTAGAAAGAAGCAAAGCACAACAATTTTCCTAGGTCCACAATCTCTTCTACCATACTGGGCTCTGAGGTGAATGGAGACAAAATTAAAAGCAGTGATAACCAATATTTTTCCCACCAAATTTACATCTGAGTAAGGTATAATCATCTTTCTAATCCTTGAAGGGAAATATTTATTTAGAAGTTGCTAGTTGATTCACTTCTGGAATACATCAAGATTGTAACATGTTTTTATTTTGACTTAAATAAATAAGATGAAGAAAGAATAAATATAACAGACAGAACCATACATTCATAATTATATGGAAGAAACACTGAAAGAGACAAAAGACCTACCTAAACTTTTATTCCATTTCTTGTCTCATTCACCACTAGTCAAGAGGGAGGAATTTTCGTTGTTCACACTTCCATATGAATTTTCCAGCAAAACAGTCATTACAAGACTATGAACCAGAAAGAAACAATCAAACAATATCTGTGGATACTATGAATTAAGAAGGGTAAAGGACCTACTATCACACATTACTGGAAGGAAGATGACCATACAGTTCTTTGGCAATAGAAAGAGCATATTGCAAAGACATTCAGAGGTGGTCTTTGATTGCGTTTGTCTCTACTGTTTCCCCGAGACTCTTGATGCAATTTTACTCATTTGCCTCATTTTTGGAAAATTTTCCATTCTTGAAAAAAATAGCTGAGGTAAATTTTGAACATGTTAACCATATCATTTCTGCATCATAGAAGTTTTAAGTATTGCCATACAGGAAAGTCCCCCTATCCAAAACTGTGGTAAAATGATGTTATTAATATCAACACCAAAATGCACAAGTAGCAGAACCTGAAAGTATTTCTCTACAACATTAAAAAGTTCAGAAGGAAGAAAGCCTGACCCTGGTACAAAATACAAATTCAGAAACTGAGACTGGAGAATGAGTAAGCAAAAGAAAGTCCCAAAATTTGTGAATGTATAGATACTATATTTTCACCATTAAATTTGTAATAATTTTTTTAATTAATTAATTGTTTTGAAAATTCAGTTCCATAAGATTGTGAGTATCCCTTCTTTTACTTTCCTTAAGGTTACATGACATAGGATATAATGTATAATTACATTAAGCACATTTCCAAAATAGTCATGTTGTAAAGAAAGATTAGAATTAGAGGAAAATGCCATAAAAAAAGAAAAAATAAAAGAAAATAGTATGATTCAATCTTCATTTGAACTCTATTTTTCATTTTTATCTTCTGCATATGGATAACATTTACCTTTATGAGTCTTTTGAAATTATCTTTTTGTTTTGTTTTGTTTTTTGAAAGGTAATTGGGCTTGGGCTTTAAGTGAGTTGCCCAAGGTCACATGGCTAGTAAGTGTGTCAAGTGATTTGAACTCAGGTCCTCCTGACTGCAGGGCTGGTGGTCTTCTCACTGTGTCACCTAGCCACCCCTTGAAATTATGTTAAACCCTTGTATTTCTGAGAAGAGTGTCTTATCAAGTTGGTCATTGGACAATGTTGCTATTACAGTATACAATATTCCCCTGGATTCTTCTCAAATCTCTGATAATCAGTTCATGTAAGTCTTTCCATGTTTTTCTGAAGTCAACCTACTTATCCTTTCTTATGGATATTATATTCATACACAACAACTTGTTCAACCATTCCCCAAATTGAAAGGCATGCCCTCAGTTTCCAGTTGTTGGCCAACACAAAAAGATTATTATTGTATATGTCTGTCCCTTTTTTTTCCTTTCTTAAAATAATCTCTTCAGAATATAGATCTAGTAGTGGTATTGTGGGATCAAAGGGTATGCACAATTTTATAGTATTTTTGGACATAGTTTCAAATTGCTCTCCAGGATGGTTGGATTAATTCACAACTAACAACAATACATTAATGTTCCAATCTCCCCACATCTTCTCCAACATTTCTCATTTTTCTTTTGTTTTATCATGTTAACCAAGGTGATGAGTGTGATATGGTGCCTCAGAGCTGTTTTAATTGGCATTCCTCTAATAAATGCTGATTTAGATAATTTCATATGACTATAGATATTTTTACTTTCTTCATCTGAAAACTGCCTATTCATATCCTTTGACCATTTATCAATTGGGGAATGACTTGTATTCTTATAAAATTGACTCAGTTTTATATATATTTTAGCAATAAGGCTTTTGTCAGAGACACTGATTGTAAAAAATTTTCCCACAGCTTTCTGCTTCTCTTGTATTTTTGGCTGTATTGGTTTTGTGTGGGCAAAAGCTTTTTAATTTAATGTAACTGACATTATCAATTTCACATTCTATAATCTCCTTTATCTCTTTTTTTGCCCTAAACATTTCACTTCAACACACATCTTAAAGGTAAACTATTATTTATTTTCCAAATTTGCTTAGATTATCACTCTTTATATCTAAATCATGCATACATTTTTACTTTGTCTTGTTATAATTATAACTCTTGAGATAAAAATGAAAAATAAAATAACAAGTGAAGAAGTTGTACTTTGCAGAAAGCCAATCTAAATAATGGGTAAAAATATAACATAAAAACTGCATGACATGGAATTTAAATTCTTATGGAAAAATGATAAACTTGTACATAGAAATAGAAAAATTGAAAAAGTTCGGAGACTCAAAATGTCCCCAACTTAATAAAAAGAAACAAAAACATAGCAATTTTTTTAAGTTGTGAAGGAATTTAGAGGAATGTAATAAGAAACCACATCTAACTAATTGGGGAAAAACATGAATTGCTCAAGGCTGTGTCATGATAATATAATACAAATTACAATTTTGTCTAAATTAAATTACATATTTAGTCTATACCAATCAATCTACCAAAAACTTACTTTACAGAGCTAGTAAAAATAGTGACAAATTTCATTTGGAAGAACAAAAGGCAATTAATGTAAAGAAATGCTAGCAAAGGTGGCCTAGCAGTACGAGATTTTAATCTGTATTATAAAGCATCACTCCTTGAAACTACTTGGTACTGGCTGAGGAATAGAGTAATGGATCAATGGAATAGGTTGGGTACAAAGGACTCAGTAGTCAATAATTATAGTAATATACTGTTTGATAATCCCAGTGGCTCCAGTTTTGGGGATAAGAACTCATTATTTTACAGAAACTGCTGGGAAAACTGGAATATAGTATGGCAGAAACTGGCCATAGACCATCATCTAATACTGTACACCAAAATGCAGTCTAAATGGGTGCAAGATCTAAGTATAAAGGTTGATAATGTAAGTAACCTGGGGTAGCAAGGAATAGTTAACCTGTCAGGTTTATGGAGCAGGGAAGATTTTATGACCAAAGAAGAGTTAGGGAGCATTATAATATGCAAAATGGATAATCTTGATTACATTAAATTGGATTAAAATTGGATTATATTAAATTGTTTCTGTAAAACAAAGCCAATGTAACCAAGATTAGGAGGGAAGTAGAAAATTGGGAAAGAATTTTTATCACCAGTGTCTCTGATAAAGACCTCATTTCTAAAATATACAGGAACTGAGTCAAATCTATAAGAATACGAGTCATTCCCCCAATTGATCAATGGTCAAAGATATCAACAGGCTATTTTCAGAGGTAGAAATTAAAGATATCTATAAACATATGAAAAATTTCTTGAAATGATTATTGATCCAATAAATGAAAATCAAAACAACTTTGAGGTACCACATCTTACCAGTCTGATTGGCTAAGATGACAAAACAGGAAAATGACAAATGCTAGAGAGTGTGTGGAAAATTGGAACACTAATGCACTGTTGGTGGAGTTGTGAACTGATTCTGCCATTGTGGAGAAAAATCTGGAACTACTCCCTAAGGGCTATAAATAATTGCATACCCTTTGACTCAGTTATACCACTTCTAGGGTTGTACCTGAAAGTGATCATATAAGTAGGAAGAAGAGCCATATGTGCAAAAATATTTATTGCAACTCTCTTTGTGGTGGCAAAAACTGGAAATTTAGGGGATGCCCCTCAATTGGGGAATGGCTAAACAAGTTGTGGTATATGAATGTGATGGAATACTATTGTGCTAAAAGAAATGAGGAGCAAATTGACTTCATATTTACTTGGAGAGTCTTATATAAACTCATGCTAATAAGAAGAACAGAACCAGAAGAAATTTATACACAATGACATACACAATGTATGTGTGACAACCATCTTTGATGAATGGGACTCTTCTC
Source organism: Pseudocheirus occidentalis (assembly GCA_028646575.1). Taxonomy (NCBI): domain Eukaryota; kingdom Metazoa; phylum Chordata; class Mammalia; order Diprotodontia; family Pseudocheiridae; genus Pseudocheirus; species Pseudocheirus occidentalis. The sequence continues at coordinate 238,323,592 of CM053594.1, read as the reverse complement.
AGCAACACAAGGTTATGAGACAACTCTAAAAGTCTCATGATGCAAGGAGATGTCTACATTCAGAAAAAGAAAATGGAGACTGAAGCAAACTACATGCTCTCTTTCTTTTTCTTGTTTGGTTTTGTTTTCCCTTTCCCATTGTTCATTCCATTGGGAATGAACAGCCCCTCTATACAACTAGACTATTATCTAATGTGAGAGTATTTCCAGATTTTATACTTGATTGCGAGCCAACATGAGAGGTGGTGAAAGGAGGGGAGAAAAATTGAAACTCAAGGAACTGTTGAAGTAAGTCTTGTAAACTGAAAGAAAATAAACAAATCAATTGCAAAAAGCATTTTGTGATCTGGTCACCTTCATTAACATTTTTCTTTCATTAATTCCTATGATATTCCTGAATTTTTGTGTTTTCAGATGAATTCTGTTATTGTTTTTCTAGCTCTATAAAATATTGATAGTATGGTGGTATGAAACTAAATAAATTAATTTAGATTCAATTGTCATTTCTATTACATTGGCTCCACTTAACCTTGAGAAATTAATTGTTTTTTCCAGGTTTTCTTTAGATCTGACGTTAATCGTATGAAAAGTATTTTTCATTTCTGTTCATGTAGTTCCTGGATTTTTTTGGCTAGTAGACCCACCATTACTTAATATTATCTAGTTATTTTAAATGAGATTTATCTTTTTATCTCTCGCCACTGGACCTTATTGTTAATGTGTAGAAATGCTTATTATTTATGTGTGTTTATTTCATATCCTGCAATGTTGGTAGGTGCAAATTGTTTATTTTTTTAAGTTGATTCTTTTAGATTCTCTGGATATATCAACATATTATCTACTAAGAGTAATGGTTTTGTGTCTGCATTCTCTTTTCTAATTCTTTCCATTTAATCTTCTTGTCTGATTGTTATAGCTAGCATTTCTGGAACATTATTGAACAATAGTGGTGATAATGAGCATCTTTGATTCACCCCTGATCTTATTTGAAAGATGTATGACATATTCGTGCTACAAATGATGCCTGTTGTAGATAGTTATTATTTACTGCTTTAAGGGAATCTCCATTTGTTTCTATGCTCTCTAGTGCATTTAAAATAATGGGTGCCATATTTTGTCAGAAATATTTTTTCCTGCATCTATTGTGATAGATAATCCTATGATTTCTGATGATTTTGCTATCGATAGAGTGAATTAAACTTAAAATTTTCCTAATATTGAAGAATCCCAGAATTCCTCATATTCCTTGTATGACACATTATTCAGAGTAGAAAATGCATGTAGAATAGAGATGGAATCTCCTTACCAGAGAATATTTTTGAAGATTGAATTAATTGCCAATAATTAAGATATTTTTAGTAGTTTTCAAGTAGATTGCCATGTTAAATTTTTAGTTTTGTTTTGTTTTAATTTTGAGATTCATTTTCTACAATCAACTACTATGCTCACATTTTTTATAACAGTTGAGAAACATCAAAATATATGTTGAATTTGAGGATCTTTTTAAATTCCTCTTAATATTTCTCTACTTCAATTCGAACTCTGTAATGGATTTTGACAAAAATCAGTGAATATTTTTCATGTTCATCTTGCTACTTAAATTCATTAAATTATGCAAGGTAGATGGTCCTTGACCACAAAAAGTATTAATAATTAATCATATCAATAGCTCAGATTTAGGTAGTGTTTTCAAATTTATATACTTTTAACATACTGTTTATGAGTTAAAGATGATAAATATTATGTTCATGAAAATCTGATTGCAATTGTTACAGAGTTTCTTCATCTTTCAGGACTCTATTCCTTGCCATATTGTATCCCACACTCAATCTTTATAATTTTTTATGTCTTCTTTGATTAATTCATATCATTTCTCATACATTCTAAACTGGGACTTTGTGTTCAACTTAGGATCCAACCCTTGTTAGACTTTTTTATGGGATGGTCAAACGTGTTTGGTCTGGACCCAAGTAACCTGAGTTCTTGTGATAACCTTCTCAGGTTAAGCCCCCTGAATCTTTCGGGTTCAGTGTTTTGAATCTTCAGGGTCTCCTATGGCCTTTGAAGTCAGAGTTAAAAGGATCTCAGAGCCATAGAGTGTTCTTATCAGAGTTTCACCATGGCCACATGGATCATTAGCAATACTTGACACTTCTAACTTCTCATCTATGGACTTCTGAATCTTCTGGGGCTTTCTACAGGAAGATCTCCTCTCTAGCTAACTCCTAATATGGAGCTTATTACATATCTCTGGCCTATCTATTATCTCACTGGAAAGCTTCAAGCTTGTTTACCTGTCCTGTAAGTAGTTTTTTGGTGAACAATTGTCATTACTACAATGGGGTTTTCTTCACTTTTTGTCCAAGTTCGAGGCATTATTAGTTGCTGTCATTCCTTATTTGGTTTCCTTGATAATTTTTCAATTTAGTGTGATTTTCTAGTTTTTGTTGATAGAGGTACTGGGCTGTCTGCCTTCATGCAACCATTTTTAATGGAAGTATAGCTTTTTCTTACATACTAGACAAACATGCCAAACTTCCACATTAGCAAGTAAGTCATAATTATACCAATCATGTCTTTATCCTGCCCAAGATGAGAGGCAACAACAAATAACATAGTAAATTGTTTATTGAGCACTTTATCAATTCACTAAACATTTTATATGTAGTATCTCATTTGATATTCGTTACCACCTTCTGAGGAGTTGTTATTATCTCCATGGCACATTTTAGGAAATTACAACTGAAAGAGGATTAGTGAATTGTACAAATTCACAATGCTAATATGTGCCTGATGTAGGATTTGCACTTGAGTCTTCCTGATTCCCAGAGAAGTGTTCTGTTCACTATGCCACCTAGATGTGTAAGGACATCAATGAATACTTGTGGACCTTTTCAAGTTAGAAGAGGAAGTTTATATGTTTAGTTCCTTTTCAGAAGAGAAACCTGGTGTGGTTTTTATGTTGATGCTAGGGGGAGGGTAGGAGGAATTTAGTAAGAGCCTTCTACAAATGAAGAGGGTAGAACCAAGTCAAGTATCTGAGGAAAGTGACATGAAGAAACATCAATGAATTTAAATGCTTGTCATTTTCTCTAGACTCTTGCCCTGAGTCTCCCAAATACATAAGGTTGTCCATTAAATATTTCAATGAATATATTATCCATAATTTTGGTTTTGGAAGATTTTCACATATTATATTTTATAACTGTACAGAATGCTGACATTTCAAGGATGTACTAGTATCAGTAGAAAAAAGATCATTAAATTACCTTTTGGGTATATATGTAGTATATATGTGTGTGACTGTGTATGAATGTATGCATATACACAAGCATGTATGCATGTGTGTATGTTCATATGTATGCATATATGAACAAGAATATATTTATTTATGGAGAGTTCTCAAGGCAAATCATAAAATAATATTCTTTAATACACTCAAGAATTGCCAGACCAAGGAAAGACCTTTTTCTATTTTAATTCAGTTTCTTAAAATACATAGGAATCATTTTCTATAAGAACTATGAGAAGTGATCATATAACACTTTGTCTCCATGTATCCTGTGATGTAGAACTCACTACATTGTAAGCAAAACCTCCCTAATTTTGGAGATCTCAAATTGTTAGAAGTTTTTTTTTCTTTATATAGCCCTTCTTTGAAGGCATAAAACAAGCTTGAATGTAGAACACTACAATTTTTTTTTAAAAATTCTGGAAGGTTGAGTGTGAGTGTTAGTGAAGAGTAGGAATCCACAGTGCATTCTGGAATGAAAAAAAAAGATGAATAAAGGGAGAGAGATGGGGATTTTGAGGAGAAGAAAAATAATGATCTCTGTTGTGAGAGATCAAATTTTGGTATTACAATGTATTTCCTTCTTAGTACTTACATGCTATGAGAATTGTACATTGTAAAGTTCCTGCCATGGACAAATATAGTTATTGTGCTAGTGACTGAATCTGGTTTGGATCAGATATTCTCTTCCCCAGATGTTCTCTTAGTATTTTGTTCCTGAGGTGAGGTGGGGTGAGGTGGAAGGAAAATATACAAGAACTTTTCCCGCCCTGGAATTTATGCAGCAAGATATTTTTTGATTCTCCTTCTGTTCTGATCAGTCTCTCTTCTCACTAAATATTCCACTTCCTCCCCTCATTTCTGTTTTAATTCCTCCTCCCCCCCGAATACATAAAACTAATTTAGCATGGTGGCCTTGGTTAAGTGATTACTTAGAATATATTCATCTAGAACTCAGTTGGAAACTGGCCTTGAGAAGATGAAGTTATAGAATAGTTTACTTTCCCCAGGTATGTAACATACTCAGATCAAGCTACTTTAAATTGCCAAACGTACTCTAAAGTTATAAAAGGAAGAGATAAAAAGATACGTTTTTATACTCCTAACATTCATTCCCAAAGACAACATACTTATGCACATATAAACAAACTGAAGCACATATGCACATCAAGGTAATATTGATGATACACATTATATATATATATATGTATATGTATAAGTTATACACATAGATACACAATATCCCTTGATATTTGAATGTATATACATGTGCACATGTGTGTATACCATATCTACATACACACATATATGTGTTTATGTATATATACATACATTTATATAGTAACATATGTATATATGTCTATATATTGTAAATGCATATATATGTCATATATGTTACAGTTATAGTTATAATAGCCAAAAGCCAAAAAGAAGAGGGCCTGTGACTTGGTTCTTCTTAGTTTCTTCTTAATCCATTTAATCCAATTTTCTTAATCCATTCTCTAAAGAACATTACACCTATGTGAGTCTATCATTTGCTTCTTTGTAAGTTAGTACGACTAGTTACCTAATATATCTTTTGGGCTGCATGTAACAACATCAAATTACTACTTCCAGTTATAGTTCTTCAAATATACAAAAACAGTTAATATATTTCCTTTAGTTTTTTTTTTAAATTTTCTTCTCCAGGATGATCAAGTCTAGTTTCTTTAACTATTTAACTATTTCACTTAAGATATGTCTTTCCTTTTCTTTTTTTTTATTTAGTTTCTTTCTAGCCCTCCTCTTATGCAGTTCTACTCTTTCACTTTCATGTAAAACACGGTTTGTCAACTAGAAAATATTTAATAAGTGGTTCTATGTGTACCTCCTCATTTACCTCTCCTCCTATGTACCTCCCTTGTTCTAGAAACTCTCCTTCAAATAATGGGGCCTGTAATTGCCAATACCATTGACATTCTTTTCATCAGTATAACAATTATAACAGGTTTGTAATGAGTTTTTTTAATACAAGTATTCTTGTAAAATTGAAGCACCCTCACTTGTCATTTATATAGTTGCCTCTTTTTACTCTAAGTGTAATGTTTTGTACCCTTTTCATACTAATTTCTCTTGGATTGAGCCCTGTTTTTTCAGTTGGATGTTTTTTTTCCCCTAATTCTGACCTCTAAAGTATTATAAATGTTTCCTTACATATTTATTTCTAGATATTTCTAGAAAAGAAAGATGCTTTCCTGTACTGTTTGAATGTTGACAACTTAATCTTACATAGGTCACGATTTTGCCTGTTTTTATTTTGGCTTTCTATAGTTTTTTAGGAAAGATTTACTTCAAAGAACAACTTAGTTACCTAGGGATATAGTTACATATCAGAGGAGGGTAATTTATGTGTGTATCTCCCCATAAATCAAAATCAGAAGCTTTTCCTTTTCTGGAATGATTTCACAAAATGCCTATAGCATAATTCCAAAGTAATTTAAAAAGTAATTTTTACAATCTGCATATTTGAATATTCATATGTTAACATCAACTAAGTCCTAAACTACTTCTTCTTTTGAAAGTATAATGAGGATGTTAAATATTTATAATGCTATTACCACAACCAAAGGTAGAAGAGCTTATCTGAGATGAAGGTAAGAGTTGTTTGTGTAGACTATTTCCCCTAAAAATGCATGGTATATAAAATGAGTGACCACCCTGACCCCAGAAAATCTTAGTCTGCTCAATTTTATTGAAGTAGCAGATCTCTGTGTTAAAAAGGAGGGCAAACAACAGAACTCAATGAGATTTCTTTGAAGCAAAATATGTGGCTCTGAAGAATACAGTTACCTGAAGATTCCTCATGCTTGTCTGTTATCTGTGCCACTGTATTATGTTTGTTTCTATGCTAAGCCATATACAAGGGGATATTCTATAAGCTTCTTGAACTTCCAAATACAGAATATAGCAAGGTTCAAAGCATTACAAAGAATATCTGGAAGTCAGAGAAAAGTCAAGAAGTTGCCTGAGCTCTCCTGACATTCCTTCTGAAACAGCATTAAATCAAGTATCTAAATGGATTCTAGAGAGACAGAACCTATGAAAAAACAAAGTGAAACAATTTTTTGACTTACAATGACTTAAATTAATTTCTAAAAGCTCTGTCTCAATTAAAAGGCAAAAGCAGCCCAGCATACCTTGGTCTGGTTAAGCCAGCTGAACCTGGTGAGATATAGCACAGATCAGTAACTGAGACCCCTTCATCCTATCTTAGCAGGCCAGTGGTAAGCTTTGAGGCCATCATCCCCAGCAGAAAAGGAAATAACCAGCCTCAGAACTCAGGGGAATAAAGGCAAAAATAGGACAGACAACGACTGTAGAGTGAATGAGCCACAAGCACTTAAGAAATCCCCATGGAATGCCAGTGACAAGGCACTTGGTCTGAGCATAAAAAGCTTGGGACAGTGCCCCCTGTGCTCCAGAAGCAGAGATCAAATTTAAAAGTCATGAAATAGACTTAAAATGAACAAGAAATGAAAAAGAGCCCTAAACATAAAAAGCTAGTATTGTGATATGGAAGGTCAAAAAACAAACTCAGAAGAGGGTAACTATGTCAAAATACCTGTATACAAAATCTCATAGTTAAAGATAGATTGCTGTCAAGGCCAAAATACTTTTCTTGGAAGAGCTTAAAAGGGAGTTTAATAGTCAAAGAAGAGAGATAGAAGAAAACATGGGAAGGGAGAGATATGAAAGAGAGTCAACAGCCAGGAAAATAAGGACTAAACCAGACCAAAGAAAGCAACTCCCAAAAAAGTAAAATTGGCCAAGTAAAAAAGAAAGTACAGACAAAAAGTGAAGAAAATAATTCCCCAAAGTTGGAATGGAACAAGTGGAAGCGAAGGCTATATGAGACACAAAGAATCAATTAAACAAAATCAAAATTATGAAAAAATAGAAGAAAAGGTAAATAACCTCATTGGGGTAAAAAAAAGAAATTGATCTGTAAAATAGATCTATGAGAGATAATTTAAGAATTAAGAAGACAGAGAGAGAAAGGGAAATAGAGAGGGGAGGGGAGGGAGGGAGAGAAAGAGGGAGAGAGACAGACAGACAGACAGACAGAGACAAAGAGAGAGACAGAGAGAGAGAATCTTTCAAAGAATTTTCAAGGAAAACTGCCTTATATACTAGAATCAGAAGGGAAAACAGCCATTGAAAGAGCTAATAGACTCCTGACAAAAATCCTAAAGTGAAAACTCCAAGGAATATTGTAGCCAAACAATAGACATCATGTCAAGGAGAAAAATGTTGTAAGCAACCAAAAATAAACAATTCAAATATCAAGGAGGCACAGTCAGAATTACACAAGATTCAGCATCTTGTCTGTAAATGATAGGAGGACTTGGAATATGATGTTCTGGAAGCAAAGGAACTTATATTATAATTAAGAAACATCTGCCAAGCATAATTGACAATAATATCTTAGGGGGAAAGATGGATATTCAATGAGAGAGGGGAGTTTCAAACTTTCCTGCTGAAAAAGCCAGCAATGTGGAGAAAAATTTTTCTTCAAATACATAACTCAAGAAAAGTATGAAAAGGACATTATGAAAGGAAAAGCAAAATAAATCACATTTTTCAATATAGTTAAACCATTTACCCCCAGACAAGAAGTTGATACTTGTATTGTTGTTAGGGCAGAGAGAAGTAGTTTACATAGACAGAGGGTTGAGGTTAATTTTGATGTGGTGATGTGAAAAAAAGGGAAGGGGAGAAAATAATTGTACAGGTAGAACATAAAAGGAGGACATTGAACAGGAGAAATTAAATTCCAGAAAGAAGCACACACACACACACACACACACACACACACACACACACACTATTACAGCAAAAGAAATAAATGGGGAATGAGCATTCTTTTAATTTTACTCTCATCTTTTATGCCTCTAAAAGGACAGAACATAAACTCAGTGGAGTATACAAATTTATCTTATCATAGAAAGAAGTAGCAGGACAAAAGAGAAAGAAGTGGGAGAGAAGCTGATAGAAGGGGGAGAAAATTGAGGAAAGATGTAGTCAGAAGCAATGCACTTATAAGCAAGGGCAGGAAGTAAGGAGAGAGAAAAGTAGACATGGAGGGGAAATACAGGATGAAGAGAAAAAGAGTTAGTAATGACAACTGGGATTGTGAAAGGGACGAACTATTTCATAAAACAAAAGCAGTTAGCAGAGTGGATTAAGAAACAAAATTCTACAACTTGTTTACAAGAAGTACATTTGAAGCAGAGAGAAGCACAAAACATAAAGCTAAAAGAGAGGAGAAAAACATCTTATGCATCAGCTGAAGTAAAAAATAAAAATAAGAGTAAAAATCCTGATCTCAAAGAAAGTAAAAGCCATAATGAAGCTACTTAAAATAAATAAAGCAAGAAACTAAAAGTTACTAAACGATATCATAGATGATGAAGTAATATCAAAAACAAACATATATTTGCCAAATGTTATAGTATCAAAATCCTTAGAGGAGAAGTTAAGTGACTAACAGGTAAAAAAGACACCAAAAGTAAAACTGGATGAATTTTACAACAAAATAGACAAGAAAATTTTAAGGAGATGAAGAGAATTTTAGAAAAGTTAGAAATCTGAAGTTAGTCCTTTGAAAGTCAGACCTCTGAAGATAACTGAATGGGGAGAGAAAGGAATATAACTTTTGCTCAATGTTACATGGCACCAACACAAATATTGACCATTTATTAGGGCATAAAAAATTCACAATTCAATGAAGAAAGGGAGGAATATTAAATGCAGTATTTTCAGATTAAAATTAAATAAAAATCACATATAAAAAAAGACATGTAAGTGTAGACAAAAATTGATGGGAAACTAAATAACTTAATTTTAAAGAATAAGTTGGTCAAACAAGAAATCATAGGAACAATCAATAAATTTACCCAAAGGAATGAAAATAATGAGACAGCATACCAAAATGTATGGGATGCAGCCAAAGTGGTTCTTAGGGGAAATTTTATTTCTCTAAAGTTTACAGGAATATAATAGAAAAAGAACAGATCAATGAATTGGGCATGCAACTAAAAACAAAGCTATGAAAAGAATAAATTGAATATTCCCAATTTAATACCAAACAAGAAATTCTGAAAATCAAAGGAGGGATGATCAAAATTGAAATGAAGAAAAGTAATAAGCTAATGAAATAAACTAAGAACTGGTTTTATAGAAAAAAAATAATCAATAAGTTAAATAAAAATTTGGTTTATTTGGTTAAAAAAAGAAAGAAAGCCAAATTACCAGTATCACAAATAGAAAGGGTGCATTTAACTCCAATGTAAAGCAAAGTATATTATAATTAAAACTATTTTCCCTGTTGTATGCCAATAAGTTTAACAGTCATAATGATATGGATGAATATTGGCAAAAATATAAATTGCCCAGATTAACTGGACATATACAAATTAATACAATTCTGAGGTATTACCTTATAGCTATTAGGTAGGCCAATAGGACAGAAAAGACAAGATGACAAATGGCCAAGGGGATGTAGGAAAAATATTAATGCATTGTTGGAGAAGTTGTGAATGAATTCAATCATTTTGTAGAGCAATTTGGAACACATATTAATGTATTCATATACATGTAAGTGTATATGTATATTTGTATATCTATAGTTCTCTGTGACTTTTCTTTCATGACCCTCTTCTAACAATGGTCATTTTCCTCATTTTCCATCTTTGCTAATCTGATGTGAGTGAGATAAAACCTCAAAGATGCTTTAATTCCTTCTCCTCTAAGATTTAATAATTAGTAAGGTCAATATTCCTTTCATATTATTTTTGAGAGTTTCATGTTATTCCTTTAGAAACTTCCTTTCTTTATTTTGTGATAATTGATTTTTAAGGAATGGACTTTACTCTTACAAGCTTGAATAATTCTCTTACCTTGTGTATTAGATGTTTGTCAGAGAAATACCACAATTTTTATCACAGTTACCAGTTTCCATTCTAATGTAATCTATATTGGTTTTGCACATGTCAAATTCTTCCAAACAAAATTATCCATTTATCTTCTGTGATCTATCACATATTTAGTTTCTTAGTGAAATATTCTCCTAAAAATATCTTTGATCTCCTCATTTGCTTCTAAAATCACCTTTTATGTCTAATTCATTCATGTATTTTGTTTCTTTATAATTTATGATGAATAGCTTTCCTGTCTTCCAGCAGTTTTGATTTAATACTAAGTCATTATCTCAGTTAACACAGTCTTTGATTTTGTCCTTCACTTACTGCTATTTATTTATTTTTTGATTTTTCAACATTCACTTCTGTGAGACTTTTTTAAAAGATTTTTTTCTAAATGAAATAATAATTAAAAATTTAAAAAAAATTAAGGTACGGCATTTACAATAATACAACTTATCACAGGGAATCAAAATACAACATTCACCATGTCACAACTCAACAACTTATGACTAAAATGGCCAGATAGTTTTCACCACAGTGGTCACATAGTTTTGAACAAAGTACAGTCATTTAGTCAATCAATCACTAAGTAACTCAATCATTCAATCATGCTTAAGGAGGCTTGACTCCTTAAGGGACATAAAATACCAAAGTCAAAGTACTCCACCCCTAGTTCACAATAAATCTTAATCTTCTCAATCAGTACATAGTATCCAAGTAAAATCATCTTTCAGCTTTACTCAAGGCTGGTTCTTAGCTTCCCTGGTTCCCCTTCCATGGCCCCAGGTCCTACCTGAATTCACCAAACTGTCAACTGGGTTCAAAGGTAGACAACTCTCAGCTCTTTGTCCAACTCTCTGTGCAGTTCCTGTTCCACATGGAGGTTCACAACATCCAGTCCACCTTAAATCCTTTATAGTCTCTCTTCCTGGGAAGTCAAACCTTAAGAAAATCACAAAGTAGCAACACTAGTCATAGCTTCTCTGGCAGCTTGGTTGGCCCTCAGAAGTCCTTAGCAGCTCCAGCTGAAACTCAGGACATCCTCAGCAGATTCAAAAGTTCTGTCTGGCCCTCAGAAGAAGCTCCTCCACCACAAATTCCCAAGAAATTCAATTTCACAGCTGGATTTTTTTTCTGTATACAATATTGTTCCTCCCTATTCAACCCCTTCCTGTTACAGAAGCAACAGGGGCTTCCTGTTTAACCCTTGCCTGTTATGTCTAGAACAGGGGTTCATACCTACTGTTCCTGTAACAGAGGCATAATTTGAAACTAGGTGATAAGTAAGTCTTAGCACCTTCAAATTACATTACTCTTACACCCTTCCTCCCTACTTTCCTGTAAGATAAGATAGATTTAAATACCCACTTGAGTGTGTACATTATTCCCTCCTTAAGTCAAATCAGTTTCACTCTTCCCCTTTCACCTTACCCCTTTTCCCCTTGACTGTAAAAACTTTTTCTTACATTTTTATGTAAGATAATTTACCAAATTTATCTCTTCTTTTTTCCTTCTTACAATATATTCCCCCCTCAACCTTTATTTGTTTTTACTATCATCCCTTCATATTCAACTCAGCCTGTGCTCTGTCCGTTTTTTTTCCCTGAAGGAATATACTCAGGTTTTTTGGTAGGTAATTTTTGGTTTTAATCCTAAATCCTTGGATCTTCAGAATATTGTGGTCCAAGCCCCCTAACTCACCCTCCTAGTCCACTCAATTCCTTAATTCAGAAGCTGATAAATCTTATGTTATGCTGATTATATCACCACAATACTTGATTTGTTTCTTTCTGGCTGCTTCAATATTTTCTCCTTGTCCTGAGAACTCTGAAATTGGCCTACCATATTCCTAGGAACTTTGCTTTTGGGATCTCTTTCAGGAGGTGATTGGTGTATTTTTTAAATTTCTATTTTTCTCTCTAGTTCTAGAATAACAGGGCATTTTTCCTTGATGATTTCTAAAAAGATGTTATCAAGTATCTTTTTTGATCATGGCTTCCAGGGAGTGAAACAATTTTTAAATTAGCACTCCTGTATCCATTTTCCAGGCAAGTTCTTTTTCCAATGAGATATTTCATACTGTCTTCTGTTTTTATATTACTTTATCCTGTTTTATAATTAATTGCTTTATCATAGAGTCATTAGCTTCCATTTTCTCCATTTTAGTTTTTAAGGATTTTTTTAGTGAGCTTTTGAATCTCCTTTTGTATTTGGCCAAATCTGCTTTTAATTTTTGAGGTGTTTCCTTCAGCAAGCTAATGACTCATTTTTCATTATTTTCTTGCACCACACTCTCATTTTTCTTACCATTTTTTTCTTGTAGTTCTCTTATTTTATTTTCAAAATCCTTTTTTAGCTCTTCCATGATCTGGGGCCAATTCATATTTTTCCCTGAAGGATTTGAAAAGAGAAACTTTGAAATTGTGGACTTCTTCTGGACTTCTTTTTTTTCTTTTCTGTTATTACATTTTACAAGCCCATTATTTGACTTTTATGATCTTTTGATAAAGTAGAGCTTTGCTTCCAGTATGGAGGGTATGTTGTTCCAAGCTTCAGGGGTTTTGTGGAGCTGTTTTCAGAGAAAATTCTAGGAACCTGTAAATTGTCAGTTTTCCCAAGATCTTCCAAGATTTAAGGAGAGACATTTCCTCCTGGTCTGTCCTCTAGTGCGTGAGTGACCAAAAGTACTCTTGATTGCCTTATAACCCCACAATCACCACAAGTTCTGTCCTGCCATTGTTCCTCCTCACCCCATGACTACCACACAGTGCTGCTACCCATATTTAAACATGGGTAAAGCAAGAGAATCTTGTCTCAGTTTCAGCAAAGAGATATCTATAATCCCCCTTTTATAAGCTTCTTGATCCCTCCATTCTTGATGGACAGAGACCTCCAGAAGCAGCCTCTACCAATACCCTGTGGCATCACTTGGTCTGAAACCAGACCATCCTCCTCTCTAACCATGTCTGACAAATCTTTCTTACTTACCTTCTAAGTTGTCTTTGATATTTGTGGGTTGAAAAGTCTAGAAATCGCCATGCTGCCAGTGATTCACTCTCCCAGGGCCTGCTCTGGGTCTTCTAGGGCCCGTTATTCTTTGTACTGCACTGCACTCCTCTATCAGTCTGGTACAACAGATCTTTTCCCACTTTCTGTCAAGCAAGAGAACAGGAAGCAGCCCCTGCCAAGAGTGTCTCCACTGCTGCTGCTGCCAGACCAGGACAGGGGCCAAACCTCTCTCTTCTTTTGCTCAATTTACAACAGATCTTTCCTACTGATCTTTTTATCTTGTCTCTGGAGTTTTTGTGTTGAGAAGTCTAGAAACTGCCACATTTGCCAGTGATTCAGTCCCTTTCATGGTGAGGCACTCCTCTCTCAGCCTGGTGAAATAAAGCTTTCCTTTGACCTTACATTTTCCCTTTGGCTGGAAATTTATTTTACTCAGTCATTTTGTGGATTCTGCTGCTCTAGAATTTGTTTAGGGACATGTTTATGCATATTTGGAAGGGTTTGGGGTAGAACTCAAGCAAGTCTTTGCTTTTACTCTGCCATCTTAGAAGATTCCTCTTTGTTTTTTTAAAAGATACTTTTACTTTTATTATTTCATGTTATCCTCACATCAGTTTCACAAGCCTGAGGATAAGTACTATTACCACAACTTTTGAGAAAAATGAAGTCCAGAGAAGTAAATTTACTAGCCCAAAAGTAGTATGATCAATTGATAAAGTCAGTCATTATTTAGATACTATGAATTTTAGTGGGTTACTTCTACTTAGAAGTTATAACTTTCCACATTGATTCCTATGCCTTCCCCAACAAAATGTCTATCTTGTTGTTTTTAACCTTTAAAATCCTCAACAGAAGAGTTTTGAATCGAATAAGTCACATATTACTACTACTAATAATAATAATTTAAATGGTATTTTCTATGTTCCAGTCACTGTTCTAAATGCTTTACAATTATTATCTCATTTGGTCATCGTTACAACCCTGGCAAGGCAGGTAATATTTTCACCATTTCACAGTTTGAGAAACTGAAGCAGAGATTAAGTCACTTGCCCAGGGTCACAGAGCTAATAATTCTCAGATAGGATTTAAACTCAAGTTTTCTTTTCTCCCTATGCAACCCTCTGTCTATTGTATGTGTTAGGTACTCTTGCCTTTTGAGGGGATGCCTAAATGTACCCTGGGGTTTACTTAAGGAAATTGCAACTTCTAAGTCTCACAGATAGCTAACACATGCAGTGCCAACAGTTTCATTTCCAGAAAGAAAGTATTTATTATTTGTTTTCTTAACATCCAGGAAAGTAGAAAGAGACGAGCAAGTTCTCTATACATATGTGAATCCCAGAAACTGTTAGCACATGGCTAAAGGAAGAAATTTAGAGCTCAATCTACAAACTTAATGATTATCACTATTGTGGTTATAATCATAATCAACATTATTTGCCTGCTGCTAGGAGGTATACTTTTCATGACAAAGAAGACATTTATTTGATTAAAGGAACTATATGCTATGTAATCATGTTCAATGTTTTATGGATGTTTCTGATAAGAAGAAGACTATGACTATGTATTGTCAAATTTCCTTGCCCTTCAATAACTGCAACTTCCTTTCAACTTTCAAACTTCCTTTCAGTAAGAACAAAATGGTTTCAATAGTACTCAATTCACTGACATAATCACTAATTCAAGGATAATGGTTCACCATAGATAAAGTTATCTGGGGATGCACTTAGTTTTTTTTTTTTAAGTAGCAGCCTCAATTATGTAAAGGATTGAGTATGTCTACTTAATTGACTATTATGCTACCAAGGAATAATGCAGGCAGAGGGAAGTACCAATATTATTATGTAAATACATTATTATTGTCTACTACCTTATGTTTATACTTTGAATGCACCTAATACTACAAACTTCTATTCACTAATGGAAATATTGTTTCTGTAATTATGTTTTTAACTATCTTCTTACAAATTTAATAATAAAAACAAATTATTCTCCAAAATTACATCTCATTTTTGTTTCATTCTTTAATAAATAACAAGATTATAATGGAAATTTAATTAAGGTTTCTTGATCACTTAACATAATGCATATAATTTTTAAAAATAAACATAACCATTTCAGTACATTTTATTTTTATAATTACATTTTTAGATCTAACATACTGATGAATAAAATATTGAAGGATATTTTCCATACCATTCTTTTATCTTGAAGGTGATTCAGGGGTGCTAATTCACTTACCATTTTAAGAATTCATTTTTAGAATGATAGGTTTCTTATGACATTGAATCTTCCATCTTGCCAATGTTCTATTTAATGATGATGATGATGATGATGATGATGATGATGATGATGATGATGACGATAAATGGGGAAAAGATGGAAATTTCAGAAAATGAAAAATGATGCTATACTTCATATTTATTAATTATGAATAGTATATATTAGATGAAATTCAGTACTGATATAAATTTCTATTCACAACTCATAACTACATTAGACTACTGAAATTGACTATTGATTTTTACTTGGTAAATATTGAAGTAATTGATAGTAGGAAAATTACAAAAAGGTTTTATGACAAGGTCAAAGAAAACAGAATGCTTTTATAAGTTAGATGAGACACATGGACTCTACTTGATATTCTCTTTTAGCTTTGAGCCTGTAATAAAAATAAATCACTGAATAAATTTTTTTGCTTCTTCCCTGACATTTACTGATATACCTTCATTGCTTGCCACTTGTTTCTACCCAATGGGATTAACTTAAAATTTCAAAAGCAAGACAAAACAGAGAAGAGCAAGACAAAGAATTAAAAAATACAAATTCTGCTTGCAAGTGGATCTGCATTTTCTCCTCTACAATTTGCAGTTATAATACAAATAAAAAATGACCAGTTATTCTGCTGCAGAAGGAAACAGCAGGTTTTAATGATTAAGTGATTTGATTTTCCCGAGAAGTTATCTTTTTTAATTTATTTTTTTGTTTCCTTGTTTACATTATGCATTTTCATTACATTTTTGAGTTTACAAATTTTCTCCCCATCTTGCCCCTGCCCCAACCCTAAAGCAGCAATCGTACTGTAAAGCCCCTCCCCAGCTCTGCTCTCTTACTTTCTGGTAGGGCAGGGAGGGTCTCCTTGTCCCAGCCCCTATATATCTTAATTCCTACTTGCAGGTATTGCAGAACTTTAAATTCTAGATTCTTTTGATTCCTCCCTTGTCACCCACCCCCACTGGAAGTACACTCAGTTCCATACAGGCTGTGGATGTGTGATTATACCGGACATCTTCATAGTGGACATATTGTGACAGAGGTCATCTGTCTCTCCTTCCTATCCCTCCCCCCCCTTGTTCTGTTCTCTACCCTGGCCCTGTCAGTTCACTGAAGTGTGTGCTTCCAGCATCCCTCCCCCAGACCCTGCCCTCCC
>CM053594.1:238288207-238306399 GCA_028646575.1 Pseudocheirus occidentalis | reverse complement strand
GCTCCCTACCCTGCTAGAAAGCTAGAGAGGTGTTGGAGGAAGGCATAAAAGGGAACAGATTGTGGGAGGGGTCTTACAGTGGGATCAATGTTCTGGGGTGGGGGGTAGGGACAAAAAGGGGAGAAAATTTGTAACTCAAAACCTTGTGGAAATGAATGATGTAACCAAGAAAATAAATTAAAATTAAAAAAAATTTAAAAAAAATAAAATTAACTTATAACCAGAGTATAAATTCAACATTCTTTTTGTCTCCTTAAAAAAATTTCAGTTTTTCATCTTGTTTAATGTAGTGAGCTCATATCAATTCTTCATCCTCGAATCCTGTCAATTCTTCTAAAATTCATCACAACTGTAATTTTCTCTCCATTTTTACTAGTAGTTTAAATCATTTTCATCTCATACATGGACTCTTGAAGAAGCCTAATTATGATATTCTTATCATTTAGTATCCTCAAGTTAGTGTATCTTAGACACCACCAACAGATTTATCTTATTTAACCATTACTAAAATTTCATCATCTGTCTTCCAAATATCCACTTAATTTAAATTTGAATTGAAAATATTTTAATAACTTACCAACACCATATTTATCAAATCATCTCTTTCATTGTTTTTCAAAATGATCTCTACAATACTTCACATGGATTACCACTTCTCACTTCTCATATATCATTAGGCCTAGTTCAGTCTCCACTCATTTCTCACCTAGACTAACTCAGCTAATTTGGTCTGCTTGCTTTCACTTTCTCCATCATACCATCAAGCCAGATTGTTACACCTAAATCATATACCTAATCATTCTGTGAACTTGCTTAATATCTCCCATGGCACTTAAAAGGAATAGGAATAAAAAACCTTAAGGAATAAAAATACCAACTTTTATCTTCAGGAATAAAAATACCAACTTTTCAATCTTTAATTTGGAGGCTTCTATAACTTGACCTTTACCAACTATGCAAGGTATATTCACATTAAATATAAAAACACACACACACACCACTACCATATGCAACAAAAATGTGTGTATGTAAACATGCACATATTTGCTGAATTTTTCCCACTGAAATATAAGCTCCTTGGCGGCAGAGGTCATTTCATTTTTACATTCTAGTTAGCAACTGGCGTATTACCTCACATTATGTAGAAGGTGCTAAATAAATATTCTAATTAAATATATCCTGAATTTAGATTTAAATAATCTGGAATTAAAGCAATGTGTTTTTTAAAGTTTTCTTTATCAGTTCTTTAAATCATTATTGAGTAGAGAAATACAGATAAAAAAAAAACTTCTGAGTTACCACATCATACCTACCAGACTGTCTAACATGAAAAAAGAGGAAAATGAAAAATTTTGGAAAAGATGTGGGAAAGTTGGAACCCTAATTCTTTGTTGGTGGTGTTGTGAGCTGACCCAATCATTCTGGAGGTCAGTTTGGAACTATGTCCAAAGGGCTACAAAAAGTGCATACCCTCTGACCTAGCAATAGTGCTTTAAGGGCTGTATCCCAAAGAGATCATAAAATGGGAATAAAGGGGCCACATGTACTACAATATTTATACTAGCTCTTTCTATGTTGGCAAAAAATTGGAAATTGAAAGGATGTCCATTAATTAGGGAAAGGGTGAAAAACTTGTGGCATATGAAAGTAATGGAATACTATTTTTCTATAAAAATTGATAATCAGGTGGACTTCAGAAAAACCTGGAAAGATATATATAAACTGATGCTGAATGAAGTGAACAGAATCAGGGGAATATTGTACACAGCAACAACCACAGTGTGTGAGGACTGACTCTGATAGACTTAGCCTTTCTCAGCAATGCAAGGGGCTAAAACATTTCCAAAGTTCTCATGATCGAAAATGCCATCCACACACAAAAAACTATGGAATCTGGAGGTAGAGTGAAGTAGACTATTTTCTTTTGTTCTTTCTCATGGTTCCTCTTATGCATTCTAATCCTTTTATACAACATGACTAAGGTCAGATATGTTTAAGATATAGACATATACATATATATGGATAAGTATATTGTGTATATATATGTATGCACACACATATATACATTACATATATAATGTATACATGTATACATTATGTATATATAAATATATATATACATAATGTATACACACACATATGGATATAGAGAGAAAGAGAGAGTGCAAGAGCAAGCATATCAGATGGCATTCCATCTTGGAGAGGAGGGAGGGAATGGAGGGGGAGAAAATTATAAACTTATAGAAGTGAATGTAGAAAGCTAAAAATAAATAAATGAACAAAAAGTTAAAACAAATTTAGGATACATCAAAGCATTAGCAAGTGGTAATTTGTATAGGGAGCCAGAACATAGCTTACAATCATGAATCTGGCAGATCAGTTAGTGGGGAAAATATTTGGTGAAACAAGTGGATTTTTTTTGTTATGTTTCTTTTTAAGGATCAATATGCCTTATTGACCCATATAACCCCAGACTGCATATTGATAATGTTATATATGAAATAAATTAAAAATTATAACTAATGAATATAATTGTGTTTTTCTGACTTTTAGAACTAAGACAACTGTTATGCAATTAAAGATTTGTGAATATTTGTAAAAAGAAAAAGTATCTATGTCCTGTCTGCTGTTTTAAAGTAGTACCAAACTAAGAAGTTTGAGATATTTGGGAAAGTATAAGAGATAGGAAATACTAGATTAGAAATTTCCTGGGGATTGGGAAAGACAAAGAATTACATGGAGAGTGTTTTTTTGTTTGTTTGTTTGTTTGTTTGTTTGTTTGTAATAAAGTGGGAGCTCTTGTTTTTGTGCTTGGATACTAATGATTTTTATCTAAGTTAAATAACACTACTTTCCCTTTTAATTCTTATTTTATTGCAACTTTGCTTACTCATCCATTCCTTGGTTTATCCCTTGTCAGTCTTAATTTGTCTTAATTAACTGGCACTATTTTAATACGCAATTATTTAACTGTGAGTAACTGGGGAAATTTTACTATATTGAGAAGAAACAGCAGGGGAATTAGAAGAAACAATTCAATGTCAGCAAATGTGCTCATTTATGAAAATAGAAGCTCACACACAGTTCATTTCCTTGAGAGAAATCAAGGTTTGTTGAGATTAAGCTGGCATGATTAATTGAATAAAAATATTAAATCTTTACTAAAATGGATACGAAGACAAAGATTTTCAAGAAGATTTAATAAGATGGATGTATGCTCACATACTCTCTAAAACACACTGAGCAGAAATTACATAGGGATTGAAGAGAACAAATTCACAGTTCAGATCTTTATTTTTTGAAACCTAAACATTTTACGTTAAAAAATGTATCCATATAGGTAGCATAATGCAATTGCAACAGAGCTAAGGGCTAAATTTCAGTTAATGCCCATAGATAACTGCTGCCATTAAATAAAAGACCTGCCCAGGAAAACTAATCACTGATTGCCTTTAATCCACCCTATGTCCAACCTATGATGTACTAAAATATTGGTAGAGAGTGGGACCCTGCTAAGAGTTGTAGGTATATGATTAACATAAAATTATGAAGTTAAAATATACAATGTGTTATAGTAGTAAAGGAGTGTTATATAATGGCATGAATCCTGGTCTTGGTGTCAAAAAATTATGGCTTCAAATGGCTCCTCTGATTCTTCAGGAGGCATTTGAAAAAAGATGAGTTACAAAATGTGTAACTGCCTCATAATGATAAAATCTTGCCTCCTTTGAACTTTGAGAAATAAGCTTATCTCAGTGGGTAACTTTAACAGAATAGAAATACAGCATATAATATTTATTATTACTTAACATCTATTTAATGACATTAACCTAATCTTTGATCTTTTTGTATATATTCATATGTGTATATATGAACTACAACTGATATTTATTCTATATTATTTATGAAACCACTTCTACTATTTCCAGTTACACCTTGCACATTACAGAAATAGAGTACATTTACCCATAAGTACACAGCTTACTTTTAGCTTTCACTCATCCAGTAATATATATATATATATATATATATATATATATATATAAGTAAGAAGTGTCTGACATAACATTAGAGGATCCCAGATCATAAAATTATAAATTGTGGACAGGAATTGACTTAAGAGGCAACTTATTTCACCCCCCCCAAGGAGGGACACAAAGTTCAGATTTAAAAGAAAAATCATATTTCTGCAAAGTACATTAAGTCCCTATACTATTCCCTTTCTCCCCTTATAGATTACATTCTATTTATATCATAAAGAGTTAGTAGTCCAGCATTGATAAGACAAGCTTATGTCTCAAGTCATTTATCAGTTACTGAAACTATTGAATGGGCTGATCAATGGAGAAAAGAACAAAATATAGGCAATCTTTATCAGTTTTGGGATAAGTGAATTCTCTCTGCATTTTTTTCAATTTGTATCAGAGCTTCTAACAAAATTACATTTTCCATGGAGAAAATAAAAGATGTTTTCCATTGAGGTCATTCCACTTACAGCTGGATTTATATATCAGTTTACTTCACTTATTCTTGCAAGGGGGACTTGCTGAATGCTTTGGAAAACTTGAGAACTTTATTCTTTTTTAGCCTGGTCTTTTGCCAATGTGATAGATTTCATTTTGCAAAGCAGAGAGTGTTGATAAAGTATCTTTCTGCTAACTTATATTTCCTTTATCCAAAAATGCAACTCAAATTTTAATACTAAACTTTGGTTGCAGGATATATCTAGAGTCAGATAGAAGACGCAGCATCTAGAGGGGGAAGAGAATTGATATTCATAAAACAAAATCATTTCAAGCTTCTTCCCTTTGTTTCAACTATAGGCAATAAGTATGTATTCAATGTAATTTTTCCATTTCCTAAGAAAATGAACTCATGAAAAATGAACTTGTACAACATACAGTGAACTCAATTGTACTGAAATTTGAGGACAAATATGGGGGTCCCAGTAACATATATCCTGATCATAATCAAAAGTGTGACATACAAAGTAAAATAATATGGTAGTCAGGTCAAATGAAAAGTTGCTAAAAACAAACAAGCTTGAAAATTAAATTAGAAAATAAATTGAAGTGAGGTATTATGATTGTAAATGCTGATAGTTTTGCATTCGCAAGCAGTTCTGGTCTGCATTCCCAGCATCATCAGTCATCAGAAACTGTAAATATAGCATTTTGATGAAGGGTGTCTATGTATGATTGGTTGTTCTCATTTTTTTCTACATAAGGAATATTCTGAGAAACAAAATAATTAAAACCAAAAATACAGCAGAGAATGAAATAAGGATTTTTATGCATAGCATATTGAATGATGAAGTCAATTTTGCTTGAAAACAAAATTATATTGTATGCTACATATCCAGTAAATGAAAGCAAAAGAAATAGTTCACCAATTACACGACTTAACAACTTAAAATAACAACAAAATACATGCTTATTATTTGACCAATTTATGACATACAATATCAATTAGAGCCCTTACTGTTGCTGTGCCATTCTTCATGTTTATCCTTCTCAGGTTCTTAAACCATTTTCTGCAATTACTTTTTTCCAATTTTTAATTCTCCTCTACCAATCTCAATAGCACCTTCCCCTCATCTATTACATTTAAATCAGCTCATTCAGATTCCTAACTCTCTGATAAAAATTAGGATGATGAATATAAACTTTTTTATGTTGATTAATTATCTTTCCAATATTTTCTTACTCCACTACCTATTTTTCCTTCTTCTCTTCCCCAAGCATCAAAATAAAACTATTATAATCTTCACTAAGATTGATTTCAGTACTCAATCTCTGATAATTCTTAGGACCAAGTTAGTAACCCACCCTATTTCATAGATTTCCTTTCATTAAAATGAATAGTTAATTGTCTGATTTTATTTTTATGCCACAATAATTTCTCAATTTTCCTTCCCTACTTTACTATAACTTTCCCTTCTATAAAAGTGATGGACAGGTAATAGAAAATGCATGTCTAAATGCATACATGTATAATGTATTGTCTATATGAAAGAGATACCTATGAAAGATATTTATATTAAATTATATATTTATGTATGTATTTATACTTATCTATTTACCTATGCATCTGTATTTGAGGATAGTAATATCAATAAGCAAAAAGTCCCTGCCTTCAAGGAATTTACATTCTAGTGGAGGAAGAAAACATATCGAGTTGGAAAGGTGGGATAGAGAGGAAGGCTGTTGTATGAAAGTGGACTGGAAAATGGAATAGAGACCTGATTCAAGGCAAAGAAACCAAATCCTCAACTCTTAGAAGCCCAGGTGATTCAAAAGGCAAGGGATTAGGTATCTATGGGAAAGAGGTTGGACTTTTGGACTTGGATTCACAAAGGTCCAAGAAGAAAAATTGTGTGGATATAGCAGAACAAAAGTTAATGAAAAACAACCAGCACAGTATTTTTTCTGGTGAAATAATGTTGTTGAGCCCCAATGAGATGATGCAAGTGTATTTCATGATTTGTGTATGTAATATTGTGTTTTCATTTATTTGCCTCAGTTTGTACAAGAATTCCTCCATTTCTTAGAATTCTTTCTATGTTGCTTCTTATGACACTCTCATGTCCCCTTATATTAATATGCCAGAGTTTGTTTAACTATTCCTCAACTGATGGGCAACTACACAAATGGTGCTGCTCTGAATGTTTTGGCAGATTATACGATTTTATTTACACAAATTGACCTTTTGGGGAGTATATGTACAAGAGTAATACTGCTAAATGAAAAGGGTACTTTTCCTGCCTAATTATAAATCGTTTTCTATAATTGCTGGACAAATTATGATCTCCATAAACAGTGTTGCAAAGTTAAGTATTTCTTTTTTAATATTCATACTAATTTGCTAGATGTGAGGTAAAACTTAAATTTTAATAAGAGATTTTACTTCTATCTTTTTACATTAAATATATTTGCCTTTGAAACATGTTACCTTCCACTTTTAGAAGCCGTCCTGTCTCATAAATAAGTTTTTTGAACAATATAAAAGAAGAAATGAAGAATAGAAAAAAAAGTCAATAAAACTGATTAATACATCAAAAGACTCCTATATATGTATATATATATTCACACACACCTATACATATACATATATATCCATATATACACGTATATACACACATGCGCACACACTCACACACGTGTTATACACACACATATATGTATAATGTTCCTCACATATAGACCATGATGAAAGTAAATTATCAGGAGAAGACATATCCCCATATATCTTCTTTGGGCCAAGCTTGTTCTTTGTGTTTTTGTCTCATTCCATTTTGTTTTGTTTTATGGTTGTTGGGCTATCCATTCACATTATCATAATTTTGTGGCATGTTTTTGGGGGGGTCTTTTCATGAGCTTTTGTAAGTCTTTTCATGATTTTATTATGTTCTTCTTTTCAGAGATGTTTTTATTTTTTGCTTAATAGTAATTTCAGACATTTTGTCATATCAGATATCGTATCATATCTGTAGTTGATATTTCTTCTGCAGAAAAGTCCATGTGGTTTGGTTATTCACATACTAAGGAATGATTCATAATTGAATGTATTTTATTGGCTTCCTGAAGATTTGTGTTATCAGGACTTTATTGGAACTTCCATCATAATTTTTGTGAAATCCTTGTTTGTCCCAACTTAGAAAAATCCCATTTTATTTGTGTTGATTTTGTTCACATAAAAGCTTTTTATCAAAATGTAATGAAAATTACATTTGGGCTGTTCAAGGAATAGAGTACTATATATAGGATCAAGAAAACTAGAATTCCAATCCAAACCTCAGGTTTATATGTTACCCTTAGTAAGTCACTTAACCTCTCTTTACCTCACTGTCCTCATTTGTAGAATGAGGATACTAAGAGTACCTATCTTTCAGATTTGTTATGAAGATCAAATGAGATGTTAATTGTAAAACACTTAGTAAGTGACCTAATTATATAAATGTTAGTTATTATTACTAATATTATTATCATTCTTATTATGTTTTTTATCCTTTATAACCCTTCTTTATTCTCCCCTCACACCAGTAGTTGTGAAAGGCAACTCATTCTCATATATATATATATATATATAATCATTGAAATATCATATATTATTGACATTGTGAACACATACCAATTTGGATTTCATTTTATATGGTAGAAGGTGATAATTCAAGCCTTTTATTTTTAATATTACTACCTTCCAATTAGGAAAAAAATATTCTTTGTGAAGTGGGGAGTACATTTTAAAGTAGCATTTGATTTTGAGTTTATAAATAAATCCAAATATACTGTTTGTTTTGTGGTTTGTTCAACTATTCCATTACACTAAGCTATTTTTAAAAAATTTTTCATGTAAAACATATTTCCATATAATTATATTATAAAAAAATAGAGGAAAGAAGCAAAGTATATTTCAATTTGTACTCATATTTCATCAGTTCTTATCCTGGAAGTAGAAACCATTTCTTGCCACTAGGAGGTTTTAGGAATTGTCTTTGATCACTGTCTTCATCACAATAGAAAAATCTTACATAATTAATCATCATGGCAATATTGCTGTTACTGAGCACAGTGATATCTCAGTTATTCTTACTTCCATTAGCCTCAATTCAAAAAGGTCTTGACATGATTTTTTCTGAAATCACACCCCTAAATATTTCATTTTTAAAGTTTTAAATAAATGATTATACATTGATGGATGAATAATTAAAATCTACAAATGGTTCATAATTCCATTTTATCCAAAAGTTTCAATTATATTTTTTGATTACATTTTATGTGGCTTTTTGCTGTTTTTGCTTTTTGACTAAACAATATTTTATTTTTTCCCAATTACATGTAAAGATTATATTCAACATTCACATTTATAAGATTTTGAGTTCCAATTTTTGTCCCTCTCTCCCCACCACCATTCCTAAGGCAGAAATTCATCTAATATTGGTATAAAAATGCAATCATCAAATATACTTATGCATTAGTCATGTTGTTAAAAAAAAGAATCAGAATAAAAAAGGAAAACCAAAAGATAAGAAAAAAAGGAAAATTTTAAAAAAAGACAAAGGGGTGTGCTTTGATCTGAATTTAGTCTCCATAGTTCTTCCTCTGGACATTAATAACATTTTCCACTGTACGTCATTTGTAATTGTCTAAGATTGCTATATTGCTGAGAAGAGCTATGTCTATCAAAGTTGACAATTACAGGCCAGGATGGTGGAGTAAAAGCAGGTACTTGCTTTAACTCCCACTCTAACCACCTCCAATAATTGTAGAAAAAAATGACTGTAAACAAATTTTAGAGCTACAGAAACTACAAAGTGACAGATAGAAGCAAATCTCCCACTGAAGACATCGTGGGAAATTGACAGGAAGGATCAATCACACTTTAGTGGGAGCAGAGCATGAACTGTGCTGGCCCAGATTTGTGGCACATATGGGCCATAGCAGACTTCAGGAGAATGAATCACTGGCAGCTGTGGCAGTTTCCAGACTTTTCAAACCAGAAATACCAAAGAGAAAGTAAAAGGTTAGTGGGGAATTCTGTTGGAACAGGGTAAGAGAAGAGTGCTGTCTGACCCCTGACCCCCCATCCCCTAAGGGTGATAGATGTTTTGGTGGGTGCAACAGCAACAATGCAGTGGCTACTTCCTGCTCCAGGCTTACAGATTGTAAAGGAACCAAGTGATGGACTGGACGGCATTTGTAGGAATCTCTGTGCTGGTTCTGATGCAGGATTATCTTGCTTGGCCCTGCTTGAATCTGTTTCATGATCTTTGGTAGTAGTCTTGGGGTGAGGAGCACTAGCAGAACAGATCTGAATAAGGCTGTGGGAAAATAGTCATCCTCACATTCCTGAGGCAGGTGTCTGAAAAAAGCTCTGATAACAGCTGTGCAAAAACCCAAATGTTCAGGACACAGCACTGTCCACAGTGACAGCAGAGTTCTGCCATGACAAAAAGCATAAAAATGAAGTTATTAACTGACAAGAAGAGCAAACAGAGGAAGGACAGTCAGATTATAGATAGTGACAAAGCTAATAAGAACATAGAAGCAGAAGAAGATAACAAAGGCAAAATTCCTGCATTAAAATCTCCAAGAAAATTATTAATTGTTGTAAGGCAACAGAGGAGCTCCAGAAGGATTTTGAAAACAGAAATAAAGGAAAAATTGGCAAGAAAAATGAGAGTGAAACAAGAAAATCATGAAAAACAAGTGAACAGTTTGCTAAAGGAGACCCACAAAAATACCATAAAAATAACATCTAACTCAAATGAAAAAATAGGACCAAAAGCCAATGAGGAGAAGAATGCATTGTAAAGCAGCAATGGCCAGAGGCAAAAGGAATTTCAAAAGCTCATTGAAGAAATGAATTTGTTTAAAATTAGATTCGAGTAAATGGAAGTCAATGAATTTATGTGAAATTAAAATACTATAAAACAAATCCAAATGAATGAAAAAAATAGTAGTCAATGGGAAATATATCATTGGAAAAACCACTGACCTGGAAAATAGATCCAGGAGAGATAAATTTAAAATTATTCATTTACCAGAAAGCCATGATGAAAAAAGAGCCAAGACCTAATTTTTCAAGAAATTCTGGAGGAATATTGCCTTGATATTTTAGAACTAGAGGACCAAAATAGAAATAGAAAGAATATACTGATTGCTTCTTGAAAAAAATTCCAAAAATAAAACTCCTAGGAATATTAAGACCAAAGTCCAGAGTCCCCCACCCCAGGTCAATGAAGGAATAATACAAGTAGTCAGGAAGAAACAATATTAGTGTTGTGGAAACACAATCGGAATAACAGAGGATCAAGCAGCTTCTAACTTAAGTGATCAAAGGACTTGTAATATGATATTCTGGAGGTCAAAGAGCTAAGTTTTAAACCAAGAATCATGTACCCAGCAAAGCTGAGTATACCACTTCAGGAGACAATATGGAAATGCAATGAAATAGAGGACTTTCAAACATTCTTGATGGAAAAACCAGAACTGAACAGAAAAATTGTCCTTCAAATGCAAGAAACAAAAGAAGCATGAAAAGGTAAACAGGAAAGAGAAATCATATGGAACTTATTAAAGTTGAAGTATTCACATTCATACATGGAAAGATGATATTTGTAACTTATGAGACTTTTATCAATACGATGATAGTTGAGGGATTATTTATATGTATGTGTGTGTATCTGTGTATATACATATGTAAATATATTTACATATGTAAATATACATATATGCGCACACATATATGTTTGTGTGGGTAGAAGGGTGCATGTGTGCATGTATATGTGTGTATGTGTGTGCATGCATGCATAGACAGAGGGCACAGGGTGAGCTGAATGTGAAGGGATGATATCACAAAAATTGGAGGTGAGAGAGGATTATATTGGGAGGAGAGGGGGGAGATAGAATGGGATGGTTTATCTCAAATAAAGGAGGAAGGAGAAAACTGTTACAATAGAGGGGAAGAGAAAGAAGGTGAAAGGGAAAGAATCAACCTTACTCTTTGGATTTGGCTTAAGGAGGTAATAACATACACATAAATCTGGGTGAGATTGGATGGAGGTAAATATAGTTAGCCTTTCACAATATGACTGTTATGGAGATGTTTTGCACTACTGCATATATGTAACCTAGGTCAAATTGCTTATCTTGTCAGTGAGTTTGGGTTAGGAGAGTCAAAGGGATAGAATCGGAACTCAAAGTTTTAAAAACAATTGCTTAAAAAAAAATGGTGTCTGTGTGTGTGTGTGCATGTGTGTGTGTGTGTGTGTGTAACCAGAAAGTCAAATATACAGACAATGGGGTATAGAAAACCATCTTTCCCTAAAAGATTGTAAGGGGGGAGGTGTAGTATAGGGAGGGGATATTAGAGGGCAGATTGGGGGAAGGGTTATTCAGTATGCTTTCTATCTTGGGGTGGGGGGATAGAAGAGAGATGGGAAAAAAATCTGTTATTTAAAATCTTTGGGAAATGAATGTTGAAAAACAAAAATAAATTTTAAAAAGATGATCATTATACAATGTTTTTGTTACTTTGTATACTGTTCTGCTTCTGCTTACTTCATTCAACAGATAAGTCTTTCCATGTTTTTATTTTTTTTTCTGAAATTTGTCTGGTCACCATTTCTTAGGGAGCAATAGTATTTCATTACATTTATGTACCATAGCTTGTGCAGGCATTCCAAAATTGGTGGCCATCCCCTCATTTTATAAAGTTTTCCCATGATGAAAAAAACTATTATAAACATTTTTTTGTGCATGCTTGTTCTTTTCCCTTTTTAATGATCTTTTTTTGGATGTAGATCTAGAATTGCTATTGTTGGGTCAAAAGTTATGCACAATTTTACAGCCCTTTTGGCATAATTACAAATTATTCTCTAAAATGGTTGGATCGGTTCACAACTTCACCACAAAAGCATTAGTGTTCTAATTTAACCTCTTCTCCAAAGTTTATCATTTTCCTTTTTTCATTATCAGCCAATCTCATAGATTTAAGATGATACATGAGAGTTGTTTTAATTTTCATTTCTGTAATCAATAGTGATTTAAAACACTTAAAAACATGACTATGGGTAGTTTTAATTTCTTCATCTGAAAACTGCCTATTTATATCCATTGACCTTTAATCAATTGGCAAAAGACATGTACTATTCTAAATTTATCTCTTTTGATATATATTTTTACAAATGAAGTCTTTATCAGGAACAATGGCTGTAACACTTTTCTCGTTTTCTTCTTTCGTACTAATATTCATTACATCACTTTTGTTTATGCAAAAACTTTTAAATTTAAAGTAATCAAAATTATCCATTTTGCATTTTATAATGTCCTCTATCTCTTTTTTGGCACACATTCATCCATTTTCCACAGATCTTACAGGAAAACTATTGCTTACTTTCTTACTTAGCTTATGGTATCAACCTTTATGCCTAAACTATGTAACCATTTTGACCTTATCTTGGTATACAGTGTAAGAAGTTCATCTATGTGTATTTTCTGCCATACTATTTTCCAGTTTTCCCACCAGTTTTTATCAAATAGTGCATTCTTAAGCCCAGATGGTAACATCTTTGGGTTTATAAAGCAGTAGATTACTATTGTTTACTACAATAGTCTTACTATAGACTGCTGTGTTGATCTCATCTCCAAGGGACAGTGACCCAGTCTAAGCCTGCCTGTTGCACCAGGGTTCTGGGTTTTCACTATGCCTTCTGCTCTGAAACTGAAGATCTCACTGAAGGCCTACTGAGGTACAACCATGGGGGTCTTGGTAGCTTATCTGTACTGTGGCTGAGAGACTCCCATTGACTTTCTCTGATACCATCTGTGCTAAGCTGTGCTCCCCATTTACTGAGTTGAGACAGACACTTCCTGAAGTCCTTCTAAGGTATCTTAAGCTAGAAAATTCTTTACTCCTACTTTTTGTAGGTTTTGTCACTCTAGAATTTATTTAGTTGCTTAATTTAATAATGTTTCTGAGGGAAATTGAGGAGAGTTCATTCAACTTGCTGACTTTGTTCCACCATCTTTGCTTACCCTTTAATTTTTCAGTTTAAATGGTGCATTCTAATTCTCACAGTTACTACATTTTATACAAATTAAAGTCTAATAATGCCAATCACTTTCATAACTAAGTTTCTGTTTTTCAGGCTTTACTTGTGTCTGATTCTTCATGACCTGATGGATCATATATCCATGAATTTTTCTTGACAAAGTCACTGGAGTGGTTTGCCATTTCTTTCCCCAGGGGATTAAGGCATACAGAGGTTAAGTCACTTCCCCAGGATCACAGTAAATGTCTGAGGCCAGATTTGAAGGC
This sequence comes from Pseudocheirus occidentalis, assembly GCA_028646575.1. Taxonomy (NCBI): domain Eukaryota; kingdom Metazoa; phylum Chordata; class Mammalia; order Diprotodontia; family Pseudocheiridae; genus Pseudocheirus; species Pseudocheirus occidentalis. The sequence goes on along the minus strand of CM053594.1, from coordinate 238,292,578 downwards.
AGGAGTCCTTAACTCAAGGCCGAGCCTACAGAGCCATCTTAATACCTTGATTTTATATTATTTTCATTGATGTTTTATATCTTTAATCCTCTAAATTTATATTACTTTTATTCCTTCTTGCATATGTATATATGCATACATGAATTAAAAAATGTGAGTGTACACATACATGTGTGTACATAAACAGAGATTAATTTAGGTCATTGTTATTACTATTGTAGTAAAATAGTTTAGATGAACCAATATATAGCTCTCAAGTATGTATTTTTTTTATTTTTATCAAAGAGAGTGTTGTCACTGTGTTTAAGTCCTAATTGCATCTTGATAAGTTAAGATTTAGATAGCTTCTGGATTTCATAATTGTTTTGACTGAAGTTTCTCTACAATTTATTGTATTTGAGTTAAAAATTGGAAATTATATTTAGATACAAATTTCACTCAGGCATCATTGTCATGTGTATTTGTTTTATCAATATTTTCAGTTTTTAAAATATACCTTCAATTCTTTACAATTCTTTTCTTTATTCTTTCTAACTTCCAGTCTGTCATACAAAAATATTATTATTTTCCAAAATCATCACCATCACCATCATCATCATCATCATTAAAGTAATTATGTTAGTATGTTTAAGACAGTTTTATAAATCTTACAGAACTCTATTAATATCTATCATCATCACCTTTTATGGATAAATCTTGTTATTTTTTTCTTCCACTCAAATATTATCAGGGTGGGGGAGGGTCTCTAGTCCCAATTGTCTATTGAGTAAACTTTATATTTCACTTCTGAGTATTCAAAAGCATCCATCAGCTGGCACCATTATACTTGTTCATTATACTTCTCCAGTATGATCCCTATTTCAGTTAAGCAGTTGTGTTCTCTCTCCCAAGGAAAACATGTTGATCTCACTAATTTTGCCTTGCTCAGGTTGTTCATAAGCTTGGAATCCAATCTCCATTGCTTGTCCTTTATGCTTCATGTGGCTCTTCATTTGTAACTTTATAATATGCTAATTATGCAATATAATTCACCATAGGTATTTGAGTTCTTATTCTCCTACTTTTCTGTAAACCAGTCAGGATTTTTTTCCTTTTACCTTTTCTAACCTACAAAAAAAATTAAAAAACGAAAACAAAACCTTCCTTATTACCTATTACATTGTACACTAATTGATACAAGTACAAGTACAATTGGAAATTAATTGATGTTTCTTGTTAAACATATAATTTTGGTCAAAAAAGCACTCTCTATCTGGTCACAACTCATATACTATTGGAACCCACTTATAATTGTTTCATATTTTTCCCCCAGCATGTTTACTATGCCCTAGAAAATAACTGATTTAAGACTATGTAGCACGTGTGTGATACTCTAGGCTATTTGTTGGTCTTTTGAACATTTATACACAGATATAGCATCATAGGATTTCTTATATTAAAATTTTATACACACACAGACACACATGCACATACATACACATGTTAAATCACCACAATCACAAAAACAGCTAATACACCTGTACAGTTGTAATGGCAAGCACAGAAGTAGTTCATACCTTGTTTCAGCTACAGAATTAGTACTTAGTTTCAGTTCAAGGTTTTTGAGCCTTGTATCAAGACTGTTAAGACACAGAATGTGTGAACCCCACAACTTGTGAACCATAGAGCTCATGATCTCCTACAAAAGGAAGGGGAGGAGCTATTGACCACATGTAAGGAAAGGCTGCTACTGCTGGAAAGAGAGAAGAGAACTGAAAATTGAGCTAAGAACTGAGAAGATAACACTTGTGGTGGCAGAGTCAAGAAGAAGAAAACTTGTGGTATCTCAGCACTCTGTCTGCACTTCCTGTGATGATGTGTGTTTCTGATACTTCGTACAGAATTCTTTGGACCTTACTGGAAGTCCTGACAGAGCATTTTCTGGTTGTATATTTGCAGAAGACCTGGAGGAGGGTTTGGGATGTCCTGGACCTTTACTGAAGATTTCTGCTGACATCTCGGACCTTGTTTGTGGGTCTCTGTTGATTTCTATGTTGATGATTTGTGTTGAGTTATCAGATCTTGTTGGTGGGTCTGAGTTGATTTCACAGGCAGATAGTGAATTGATGATGGATCCAAAAATGTGTAATATGTGTTTTATTGTATTATTATCATTGTGGCTCTCTCAAGTTTTGTCTTCCAAGAAACAGGAACTGTGAATAACGTGAGGTGGACTGGTCACTGTGAACATCAGTATGGAATGGGAACTGGGCAAAGAACAAGATAAGTGGCTGGACAAGAAACTGGTAGCTGCCTGCCTTTGACCATAGATGAGAGTTGGATCTGGGACCATGGAACAGGAACCATGAAAGCTGAGAGGCAGCCTCAATTCAAGCTGAAAGAAGAATGTACTTGGATACCGTGTACTGACTGAGAAGATTATAATTTACTGTGACTGAGGGGTGTAGAATTTTGACTTTTGTAATTTGTAATTGAATTAAGAATTTTGAGATTGACTAAATGAATGTATTTTGCTTAAATATATGTGACCACTTTGGTTAAAACTATATGACCATCTTATTGATAAACTTTTGAGTTGTGAGATGGTGAATGCTATACCTTGATTTTCAATGATAAGTCAAAACATTCTGAATGCTGTACTTTGATTTTCTGTGAATATTTTGCTTTGATTTCTTTTTGAATAAATAGAGTGTTTACTATGCTGTGTAAACAGAACTTTGAAAGCTGTTCATAACAGCATTCTTCTGGAAAGGTGCTAATATGTGGGTTTAGAAGAGTTTGAAGCAAGGCGAAGTGAGATGAAGTTGCAGGCACCTAATAATATGTGTTGATATGAAAGAAATTGAAAAGGCATTGCTTTTCTGCTGGCTTACAAGAGACCCGTATTATTTCTTTACTTCCACCACTCTAAATTATAGGCAGCCAACATTATACTGCCTTGGTGAGTCTAGTATACCCATGGGACAATGAATGAGTTTACCTTCCACAGACAAATATTTATTTTTTATCTAATTTTAAAAATAGTTTTCCTATTTTAATTACCTTTTAACTCAATGTTTTAGTTAAGCATACAATTTTTTATTTATCTTCATTATGTGCAAAGTTTATATTAATTTACTCATTTTAGCAAAAAGTACTCCTTTGTTTTTATCTTTTCATAGTGTAGCTTAAAAATGGATACAGTCATTATAGGAATATTTTCCTCTTAATTATCTTATTTAATATTAATTAAGTTTGTAGTATTGTTTGTGGGAGTTGTGTAGTATTGTGGGATTTCAAATCCAGAAGTTTAGAATTTATGATAATATAGATATACAAAACTCAAATATCATAGAGGAAAACATGTAGGTGTTAGAAGATTGATATGTAGACAGACAGACAGACAAGACAGATGATAGATAGATAGATAGATAGATAGATAGATAGATAGATAGATAAGTAGATAGATAAATAGATGGATGGATGGATGGATGGATGGATGGATGGTTGGATAGATGTATGGATAGATGTTAGATAGACAGATAGATAGATAGATAGACAGACAGAAAGACAGACAGACAGACAGCAGACAGACAGACAGACAGACAGACAGATAGATAGATAGATAGATAGATAGACAGATAGATAAATGAATCATAGATTATAGACAGAATGGATTAAAAGACAGGCTTCTCTCAGGTCCTTGTACAGCTCCTTGTCCAGTTCTTCATCCAGTTGCTTGTCTAGTTCCTGTTCCATATTGAAGCTCTCAGTGTCTAGTCCACCTCAAGTCCTCCACAGTTTCTGTTCCTGCGAAGACAAAGCTTAACAAAGTCACAATAACATTTAGCCACATTGCGAGCACCATCATCAATTCACTATTTTCCTGTGAAATCAACACGGACTCCCCAACAAGGTCTGAGAACACAACACAAATTGCAGAAAAAAAGAGCACAGACAAAAGAGACAGGACAGAGTTCAGCTACCACAAATGTTATATTCTCAAAATCCACCACAACTAGTGCTCTCTTAGCTCTGCTCTGTCCCAGCCTGGGATTCTCCTTATTTATGGCCTTTAAGCTTTTCCCTGTTCTGACTCTTTCTGTTGCATCAGCAACAGGGGTTCACAAGTTCTCATTCTTAAGAAGAGACTTGATATAATTATGGGCAAAGCTTAAAAGAAACTTGAACTGAAACAAGGTGCTAAATAATTAAATAGCTGAAACAAGGTGTTAACTACTTCTTTGCTTGTCATTAAACCCTCTCTATCGCCTGAAGCAGAGATCCACTGTTAAGCCAGGAAATAAGCAATCACAATGGGCAAAATCAAACTGGGAAAACAAAGACTTTAGAATCCCATTATTTGAAAGAGAAGAACCAAATTCAGAAGAG
>CM053594.1:238257846-238287707 GCA_028646575.1 Pseudocheirus occidentalis | reverse complement strand
TACATATTCTCCCCCTGTGTTCCCCCCTCTTTACCTACACTTTCCCTTTGCTACTCTTTCCCTCCCTACTGACTATCCTCCCCTTGTTACACCCCTACCCCCTTATCCCTCCTATTGCCTGTAGGGCACAATAGATTTTTATTCTTAACAGAGTATGTTATTCTCTCCTTGAACCCAAACCAATGCTAGAAAATTTCATACATTGCTCCTCTCCCTCCCTCTTTTCCCTCTATTGTTATGAATTTTTGTGTCTTTTCATGTCAGAATCTCAACTTAGCCATTTGTATTGATCTCTCTTTTAATCAGAATCAATGAAAGTGATGATCATATGATGCTCATCTCCTTACTTCCTACCCCTCCATTTTATTATGTTTTTATGCCACTTCTTGTGGCATGATTAACCATCTTCTGCCTCTCTTTCCTTTTCTCCCATTACAATTCCTTTCTTCCCCTTTACAGTTTTTTTTAATCTTTACGTTAGTTCAATTATACCCACACCCACACAGAAAGTTCTGTGTACATGCCTTTTAAGTGCCACAATACTTATAAAAATTTCAGTATTGACAGGTATCTGCTTCTCATAAAGGAATGTAAACAGTTTGTTCTTGTTGAGTACAAAGTGGTGTGCATGTCTGAGCATCTGTGTGTTTACGTGTATTTGTATGTGTGAATGTATGTTTTCCTTGTTTACCTTTCCATGTCTTTCTTGACTCTTGTTAAGTGGAGATGGAATTTTACATTGAGCTCAGGCTTTTTCATAAGGAAAGTCTGGAAGACCTTTATTTCATTTAATGCCCATCTCCTTGCCTGAAAAAAAATATGCTCAGCCTTGCCAGGTACTTGATCCTTTGTTGCAGTCCTAGCTCTTTTGCTTTACAAAATATCACATTCCATTCCCTCTGATCTTTTAATATAGCAGCTGCTAAATCCTCCGTAATCCTGACTGTAGTTCCACGATATTTGAATTGTTTCTTCTTGGCTGCATTCAGTATGTTCTCCTTGACCTTGTAGCTCTGGAATTTGGCTACTATATTTCTTGGAGTTCTCAATTTGGGATCTCTTTCAGGAGGAGATTGGTGGATTTTTTCAATAACCATTTCTCTTTCTCATTCTAGGACCTCAGAATAGTTTTCTTTGACAACCACTTGGAGGATGTTGTCCAGGCTGGTTTTTTCATCATGGCTTTCTGGTAAGCCGATAATTCTTAGGTTATCTCTCCTGGATCTCTTTTCCATGTCAGTTGTTTTTCGAGTGAGATATTTTGCACTTTCTTCTCATTATTCAATCTTTGTGTTTTGTTTGACTGACTCTTGTTGCATCATAGAGTCCTTGGCTTCAATTAGTCTGATTCTAACTTTTAGTGAATTATTTTCCTCAAGTAGCTTTGGGAGTTCCTTTTCCATATGTTCATTTTTCATTTTTAGGAAGGTATTTTCTACAGGTAGATTTTGAATCTCCTGTTTTGGTTCTCCAATTTTACTTTTTAAAGATTTGATTTCTGTTTAGTGAGATTTTTTTTTCCAATTTGGTCACTGTAGATTTGAATTTATCACCTATCTCTTTAATTGCATTTTTGAAATCCCTTTTGAGATTTTTCAAGAAGGCTCTTTGGGCTTGAGACCAATTCATGTTTTCTTCTGTGGTCTCCAGTGTGAGTATAGAGCCCGTGTTGCCTTCTGAATTTGGTTGTTCTTGCTCACTAAAAAAGATTTGATGGTCCCAGCCTTTGCAGTTTACTTCTTCCCCATTGTAAGCACTTATGTTCTGGATTTTTGGAGTCTTTCCCCTTCTGGGGTGTTGAAGTACTGAGCTTCTCAGGTTGGGAGGTAGGTGTTTGGTAGCTGTAGGCTCTGAGTGTGAGGACAGAGGCCAAGACCACAACTCTCAATGATTCCTCTGAGCTACTGTGAGGCTTACAGAATAACCTATGGGGGTGGGGTGGTCTGGCTCCTTCAGGTTTCCACCTCTGTGTCTCTGGGCTACAGCTTAGGCAGGTTCAGTAGCTGGAAGCCAAAGGGCCAGGCTGCAGGCCTTGTTAGTGCCTGCTGGCTCCACCCTCCTGGGCTTATGTTCTGTACTATCTTCCTTCCCCTTTCCTCAGCCATGCCCCAGCCTGAGGCTGTTTCCACTAATTCAAGATTTTACTCTGTGTTTGTCATTTAACTCTGGATTTTCTGGGTCAGCAAGGGGGGGGGGGGAATCACAGCAACTAAACTTTATTTCTCCATCTTGGCATCTGGAAGTTCAAGTGTATGATTTTAAACAACTATGTTGCCCTAGGGAAAGCTGATGACCCTGCTGTGGCCCCTGAGTTTTTTCCTACCTGGTTAGATGATCCTCTGTCTTGTGGTGAGAAGGCTGCAAATCCCTTTGGCTGGGTGAGTCTGCTGGCTGGCTTGGGCTTCTTCCCAGTCTGCTGTACTCTGACTCTCTGCTCCTTGCTGGTGTGGCTCCTGTGTGCTCCGGGTTCTCCTTGCCCAGACCTGAGTAGGCACTTTCCTGGGTTGGGAATCTGCCACAATATGTCTCCTACTGGGATCTGTCACCCTTAAATCCATTTAAATTCACTTTTTAGCCTTAAGCAATAGCACTCAAAGCCTTTCTTGTTAGAACCTTCCAGATGTTTAATTAGAACCAATGCTTACTTAACAAGTCTCAAAATCCTGACTCTCTGAGTGGCTATAGTTGCGGATCACTTCCAATTCTTCCAACTCCTGGCCCCAGAAGTCCTTTTCTCCCTTGATAAAGTCCTGAAGAGGTTCCCCTTTTGTATGACTTGTAACTTATTTATGACCTTGAAATTGCAACTTCTTTGTGACTGAGGGGTGGATGGCTTGTGTTTTTAATGATGTTTGGACAGTGAGTGGTTACTGAATAGTGACCAATTTGTAATTTAGTGTTCTCCATGAGGTAAGAACTTTGAATATTGTATTTTGTGACCTTTAAAGAGGCAAGCCTACATAAGGATGATTGAATTATTGAGCTGACTGAATGATTGGTTTACTAAATGGTTGATTGATTAAATGTTTGTAATTGTTCAAAACTGTGTGGCTACTGTGGGGAAAAATATGCAGCCATTTTAGTGATAAGTTATTGTAAATGCTGTGTTTTGATTTTCTGTGATAAGCTGTAATATTGTGAATGTTGTATCTTGTTTTCCTGTGAATGTTTTGCTCTGAGTTGTTCTTGAATGAATAGAGTGCTTGATATGCTATGTAATCAGAACTTTGAAAGCTGTTCACAGAAGCAGTCCTCTGGAAACCTGCTCAATCATGACATAACATCTGTTTAAGATGATAATGAAATATACAGTTCAGCATAACCAATAGGCACTTGGAGATACAAAACTGGGGTTATGGAAAAGGCTTGTGATGGATAAATCAATTTAAGAATAATTAAACAATGTTAACTGAATCCATGGGAGGTGATATGTTCACCAATCAAATAGTATTAACTTATTTTTTACATTACTAGTGAGTGACCTAAAAGGGTTTTATTTTGTTCTATTATTGAACTTCAATTACCAGCGAATTATGCTAAATTAAACCTAATTCAAAACTGAAGGTAAAGGGGAGATTGAAAGAGTTTTGTGCACATATCATGAAGAAAAAAAGAGACAAAAATTTTTTAGCTTCATGTACAAGTATGTTAGTTCTACTGAAATACTGAGAGAAGATGGATAGATAAAGATAAGTTCTATATGTAAATGGCCTTCATATATAAAGGTAAAACCCCTTATACTTGTGCTGGAAATATTTAATAACATAATATATATTTTATTTAGTTTCCTGGAATTATTTCTCATTTCTTAATGCTTATATATAAATATATATGTTCACACAGAAACATATGTATGTGTATATACGTGTGTGTATACACATACATACACATATATGGCTTATGGTAGATGTTTGCATCACTTTCATTCATTTATCAGAACACATACACATATATACATCTATCTACATCTGTGTGTATATGTGTATAAATTTGAATGACAAGCATCATGAAATTATTATGTAGCCATGTAAGAGTATTTTTCAGAATTTATTGAAAATATGTTAGAGATTATTCTTATGTCACTTGCATATATGTCTGTCAACTTTAAATTTAATTATTCATTGCTAAAGATCTATTAAGGATTTTGTGATGTTTGCTTATATCCTCAGAGGAATACTAGAAGCTTTCATTAGATATTTACGGGTAGACTCAACAAATATCATTGGATAGCTTCTGGGAAATATAACCATGCATAAAAACAATCTTATCATGTGCCATAAAATTTTAATGACTATGAAATGTTGGTACCTACAAATTAATGGTTGCAATATCTTAGAGAAAAGAGTAACAGAATTGATCTGATGTCCTCAAAAACATCAAAATGTGTAGACAAACACAAGTAATTTTACATGATGTCACAATTTATGAATGCTGGAAAAGACAGATTTTTGCCTTTCATGATTCCCTACATCCTCTCCATTATATCAGTTTCTTCACAGTGTCTCAAAAACTAGTAATCACTCTCTATTCATTTGTAACTGCAACTGTATAAATACAGAAACTATGTGGCCTAATATTGCAAATATGTCATATCCATGATATTTCCTCATAGGATCAGCCCTATTAACCTCTCCATTTAGTAACTGCCACTTCACATAAATGAATAAACTAACATATAGTGATAAAAGAGAAAAGCAGGTATTTATTCTCAAGCGGCAAAGTAGCACCTGAGAAATTTTTTAAAAGACATATTTTAATAAAATTATATATATTTTAAAGAACTACTAAGCAAATGTGAAGAGTACATGATTTATGTCGTTATGTCTTATTGATGCTTTTAAAATATATGTGTATACAGACATACACAAACACCTCACTTACAAAAAACTACATATGCATATATACACATAAATTAAAATGTGTACAAATATATCATTTGAACTTTACCTCTTCAAATAACTTTCCTTTGTATCCAAAAGGAAGAGTTGATCTAAACAAATAAACACAAATGTCATATCTTAAAATGTATGTTTCAATATATACTTGCAGTTCACCTCCTCTCTGAGATGTGAACCCTACTTCACTCTCAAAACTTCAAAGGCACAATTGATTGCTGAATTGGTCACAATGCTGAAATTTCATATAAGTAATGTATTTTTTTCTCTTCACATTACTATGGTCAACATGTAAACTTTTCTGGCTCTGATTATTCAATTTACTACTAGATCCATCCATTCATCCATCCATCCATCCATCCATCATCTATCTAACTATCTATCTATCTATCTATCTATCTATCTATCTATCTATCTGTCTGTCTGTCTGTCTCTTATAGTAAATTGAATAATCAGAACCAGAAGAGTTTGCAAATATAAATATATACATACATACATACATATATATGTATGCATGTATATGGATATATAAATGTGTGTATATTTCATAATAGTTAATTTCAAGAACAGATTGTTCTTAGACGTATAAAAGGCTTCCATTTCCACTCATCAAAATTTTGTCTTAAAAAAAAACAAGTACTTTAAGGAGAGAAGGAAGGGAAAAAAGGAAAGAAGGAAGAGAAAGAAAAAAGAAAAAGGTGGAGTTTTACCACTAACTTTTGTTTTTACATCAAAGACATTTCTGAATATAATACCTTCAAACCTCAATTTTACACAAAACTCACCAATCTATTTCTGTGGCAGTCTATGTAATAATCTACTCATATTTTATCTCTAACATCAAAAGGAGAAATCTGATTTTTTACTTGTTTTCTTACAACCCATTTTGAACACTGTAAAGCAGAATGTGTATATATGAATATATATATATATGCATGTATGTATGTGCATTTATGCATGTATGCTTTTCATATGCATGCACCCACATAATGTAACTGAGGTCAGTGTCTTTAATATTTGATTTTGTGGTATTTTTTCCATTCTGCATTAGTTTATACAAGTCTTTTCATGTTGCTCTGAATTTATTTTATCCAAACAATAGATGCTTGTACTTTTATTTCGAGTCCTCTGTGGCAAAAAAGTGATATTCTCAATATTTGGTGTGTAGATATAAATATTATTATCTATGCATGTACGCATATTTATGTTTACATAAATATCTATGAGTATGTACACATACATGCATTGCATGCACATATAGACATTTTTACATGATGTGTACATATACACACAACATATATACATGCACATTCACATATATATGGATCTTTGAGACTTCAGCAAAGCTGAAATGTCAGAGAGTATTAAAGACAAATCTTTATGTCAAAAAGCTTAAACTTTGCTGCTGCTGCTACTGCTGCTGCTACTGCTGCTGTTGTTTGTAGCATAGATCCATTTCTTTAATCCAGGTGAAACATTTGGAACAATTCTCAGAATAGTATTCTTTAAGTCCATAAAATATATGAGATTACAAATAGAAATAATTATATTTATTTATTTTTTAAAATAACTTTTGTTTATTTTTAGTTTACATCATACATTCCCACAAGATTTTGAGTTACAAATTTTTCTCCCTGTCTTTCCACTATCCACCGCCCCAAAAGAGCAATCCCACTGTATACACCATCCCTGAATCTGATCTCTCCTATATCCACCTCCATCATGCCTCCTACTTTCCAGTAGGGCAAGATGGATCTTCCTTCCCCATTTCGTGTGTATCTTATTTCCCAGTTGCATGAAAATAATAATGATAACAAGAACAAGAACAAGAACAACAACAACAACAACAACAACAATAGTAAATATATGTTTTTAATCATTTTATTTTAAAATTTTAAATTCTAGGTTATTTCCCTTCCTCCCTCATTAACCACACACACTGGAAAGACAAGCAATTCAATACAGGTTGTATATGTGCTGTTATGCAAACATCTCTACAATGGACATATTGTGAAAGATTGACTATGTTTCCCTCCATCCCATCCTGACCCCCATTTCTTCTATTCTCTACTTTGTCCCTGTCTGTTGACAAAACTGTGTGCTTCCAACAATCCTCCCCCCCAAACCTGCATTCCAGTCCATCACTCCCCCTGTCATCCACTTGTCTCCTACTCTCCTGTAGGACAAGATATCCAATTTAGAGTGTATGTCAATCCCTCCCTAAGTCAAATTCAATGACACTGAAGTTGACCCTTTCACTTTTGCCTTCCTGTTATTCCCCTCCATTGTTACAATTATCCCTTGCCTATTCTATATGAGATAATTAACCCCATTCTGTCTCTCCCTGTGTCCTCTCATAATCCTCTGCCATTTCTCAATTTTCCTTTCAGAATATCCCTTCTTGTTCAATTGTTCCTATGCCCTCTGTCTATGTATACTTATACATATATATACACACACTCACATACTATTCATACACATGTATACCCTCTTATATAGACATATGTGTGTATACATACATGCATACAAATATACATATATGTATATGTATGATTCATAAGTTACACTCATCATTTCATAAGTTTCATAAAGTACAATTTTTGTTTCTCCATGTAGGCATGTAAATATTTCAACTTTGAAAAGTTCCTTATGATTTCTTTTCCCCATTTACCTTCTCATGCTTTTTGTAATTGAATGTCAAACTTTTTATCCAGCTCTAGTTTTTTCATCAAGAATACTTGAAAGTCCTCCACCTCATTGAAAAAACATATTTTCCCCTGAAACATTATTTTTGGGGCTCTTGTTGGTAATGGGTTGAACTGGTCCTCAGCTAACAGGAGGCCCGTGATCACCTGGGTGCAGCCTGTTTGTGATGAGCAGGATTATCTCTCTGCCTTTGGGGTGATGCACCATTGGCTCGCTGTGGCGAGGGCATGGCCATGGGAGGGGCCCTAAGGGGCCCTGGAGAAAGGACTTAAATACAGGCTACCCAGAGGCAGAGGGAAGTTCCAGCCAGCCAAGCTTAGAGAAAGTAGCTAGAAGCAAGTGTTGTGTTCTGAAGAAGAGACAGTTCCAGTCACACCAAGCTTAAAGAATGTAGCTAGAAGCAAGTATTGTGTTCTGAAGAAGAGAAAGTTCCACCCATGCCAGGCTTAGAGATTGTAGCTGGAAGCAAGTCCTGAGTCCTAAGTTTTCTATGCAGCTGTTTCTCCTGGAGTAAGTGGAAGCTGGGAGCGGGGGATGCCCGAAGCCGGTTGAGGAAGGGTATAGGTGAAACCTATACAGCCTGACACCCCAAAACCGTAGCACATTATACTCAATTTTGCTGGGTAGGTTATTCTTGGTTTTAATCCTAGTTCCTTTGATCCCCAGAATATCATATTCCATGCCCTTCAGTCCCTTAATCTAGAAGCTGGTAGATCCTGGGTTATCCTGATTGTGTTTCCACAGTATTCAAATTACTTCTTCTTGGCATCTTGTAAAATGTTCTCCTTGATATGGGAAATCTGGAACCTAGCTATAACATTGCTAGGAGTTTCTTTTTGGGATCTTTCTCAAGATATGATTGGTGAATTCTTTCAAGACATATATGTACATGTATACGTACATACATTCATACATATACGTATATATTTATATGTATATTATAATATATAATCATATATTGTATATGGTTATATATTATATATAGTTATTGTTATATACAGTTATTATGTATGAATATATACAATATATATTCCTAAATCTGTCACATGTATACATGCATACATGTGTATATATTTACATACATAGATGTGTGCATGTGTGTATGTATATACACACATATATGACAGATTTAGGAATATAATTCAATGAAAAGCATATCAAAGACTTCAGTAGATCTACAATTCAATCACTATTGGTGTTCCATCCATGAAATAAAATTGTGCCAGTGCTGTGACATTTTTTCTTAGTTTAATTTTGTCTATATTGCCTCATTAATTGTTGACAAAGTGTATTTCTAAAGCACTTGAGGACTTGATTAAAATTTAAAATTTATTTTCAAAATAATAATTTGATTCAAAAGTGATAATCTTTATATAAAACTTTTAAATGTCTGAATAAAAATAACCTTGAATTGAAAATATAACTTTTCAAAAAAAAGTGAAATTGCAAATGGCATTAATTGAATATTCCAGATGGTATATTGAAATAGTAATGGGAAGTCCACCATGAATAAATTAAAGGAAAGTCAGATCTGAGAAGGTATCTTATATATTTGACTAATGACAAAAATTAATCTGGAGAACTCAGAATTTTATTTCCTCCCTCAAATATGTTTCCTGATACTTTGAAAAAACAATCTGCTTAGTCTTCGTCGCTTGTTTTTTTGCTTGTTTAAATCAATAACTGATCAGTTTCCAATATTAAAAAATATTAACTATGGGAATGAGACTCTTCTACATTTATAGTTGCAGAATAGCAAATCATTTGTATATAACATTTGCACAATAAACAATTCCAACATGTTGCTTACCTAGGTGCTCAGAGGGAAAATATTGATTTTCCAATGTTGACCGTAAAATAAACATTTTATTTACATCTATTAACAAATTGCTGTATTTAAATCATATACATTGTTTAGAGATTTCAAATTTTCTTAGGACATTTGACTTTAAAAAGGAACATGATTGCTTGTAAGCACTTTAAGGTGATTGTTAATATATGCTAATGACCATAATATACCAAATTCATATTTTACATGAATTTACTAGCTATTAATTAACAAGTTTACTCTTATGTTCTAATTTTATACAGCAAATGGGAAAAAATAACTAAAAGAAGTTCATTTCCCACAAATAACTTGTCTTCCTGACATTTACTCAATTAAACAAAATGTATTAAGACTCTATTATGTCTAAGGCACTAGGATATAGTATACAAAGACATAAATGCCAAAAATATTTCCTATGCTCAGAATTTTTTACAATCTGCTAAAAGATTCACACAGGAAAAATGAAATAAAACTGAAGAAATGACAACAAAGAAAGCCTCATATATAGTTGGTTGTTGTCCTTAGTTCTTGAAAATGAGCAAAATGACTTCTCTTTGTTAGAGCGAATTATAGTGTGTCTGATCAAACCAATACAAGCTCAGAATGCTTTACCATAGGTGTGGTATAAATAGTCAAAGTGAACATTTGGGGAGAAGATGTCTCTAAATTTGTGCATCTCCTGCTTATTTTGAGCTATTGTAATTCTGTTTCACTCATAAAATACAGCAACTTCTTTGACCTGACTTGACCGTTCTGGCCAGATGGCCTTTTATCAGCTTCTCCCACATCATGTAATTGATTTCAAAGTTCATCAAAGAAACATCCTAGTAATATTTTGTCTGATGACCATATGAAGTCACATACATAAGACTTCCTTGATGTTACATTTTGGTGGCCAAAACAAATACGTTACACATTTCTTATTTTTAATGTTTACAGATAACAAGTAATGGATTCACATTTTTTTGAAGTGGCATATTGTTTTTGGTAAACAGAAAACAAAAATTGTTTAAGTTATTGTTTGGGAAATATGGGGAGTGTGGATTAATTTCTTTTCAATTTTTAGTGAATAGGGAACATCTATATAGTAACCCATAATGGCCCTAAAAAATATATAATGATTTCCTTTTATTACTTAGCATTATGCTATTGTCCCAGTTCATTGCTTAAAGACCATGGTATTATTTGAATTCATTATCATATTCAAATTTCAGATTGAGGGAATGAGGGCAATCAAGGCAAGTATTTGATTTTCCTTAATTGTTGATAGAACAAATAAAAATTGTTGATTCTCTAACTTAAGCATTTTTAAACAGGTACCTTCTTGGAAATGTCTTCCCTCCCCCAAAAGAAAAGAAAAACACAATTTCAAAATAGCTCCATTATTTCACAAGTCTAACTGTCTCACAATGTTTTTCTTAGCACCAGTTCTTATGTTCATGAATTCTTATGCTCTTTCAGTTATTGTTACAAAATATAAAGGAATTCTAAATCAGATCATGCTTTCACATACCTGGGGGTGGGGGGGGAGGAAATGATTTTTAAGAGAGAGAAGAAATGCTCCTTTTACTATCAAATATTTGCTGTTCATAATTGTTCTGCAATTTTGATACCTCTCATATAGAAATACAAAGAATATTCATTTGAAACATAAAACTAGAGTCTTTAAAAATAAATATGGCTCAACTTAGTTGCTTTCTCTTTATTTTTTGTTTCTCTTCTCCTTTTGTCCCTTCCTTCACTCTTTCTTTATTCAGTCTTCTAGATAATTTTCATTTTTTTGTTGTATATTGACATTACTAATACTACTACTACTACTACTATTACTACAACTACTACTACAAATACTACTACTACTATTACTACTACTAATAATAATAATGATAGAAATCATAACATAAGAATCTCTTTGCGGTTAATTGAAAGTTAGCAATAAGGTACTATTATATTCCTTAGGCGTTTGACTTTTTCTTTCCAATATCTAGAAACAAAATACAGGTATAATATTTTTTGACAATCCAAAGGAATTAAATACATAAGTAGAATATTGTAGTCTTCTTTGTAAGAACTTTTTGTCACTTGAATTTATCATATAAATTATCTAAACTTTACATTTGTATTTTCTATCAAAAGTTCAAATATGGTACATTATAAATTCATGTTATCTTACTCTATTGAATCCTCATTATGAGTCACGTTTTTTACTCTTTTATTTTGAATCCCTACCTGACTCTCTCTATTTTTTTAATTCTCTTCCCTATGCACATATTACAGATGTCCAATCATCTATCTTTTTCAACAGAAGACATTGGCTCTTAATTTATTTAGAAAATTGAAGTCATTCTACCTGAGTTATTTTTTTAATCTCAAAAATCCCTTGATATCACCCTTCAATCTCTTTCTTTCTTCTAGTCTCTGAGAGAGGTGGTACTACTTGCCAGAGCAAAGCTCTCTACCTTGATCTCATTCATCCCCATTTTCTCCAGTAGATAAAAACAAACAAACCAAACAGAACCTTAACTTTCTCTTGCCTCTAATATTGAACCTTTCCATATCTTCTGATTTCTTTCCTATTGGTTTCCTACTGGATTAAGTCTCCCCTATCCTAAATAATAATAATAATAATAATAATAATAATAATAATGATAATAATAATAATGATAATAACAACAACAACAAACAAAACCTTCACTAAACTCCACCATTGCAATAATATATCATCATATATTTCTCCTCTGTTTCTCTGTCAAACATTTAGTTAAAACAATCCGTATTTCTATCTACTACCCTCCTTCCACTCATTTATCAGTTTCTTGCAATGTACCTTCTGACCTTGTTACTTGTCTGAAACTCTTCTATTTAAAGATACTGATGATTTCTTACTCTATCTGATGTTCTTTTTTGGAGTCCACTTTATTTTCTTTCCTCTATTCTAGTCTAATAAAAACATCTTAAAGGGAGGTTCTTTGGTTTCCTCACTATCCTCCAGGTATCAGCATTGAATACATGTGGATTTTGAGACTTTGGGATGCTCAGGGAGACTACATTCCCCTTACAACTTAGGAATATCCATGTTTTGTTAGTTGAAAATCTGATCTCTGAAACTAGGATGCCAACAAGTCCCTTGGACCTTTTTAAGCTCACAAAGTAGTCAACTTCTCCTCACCAAGTGAGCAATAAAGTCAACAATTGAGGCAAAGAGGAAGTAGATGTGTGAATCAGTCACAGCGCTTCCCTGTCAGTAAATGATTAGTCAGTTAGAAATACTTTCAGAACTCCACACATGTCCCATAGCTTTTTCAAGATATTTGTATAGTATCCCATTGTGATTTTCTTTGAAGTAAGATCTCTGGTTTCCTTTGGGAAAATGAAATCTATCTCAGATTCAGAAAGGCTCACTAGAGTGGAATGCCTGGAATGCATTCCTTTCTTCTGTTCATAACATATTTTATTAAAAACCTAGTTCAAACATTTTCTCCATGAAAATTTCCCTGATCCCCTTGACTGCTAGTAGCTTCCATTTAAAATTGTTTCACATTTAATTATTTTAACATTTATGCTTTTTAAACTTGTATATGTCTTTGTTGTTTCTTCCATTTGTAAGGATTACTTAATTCTTTGTATTTTTTTTTCTAAAGCACCTAATGTAATGCGTAGTATGTGGTAGGCCTTATTAAATGCTTTAGTTTTATTTGTGTTAAACTTTCTTTTGTTGTTTTGGGATTCAAATGATGAAGATCAATTGCTTATTGTTCAATGCAATACTTCTTTAAAGGTCCCAGTTATTAAGTAAATGTGAGCTGAGTGTTTTTAGATATACACCCATATATGTACACAAATATACATCAATATGTGTGTATACACACCATAGTATAGTCTGAAGAGATTCATAATGAATCTTCTACTTGCTTTCTAATGATTAACCTGGAGTTCTAGACCTTCTATGTGTCATGGATCCCTTTGACAGTTTCTCAAATCCTATGAATCCCTTCCCAGAACAATGTTTGTAGATGAATAAAATAGAATACTTAAGATTACAAGAGAAATAAATCATATGAGTTGGAGTGTACCTATTCATATATATGTATATACATACACACATATGTATATACATATATATGCATGTGTGTTTATCTGTGTGTGCGTGTGTGTAGTTCACATACACCCACTGAAGTGTAATTACACTGAAGTGTAAATACCCAAGTAAAAGATTAAAACCTTATACACCCTACTTGACACCTTCTTAGGAATTCTTTTTTTTTCTTGAACAAAGAAGAGAAGCATTGGTGGCAAGGTAAAATGAATCAAGCTCATTTTTCTCATTCTGCATTCTGAAATCTTAGATGAAGAAAAATTGTGATGATCCTCTCATTGGGAAACTTCTGCAAGCTCTGGCATTCAAATTTACAGGTGTGATGTTAACTCCTGATGGTGCCACTTCATATGCAGCCTAAGAGGTTTCCAAGTGTGTATAGAAGATAGACAAACTAAGGGGTTAACCTTTGAATAGTTATTTTTAATGCAGTCCTCTAAATGGTAGTCTTGTTTGATTTCACTCAAAAATAGATAAATAACGAACATTTATACTGATTACCAAATTCCCATGGAAACTAGAAACATACATATATTTATAGCAAACTTGATACTTTATAAATATCAAATTGTGCCATTATCTGCAGATGTGCCAGTTCTGCCTAACTATGCAGAAATTGGATAATTATTTCTAAAACGAATGCGTATGTAATGAAAATGCAATAACATGAGAAATGTCACTTCACAGCCTACATCAGTTGTTTGTTCAGTCTTGGAGACAAGAATGGGTCAAAAGGTAGGTGTTTAATGAATATAAAAAGAAAAAAGAAAAGAGAAAAAAATGACACTGTGAAAGTATTCAAGGTGATGAAGATGCACATTTTCTGTCAGTGATTTCTGAATAAGTGGAAGAAATCTTTTAGTTGCTTTGATTTTCTCATATATTAAATAGGAATGATGATATGAATTGATATTTTAAAAGTAAAATTGTTGGGATCCAAGACTTTCTGGGGTTTTGGCAAACTAGCTCCCCAGTTCTATATGTTCATTAGGCAGATATGTAAGGAAAGTATAATCTTGTTGGGTGGATGCTCTCATTGTTTCCTGAATATCTAAAGACTGTACTGAAAGTTAATTTTCAAGTCCTGATTAGGACTCCCTGTCTATTGTGTCCCCATAGGTGGTTTTAGGATAAAGATCTTAATGAATGATTAGCCTTGGGCTGAGGTGGGGGTGGGGATGTGGGGGGGAAAGGCAAGACCCAAGTAACATAATCACCCCTGAAATAAGGAATATAAGTTCTATGATTTTCTTGTATCTTTGGCTCTGTATGAAATAGTTCTGCAATAAACACACTATGGAATACATCCCTATCTCTCTCCCCCTTTTCTTATTCAGCTATAATATTTCTCTCACTTTCCCTTCATTTCTCTCAGCTGGTAGGTAGGCCCAGGGTGTGCTGGCCAAAGTATAAAACCTGTATATTTTTCATTTTGTGAAGCTAACCTGAGATCCATTTTGCCTTTCTTGTGACTCCTCTTTCCCTCCCCAAATGTCTCCATAGTAAACAAACATCATAGGATAATGGCTTTAACATCTGGAAATACCTTTAAAGAACTCTTCTCCAATCCCCATCTTTTACAAATAAGGTAACTTGATACTAGAGATTTAATTTAAATTACTTGGTTAATGTGATATAGGTAAGGACAGGGACAGAATTTTTATTTGCTAACCACAAAGGATCCTCCAAATATTAAAAAACATAAAAACAAACAATTTATGTCTTTTCAAGAAAAAAACACCTATTCTAACCTATAGAATACAACAATATTCATTAGGTCTATGGCCTATGGGTAAGGCAAAAAATGACCTATTTTTGTTTTGTTTTCTTCCTGAACCTCCTTGTCATTTTTTCTAGCCACTAGATAAAAAGTTTCCGATTAACCAATTCTCATTAAGCAAGATATAATGAATTAATACCTTGCTTTAAATGATATTCCATTAAAGCATTTATCAACACTTTATTAGGGTACATTTTAGTTTGATACAATTCTCTGATGTTTGAATTTCAAGGAATAGCAAGTGGTCTGAGGAATATTTGGGGGAAGGATCTCTTCCCAGTTCCACTCAAAAGTATACTTATTAATTTCCTCAGAAGAAACAGGTGGATTCAGTGAATAGAGTGCTTGACTCAGAGTAAAAAAATTACTAGTTGTATAAGTTTGAATAAGGAACAATCACTCTCAGCAACAGTTTCATCATTTGTAAAATAAAGGAGAATGGTGAACCCCGTGACCCGTTAGGTGCTTTTCATCCCTGAGTCTATACATTTATATAAAATTAGCGCAATTTCCTACTTTTATGCAACATATTCAACTTTTCCACATCAAATCTATTTAAAATGTCATGGGAAACACTGATCCAAAAAATATATCAGTGCAATGTTATGATCAACAATATAAACATTAAGAGATGAATGCTGTGTAGATTAAAAACTTTACTTCTAGGAATGCAGATGCTGCCAGCTATGGACAGAGTCTGAGAGATTCATCTACGGCTTCCAGCTCCTACAGCCTAGATCTTTTGGATTTACTTTTCTCCTTTTTCAGAGATACCTTGTTGTGAAAATAAAGCTACGTCTTTGGGACATGGTTTAAAAAATACCTAGCAAAGTGAAACATGCAATAGAAAACTGAAATCACGAGAAGAGGCTTTTAGTGTATTCCAAGATGGTGGTGACCATTTTCATACATCCTAAGAGAAAGCAAAGAACAACTAAATAACTTTGTCCATTTTTGATGACAAGGAAAATGGAAAAAAAACAACTCAAGAAAACAAGACTGAAACTCTAGTTGTGTTGAAATGTTGGGGGAGTAATGTCTCATAATAGGCCAGATATTATTGAATCATTTCATTCATAAGACCTACAGCATACAAATCCCACAGTAGTATCTATGAACATCAGTGAATTATCTAGAAATAACTAAACTTTTGTCTCTGAAAATATTGAAGCAATTACAATGAAAAGAAATCACAAAGTAGTTATCCCAGTTAGTGGAGAGGAAGTAGAATACAGCACAAGCAAAGTATTCATAGTACCTATTTACAATAGTCTTGGGGAAAATAAATGAGATAAAAGAAAATATCACATAAAAATGTCACTGGTGAATTGGAAAACAAACAGAACATTTCTTCTAATAAATTTGATAGAGACAATGAGTTATCTTAGTTTTACAAAGAAATTTGGTAGCTTGAGAGTGAAAAAGATTTGGAAGGCCATAGTCAGAAATTTAAATCCTCTCAGGAACAATTTAGTTTATAATATCAAGGCTCTTATACTAATAATTTCAAATCTGATGAAGAAAAAAGATATAATACATTCCACACTCCATATTCACCCCTGGTGAAGAGCGGTAATTTAGCAATGAGGCTGTTGGCTGGAATATTTAATATCCAGTTAATGGACAAGTGGACCCTACATTTTTCAGCAACCCAATTCTTTCCTTTAGGCCTGATTGGCAACCAGTAGAATCCTCTTCAATTCTTTACATCTTTTTTTCCCCTTCTGGTTTCAATCATCATTGAAATTTTCAAAGATTTAATCCCTCTCCATCTCTGCCACCAAAAGTTTTCTATGCTCAAGATGTTAAATTATGTGAAATGTAAAATGAATATAATGAAAACGCTAAATTGGCATTGTCTGACATTTGATCAACTAACAGATTTTCTGATTGTGATGGGATGAAAAGTATCATGCAGGCCTGTAAAATTGGCCACAGTGAACCATATGAATGAGAAAGCAATGTTTTCTGTGAAGCAAGAGATGAATATTGGGAACACCCATCTTTATTCTGGATGGAGAAAACAGACTTATAAACCAGAATAACCAAGGGGAAAAGTCAAGGAGGCTACTTATCCTTTTAAGGGTCTGCGTGGTTTAGGGAAATCATAATATCTCATGTTCTGCTTCTTGAGAATTGTGGTAGCATTGTCTTCAGCACTGATGATTATTTTGGCATAAAAATAGGTACATATATAATGTTAGACAATTTGGTGATGCACATGGCTGGGAAAGGAAAGCTGAGAAAGGAAATCTATTGATCACAGAAGATCTCCAGTTATAATAGATAACACTAATAGCCAAGCTTTTGAAATCAAACCTTATGTGAAAATGGCCATATGCAAAGAATACTAATTGGAGTTCCACAAACCTGAAACATGATAGAAATTTGATCTCAAGGAATTAGAAAAAAACTAATAAACATAGTGTCTTGTGAAAAGATTGCACTGATGGATGCTGGGCCATTATGAATATAAAATGTCTATCTCTATTGTACAGTATTCAGTAGAAACATCACTTGATCTGAGAGACTTTAAAGACCAAGGTGCGAGGACTGTGTAGACCCATGAAATCACTTTGATGCTGAAAATTAACTAATATTCAGTCTACTCTCTACTAAAATGAGCTTGTGGCTTACTCTTAAATAAAAGCATTGGAACTTGCCAAAGATGTTTAAATAGGTCCAATAAAAAAGAACCATCATTACCTTATAGACTTTGTTCACAGAAAACTATTTAAATTTTAAAATGTAAATTAAAATATTATATAAGTTGTAAAACATAGAAATTTACTTTTAAATAGGTTCTGTTAAATATCTTCAAATAGTACATTTATGTTAATATTTCACTTTACATAAAGGCATAGTAAGAATATAACTTAGTTGGAAGTTATCTTAATTATTGCTCAGATTTTTCATGTTACACATTTTCATAGTATTTTCATTAACTCTAATAGATTTTATTTTTAAATTGGTATTAATATTTCCACCAGCTCCTCAGTTAAGGCTGGCTCAATCTCTTTTGTAATTAAGCAAATTAATAAGCATCCATACCACTATTTAATCTAATATTTTTCAACATAACCCTAGCCTTGTTTTAGTTTAAAGTTGTCTGTACCTTCTTCATTTGTGTATGTGTGTTTATATCTTTTTTACCCTTTGTTGATAGCAATTTGACAGCAAAAGTCAAGGTTATCAGCTTTTCTGAACCAAGGATAGTGGTTTCCTTAGTAACAGAAGCATGTAAAATCTCTCCAAACACCTGTTCTTCCCACTCATATTTCCTGCAGCTGAGAACTGTGCATTTGGGAAACAATTTCTATTTTGGTTTCTGATTATATGTATTCAGGTAAATTATGGGAGAGGGATGTTGCTGAGCTTACAGCTTCACATGGCTCAAAATAGTCAAGCAGCTAAATGTTTCGACCCCTATCTGGTTATCAGTAATTAACATTTTAGCTTCCCTTAGAAGTATTTTCATTGTATTTCCCACAGAAATCCTTAGCAACCTGTGACAGTACTAAGAGCTGGAAATCTAGTTAGGGCAGTAGGCATTGTCAAAGTGCAAAATGACAACACATTACAGATACCACAGCTCAAGTGTCACCCTTAGGCTTTCTATTCAGCCAGCATTCATAATTCATGGAGCCCAGTAATATAAAAGGGCAATGTGCCTGACTGCTTGAAAAAATTACTGTCATACTTTAGCTTATAAATTTTTAAAATTATTCATTCTCTTTATTGCATAAGGTCATTGTTTTTGGTCAAAATTTTCTCAGACTAACTAGCAGTGCTTGTATTATGTCTCATAAAAACAGTTCCCTTTAAAATTTATTGCTCATTTATATTCTGTTTCTTTAGTAAAGTTCTTTAAAAAGTCTAACCTTAAGAAATATTGTGAATATCTTTTAAAATAAGAATACTAGAAGGTACTAAAATTTTCTTGTCCTCAGTCTCAATGTATGCAAGACCTTCAAATGCAAAATTCTTTTCTGTGACATTATCCTTAATATTTACACCTTTTCCCCCTTTCCCCAAGCAAAATAACATCATTATTCATACTCATAATGACCCACATCCTGTTATGCCCTTATTGTTTTCCCAATCCCAATTCCAAATGTCATCCTTGTATAATCTATACCATCTAACTTTTCCCCAATATAATTTGAGATTGAGTTCTATTTATGAAAATCATGAAATCACACTGATTTTATTCATTATAAATTTGTACTTAATTTCTCAGATCTCTCCCTCTTTGTTCTTATAGAACAATGATATTCCGTTAAATTAATATGCTACCATGGGCTCAACTATTCCACAACTGATGGGTATCTCTTCAATGTCTAATTCTTTGTCAGCACAAAGAGAGCTGCTATAAATATATCTGTACATATGGGTCCTTTTCCAACTGATGTCTTTGGAATATAGAACTGGAAATGATATTTCTGGGTGAAAGGTCTTGCAGAGTTTTCAGCAAAGTTCCGGATT
Organism: Pseudocheirus occidentalis; assembly: GCA_028646575.1. Lineage (NCBI taxonomy): Eukaryota > Metazoa > Chordata > Mammalia > Diprotodontia > Pseudocheiridae > Pseudocheirus > Pseudocheirus occidentalis. The sequence goes on along the minus strand of CM053594.1, from coordinate 238,267,920 downwards.
GTTCTCCAGAAACATTGGATCAATTCACAACTCCACCAACAATGCAACAGTGTGCCAATGTTTCCCCATTTTCTCTAGCATTTTCCGTGTCCTATTACCCAATCTAATAAGTGTGAGCTACTACCTCAGAGTTGTTTTAATTTGCCTTCTCTAATCAAATGGAATTTAGACCAGTTCTTCATATGCCTACAGTTATCTTTGGTTTTTTCATCTGAAAACTGCCTGTTCATATGCTTTGACCATTTTTCAATTGTGGAATGACTTGTACTCTCATAAATTAGACTCAGTTTTCTATATAGTTAAGAAATGAGGCTGTTATTAGAGGCAGGTTAGTGTAGATTAATTCACCACTTTCTGCTTTCCTTCTAACATTGATTCCATTGGTTTTACTGGCACAAAAAGCTTTTTGATTTAATATGATCAAAATTGTTATTTTTTAAAATTTTGCAATAATCTCTATTTCTTGTTTTGTCATGATTTCTTCACCTCACCATGGATCTGACAGGTAGACTATTCCTTGGTTTTCCAATTTGATTGCTTCATTGTCTGTTTTAGGAAGATGTAGTTTCCTTCCTTAATTGTTTGAATTAGGTATATTATTGCAGTCTTTAAAGACATGTGATCCTTTTGTTTCACTGATGCAAGGTCTTTGGAGATTCTAATTTGGCACATTCACACTCAAATGATTTTTTTTCTTGCTTGTAATATTTTATACTTGATATACTTTTCTGATTCCCCTAGTTTTAAAAACCAAACAAATTGTATTTTTACATATATTCATGTTTACTTATATGTAAATATGTTGCATATCTCTTCCCCCCCCCCCAGTAGAATGTCACCTTCTTGTAGATAAGAGATTGTTTTATTTCTGTTGTTGTATCTCTGGACCCTATTGCAGTACCTGGTGCTAGGTAACTAGAAGTTAATAAATGCTTCTTGATTAAAACTAAATATATGTGTGTTTGTGTGTGTGCATGTACATACATACATAAATACACACATATACATACATACACACATATATGTGTATATAATTGCACACATGTGTGTGCATATGTATATGTGTGTATGTGTATATATGTATGTAAGTGTGTGTGTCTGTCTGTCTGTGTGTGCCTGTGTGAATCCTTGAGCTAAGGGTTTCCAAATTTGACTATAATGTTCTTATAGATTTTCTTTATATGATCTTTATTCTTCAGAGGGTAATAGTTGGATATTTTTTTTCTTTCTACTTTTGTCTCTTATTGTAATGCTTCACAAAAATTTTCTTTGCTGTTTCTTGTATTACAGTATCAATATTTTTTTTATGATGATAGCTTTCCAATAGTCTGATTATTCTGATGTTTTCTCTTCTTGAACTCTTCTCTGAATCAGTTTTTATTTCTGTATGTTTCACATTTTGTTCTTTTTTCATTCTTTATATTTTACATCATTATTTCTTGATTTCTTATAATATTATGGCTTTCCCTTGCCCAATTATGATTTTTAAGGAGTCATGATCTTCCTTAAGGTTTTGGTTCTCCAAGTCATGGAAAGACATATAAATGAATACTGAGTGAAGTGAGCAGAACCAGGAGAACATTGTTCCCAGAAACAACCACAGTGTATGATGACTGATTTTGTTAGACTTATCTCTTCTCAGCAATTCAAAGACTTAAAACCATTCTGAAGTACTCATGATGGAAAATGCAATCCACATCCAGAGAATGATCTATGGAGTCAGAGTGCAAAGTGAAACAGTCTAATTTCCTTTTTGCTTTATTTTTTCTTTCTCATGGTTTCTCCCAGTCATTATACTTCTTCTATGGAACGTGATTAATGTGAAAATGTAATTAATAGGAATGCATGTGTAGAACCCATATCAAATTGCATGCCACCTTGGGGATGGAGGGTGGGGAAAGGAAGACATTTCAAAATTTATGGAAGTAAAGGTTGGAAACCAAAAATAAAGTGAAAAATATAGGAAAAATAAGATTATGCTTCCCCTTTTTTAATCAGTTGACTGTCTTTTCATAATCTTCTTACCTTTCTTGGATTGTTCTTATTTATGTAAGTTTTTTCTTCAATTTCTCATTTGATTTTAAAGATTCTTCAATGAATTCATTTTGAGCAGGAGACCATTTGACATTACTCTTTGGGGTGGAAGAATGTTCTTTGCCTCAGTGTCCTCCTCTGAAGATGAATCCTGGTTGTCTCTATTCTCATAGAAACTCTCTATCATTGGATTCTTCCTCCTTTGCCTGTTTATTTGTCTAAAATTTATAATGTCTTACTTTTTATAATCACCTGTAGTCATGTGGTATAGGGGATATTGTTTCTGGCCACAGATCCTCCTTCAGTTCTCTCCTCTACCCTGGAACTATAAGCAAGACCTCCAGCTTCTTGTAAGTGCACACAGGCAGCCGAATTCCTGTCCCATTGCTTCTTCATTCAGCTGGCATGTGATGGTTCATTCTCACCTCCACCTCTCTCTGCAGCAGAGCAGAGTCTGGAGTTTCTTTTTAGCAGAGACTCCCTTGATCCTTCTCTGCTCAGATGTGCATCATCCCTCACTGTCCCAGGGGTAAAAGTTCATATGATTTTTGTGGTTGAGCCTGAGGTATCCTCCTAATCCATTTAGCCACACGGCTTGCCACTTATTTGTTTACATGGATCTAAGACCTAGTCCGGAGGTGTGAACTCTTCAAGAGTTACCAAACCACCTTCTGGGACTTTACTTCAGATCTTCTCCAGTTGTCCCAGGATGACCCCTATTCTGCTGCTACTTTCATTTATTGTTACCACTGAGTAGTTGCTCTGAGGTGTTACTTCATTTATTTTGTGAGGCCAAATCTTGAGAGCCTGTAATTTTCTGATGTACTCCATCATCTTACCAGAATCCTCCGTTTTTTTAATTAAAAAAAAATCAGCTGAAGCATAATAGATTCTGACCCAGCACCTTACCTTTACTTTGTGTGTCTCTCTCTTTCATGTATGTTGCAAATAAGTAACATATTATAGGATTCTGTTTCTTTGATCTACTCTGCTATGCCCTTTCATTTTTTGGGAGAGTTCATCTCATTCACATTTACCGTTATGATTACTACCATTGTATTTCCCTCCACTCTGTTCTTCCACATGTTTGAATTCTCTATTGTACTCATTCCTACCTTTCCAGTGTTTTGATTCTGGCTCCCCAAATCTGCCCACAATTCTGTCAATGTCCACCACCTCTTTTATTTCTTTTCCTCAATTCCTGGTAGGATAGATTTCTATATTGAAGTAATTGGGTACATTATTCCCTCTTTAAGCAGATAATTATAGTGTAAGGTTCAAGCAATTCCAATCACCCACCCTCTCCTCTTTCCCTACCCTGTAATGGTCTTTTGCATCTCTTTCTGTTATTCACCTCCTTCTAGTTCTCCATTGCTTCTGCACTTTAATTCTTCTTTCTAATTCCTATTTTTCATATCATTCCCTCAAATTTGCCTTATATGCATATCCTTTTTCTATGTATATTCCTTTTCTCTGTCATGTTAGTGATACAATTTTTAGCAGTTACAAGTTTCTTCTTCCTTTGTAGAGATGGACACAGTTCAGATCCATTGAATCACTTCTGGTTTTTTTTCCCCATTTTATCTATTCATGCTCTTCTTGGGTCTTAATATAGAATATTTTTTTTGGTTCAGCACTGGTCTTCTCCTTACAAAGGATTGAAATTCTTCTATTTTGTTGAATGAATATTTTTTCTCTTGATGTATTATGCTTGAGTTTGAGGAGAAAGTGATTTTTGTCTGTAGCCCTGGCTCCTTTCCATTCCAGAGTGTCATGTTCCATGACCTCTGATTTTTTAATGTTGTACCTGCCAAGTCCTCTGTGATTTTGATCATGACTCACCTATCTATATATGAATTGTTTTTTCTAAGCAATTGTAGTATTATTTCCTTCACCTGATATTTATGAAATGTGGCTATAAGGTTCTTTGGAGTTTTTATTTTGAGATCTCTTCCCCAAGGTGGTTGGTGGATTCTTTCAATCCCTATTTTGACATCCATGCCAGGATATTAGGGCAGTTTTCTTTAATGATTTATTAAAAGGTTCTGTCCATGTCTGTCTTTGGATTATGACTTTCAGTTAGTCTGATATTTAGATCATATCTCCTGTATCTCTTTTCTGTTTTAGTATTTTTTCTCTCATGAGGTATGTTTCATTATCTTTCATTATTTTTTCATTCTTTTGAATGCATTTGATTGATTTATGATGTCTCAGATTCATTAGCTTCTAGTCACACAATTGTAACTTTTAAGGTGTTTATTTTATTTTTGCTCACTTATTTATTATATTTTCTTTTCCTTTTATCTACTTGTACTATTGAAGTAGTTTTTTCCCCTTCAATGGACATTCTGTATCTCCTTTTTTTCCATTTGGACAATTCTACATTTTAAGCAGTTTTCCAAACTGTTGCATATTTCTTCCTAATTAGTTTCTTGCATCACAATCATTTTATTCTCTAAATTTTTATTCTACGTCTCTTATATGACCATTTATACTTTTTTGAGCTCTTCCATGAGTTCTTTCTGGGACTGAGATGTCTTCTCATTTTTTTTTTGGTCAGGGTTTGTCTATAGGTCTTTTAAAATTGTTGTGCTCTTCCGAGTTTATATCTTGGTCTTCTCTGTCATCATCATAAGTCTTTATGGTTAGATTATTTTTGTTGTTGTTGTTGTTTGCTCATTTTTTGGGAGGGAGTAGCTTTCCCCATTCTTTAAAATTTAATTTTTGCTCACAGGGTAGAAGGGGCTCTGTTTCAGACATCTTGTGTCATTGTCTACCTGGTGCTGCACTGATGTTGACATGATGTTCTTGCTGACCCTCATGTCTGCTACTATGTTATGAGGAGGGGTCTGGGGGGAGACTTATGTTGCTGGAGGCTGTAGTGGTCTGGAAGCTTACCTCATATTGACCTGGAGTTGTAGTGATGGTGGCTGCCATAGGCTGAGGCCCAGAGAACCATTTTCTAGGGGCTGTACCTGGAGGTCCAGCCTGTGGAGGGTTCCTGTTTGCCCTCAGCTTCATTGAAATACTGGAGGTATGACTTGAGGACACCTGCCCACCCAGGACTAAACTGAAGCATGTAGTGATTCTCAGAGCTGCAGTCTGCTGCCTCCCTTGGCTATGCTAGACCATGTGGGAGGGTCCTAATATTGGTGTTTGCCTGATCCACCACACTGTGGCTCAAGATCATCCACTGATTTAATATTGGGATTGCTGGCATGCTTCCTTTCTTAGAATACACTCCCCTTTTACCCAAGTAAAACAGACCTTTATTCCTGATCCCCCAAGGTTCTGTGGCTAAAAGACCACTCCATTCCCATTTTTCCACTGACTTCACTGTTAGCAGATTTGTTCTGTGACAATATGTTATAGTTATAAGGAGGTGAATATGGGAGCGGTACAGCAGTTTACTGCTTAATCTGACATTTTGGATCCTGGAAGTTTTTATGCATATTTTGTAAATGATCATCATGAAAACACCTATTAAAAAGATCTTATATATACATTAGGCAAATGATCCATTTTTTTCTATGTGTAACTTTAACTATAGCCCTTAGGTTTCTCTGAGTTTTTGTCATAATATTCTGCCTTGTATTCTTAAGAACACCATGACAATATCTTCTCAATGGGGGTTGAATCGGTAGAAATTTATGCATCAAAACTATTGCTATAAGTTTAGGCCTGACAGTTTTGTGGCCATCATGACAATCTCCTCTTAAAGGAGACTGTAAACTTAAAGAATACATTACCAGAAAAATATTGACATCACTTTTGAAGGTAGGTACAGCTGTGACCCTCACATAATATTGTGCCTAACACTAGCTCATTTCCTTTCTTTGATTACATCCTCCCCCCAAAAAAATTTTTCTGTGATTCCTCACACTCAATTCAAACAGTTTAAAAGAAGTCATTCAAAAATTAGGTTTTTAGAAAAGCACTTTTATGCACCCTCCCCTCTACCTGGAGTACAGTTCCCTTTTTGCTAAATGGACCCATGTCCCTGGGCTTCCAAGTGCAGCACTGTCTTTATGTTCCCCTATGCATTTTATATTTTATCTTGAATTCCCTTTTCCTCTCTCTCTTTGCCCTTCCTACCCATTGCTTGCAGTGAAACTTTGAATTAAGGTGGCTCCAGTTGTGTTACATTTTACTTTTACCAAGTAAAGTCATTAAGTGATTATTTTCCCAGATGTCTCTGGCTGGCCCACAGACCTTTCTTTAGACATAAACTGCATATTTATCCACTGGTAAACTGGTGCATATACAATCAGGGAATATGACACTGTGAACCCATCTGTACAAAGAAAGGGTCAGTAGGGAACCCCCTTCTTCTCCTAGGAAAAATCTCATATGCCATAAAAATATCTCAAAACAATCGGTTCATCTTTAAAAGTTTCTTTAGTAAAATTTAGAACTATACCCAAGGAGTTACAAAAATGCATATCCTTTGACAAAGTGATACCACTACTAGCAATGTATCCCAAAGTGATTAAAAAAATCTATATTTACAAAATATTTATAGCAGCTGCTTTAATGGTGGCAAAGAACTGGTCATTGAGGGGATACACATCAGTTGGGGAACGGCAAATAGCTTGTTGTATGTGATTTTGATGGAATATTATTGTGCTATTAGAAATGCTGGGCAGAATGGTCTTGGGGGAAAACATGGAAAGGCTTACATAAACTGATGCAAAGAGAAATGAGCAAAACTAGGAGAACATTATACACATAAAAACAATATTGTAAGAAAATCAACTGTGCATGATTTAGCTATTTTTATCAATATAATGATCCAAGATAATTTTGAAAGACTAACAACAACAACAACAACAACAAAAAAGATGTTATCCATCTACAGATAAAGAACTGATGGAGTTTGAAATCAGAGTAAAACAATTTTTTTTCTTCACTTTGTTTCATTTTTTTGGTCTATATGTTGTTTTGACACAACATGACATCCAAATATGCTTTGCATGACTAGACATATACAAAGTATATTGAATTCCTTGTCTTCTCAGTAGGTGAGAAGGGAAGGAAGGAGAGAATTCTGAACTCAAAAATTTTTAAGAAATTGTACGTAAAAAATTGTTTTTGCATGTAATGGGGGAATAAAAGTTTAAATTATTATTTTTAGAACAGGTTCAACAATCAGGGTTTCAACAAATTTTAAGTTAGGGTAATTATAAGGACATTGAAATATATTTAAATCAACCTCTCAGACAAATTAACTAATCTTTTGAAACATATTGTACAATTAATGTTTCAAGATTCTTTCTCTATTTATAAAATGTTGCAATTTCACAACAATTATGAATTTCATTCTTTTTTCATTATTCACTCAAAGGAGACAAAAAAGAATACAAGGACAGTGTTAAAAAGAGAAAAATGTACTTTAAAACATATTTGAAGGAGAGTGAAGCTTTGATAGTTTGAAGAAAATACATAGACCTTAAACACTCAATAATAAATTCCCCAATAATTGATATAGTATGGAGTTCAATGGGAAAAAAAGAGAATTGTTTCATTGGGGTGGGGGAGGATCTGACGATAAAAGTTACTGTGGTGACAAGGAAGATCAAAATATACATCCAGGGAAAAATATAAAAGCTACAAAAACCAAAGTATCAAAAATAAATGAACTACTTCACCACTGATAAACTGGTGAATATACAGTCAGGGAATATGACACTGTGAATTCATTTGTAGAAAGAAAGGGTCAGTAAGGAAACACCTTTTTCTCATACGAGAAAAACTCATATGCCAGAAAAGTATCTCAAAACAATTGGTTCATCATTAAAACATTCTATAGTGAAATTTAGAACTATGCCCAAGGAGTTATAAAAATGCATATCCTTTGCCAAATTATACCACTAATAGCAATGTATCCCAAAGTGATAGAAGAACTCAAAAGGGATTTTGAAAATCAAATAAAATAGGTAAAAGACAAATTGTGAAGAGAAATTAGAGTGCGGAAAGAATATCATTCAAAATGAGTGAACATTTTGTTGTTTCTTATGGGTTGATAATTCTGGAAACCACCACAGCTTCCAGTGATCCACTTTCCTGAAAGTTCCTGCTGTGACTTGTCCTAACTTCCGTGGGGCTAACCTAGGGTTTCAGGCCCTACTGGTATCTGCTCCCAGCAATCTGCAATGAGCTCTTCCCATCAACCTTCCAGGCTGCCTTCAGCAGATGTGTTTTTCTGTAAATTTTATGGGGTTTGGAGCTCTAAAATTTGTTTATAATCGTACCCTGTAGGCACTTGATGTGGTAATGGGGGGAGGTGTGGAGCTCTCCATCCTCTACATTGCCATCTTGACTCTGCCCCCTAGAATAAGCACACACTTTTGAAAAGGACCATGTTAAAAGCAGAAAAAAGAATAAATGTGAGGCAGGATGGGATGGAAGAAAATATAGTTATTCTTTTACAATATATCTACTATGGAAACATTTTGTGTAACTACACATGTACAACCTATTTTGAATTGTTTATCTTCCCAGTGTGGGTGAGTGAGGAAGGAAGAAGGGAAAGAATGTAGAAGTCAAAGTTTTAAAAACAAATCTTAAACACTGTTTTTACATGCAACTGAGAAATAACATATACAAACACTGGAGTATAGAAATCTATCTTATTCTACTGGAAGGTTGGAGGGGGTGGGGTAGGATATAAGGATAGCAGGTTGGGGGAAGGGGTCTTCAATAGGCTAGCTATTTTGAGGTGGGGGAGATAGGGAGAAAGCCAGGGAGAAAATTGGTAACTCAAAATCTTGTGGAAATGAATGCTGAAAACTAAAAATATATAAATAAAAAGTGTTTTAAAAGAAAATAATTCTCTAAAAATTACAATGGTGTGAATGGAAGTTAACGACTTTATGAGAAATGCAGAAACAGTAAAACAAACTCAAAAGACTTGAAAAATAGAAGACAATTTGAAAAATCTCATTGGAAAAACCACTGACCATTTTCTCATTGGAAAATGGATCCAGGACACATTATTTTAAAATGATTGGACTACATGAAAGTCAACCAAAAAAAAAAGAGCCTAACATCATCTTTCAAGAAATTATCAAGGAAAACTTTCCTTAATATATATTAAAAATCTTTTTGATATTCTAAAACCAGTTGATAAAAGCGAAATTTAAAAAAAAATCTATCCATTACCTCCTCAAAGAGTCTCAAAAATAAAAACTTCCAGAAATTATGTAGTCAAGTTCCGGATACACAGATCAGGATGAAAATATGACAAGCAGTCAGAAAGAAGTAATTCAAGTATCATGAAATCACAGTTAGGATAACACAAGATGTAGCAGCTTCTACATTAAAAGACTGAAGTAGAGATTACTGGAGCGGGGCCAAGATGGCCGCGTAGAAGCAGCAAGGTCCCACAGCACCCACACCGCCACCCTAAATCATAAAATATGAGCCCAGATAAAGCCTAGGACTCTCAGACTCACACAAAAATACAGAGAACACATCTCTTGCTGAAGGCAGCTAAGCAGCAGGGGCTCATCGTGGCAGCCGGGATGGAGGCTGGAACACCCTGAAGCTGAGACCTTGGCCAGGCCCAGGCAGTGGGAAGTTGCCTGGCCGAGCTGAGCTGAGCAGGCACCAGAGCCAGTCTGCAGGAGAGATCTACAACCTCCAGCACCTCCACATCTACCAAGGCATGAGGAACCCACGGGAGAGGGGCAGCTCGCACCAGAGCAGAACAGAGACCAAGCCAGCCCAAAACCACAGCCACACTAGGCCCCAGGGAAGCCTCGAGGAGTGAGACTCCCAAGATTCTGCTTCAAAGAAAATTTAAAGCACCTGCCTAAGGGAATCTTCAAATCCTCAGAGAATGGTTAGCGAAAGTGAAACTTTGAAATTTAATTTGAGGTTTTTAAAGCAATTTGGCCAATCTGCAACTGGGGCAAGGAAGCAGTGGGGGAAGGGAACTGCTGGAACCAGTCATGGTCCCCACCAGGCTGCTTCAAAGCCCCTGGCCTGCGGACTCCACAGGGGGGATGAATCAACTGATCAGGGCCAAGTGCTCTTGCG
>CM053594.1:238239071-238257346 GCA_028646575.1 Pseudocheirus occidentalis | reverse complement strand
AAAAAAAAAAAAGAACACTTGAGACCATCAGAAAATGAGACCCTACATTTTTATAAGATACAGAATGATAGACTTCTTGAAGACTCCTTTTAGGCCTTCTAGATTTATAACCTGATTCCAAACCCACTTTAATGAAGGTGAATTGTAGGTGACTTACACAACAAGAACAATCAAAATACCAAGTAAGTTATTACGAGTAGAAGCATGGTAGCTGTAGGGTGCCAGATTTCCGTATTTGACTATCCAGTCACTTGAGACTCCTTTTCTTCCAAATTGACTTTCCTGACTTCAACTATGAAAAATACACTTGATTTCATCCTACCAAATAAGACTAATTGCACTGTGCCTTGTCTAATCCAGGCTAGTTTAGTGATCAGGCTCAACATTAACATTGAAATACAATGAAATATTAATTGGTCATAGTATTAAATTAATATTATATATGAATATATTAAATCCATATTATTCTAATTATAATTCACAATATTAAATTCATATGCATATATATACATATATTTGTGTGTATCTATATATGTATATCTATCAGTTTTTTTAATTCATAATTTCCAATCATAAAAGATAATAACTCTATTTTCCACAGCAGTCATCATATCAATAGCACTGTTTCAGAAAAAAAAAATCCAGCAAGGTAGTTGGACTTCTGCAAAACCTTTGATCAACCAGGTTCCCACAGATTGACATCTTTATGCTTCAGGTAAGAAATTAAGTATCCAATTTTAAGGAAGGCATCCTTGCCTCTTTAAAAAAGAAACCATATCAATCTACGTAAAACAGATGCAATCTCTATCACAAGGAGGGAATATTAACCTGTTTCAGGATATTAGGGAAGGGACATTTGACATAGAAAGATAGATAGATAAATAGATAGATAGATAGATAGATAGATAGATAGATAGAAAGACAGACAGACAGGTAGGTAGGTAGGTAGGTAAGTAGGCAGATAGAAATAGAAAATTTAAGAAAAACAAAACAAGAATAAACATTTCAAATCTTGCAATAGATACAAAGATTCTCATTCACAACTGGGGAATGAAGGTGTACTTATAAAGCAGTAGCTTTTTATGTTACAGCTACTGATGGTGTGATACAGCAAGAACTACCAAGAGATAGTTAATTCAACATTTTTTCAGGGAAAGAAGAGACATGTAAGGGTGCTTAATAATTCTCTCTCTCAGGGATAATGAAGTAGACATGTATCAATCTGACATGAATAATAGGTATGATATTTTTTTCCAAGACATGTCCAGATAGTGACAGAAAAACTCCTGAGACCTGTGAAACTTGATTACTAAAAGGAACTCCAGATGATTAAAATAACAACAAATAATTCTATTAGTAGTAAACTTGAAAAATGTTTCTGGTATTTTTGGAATCCCAGAAAAGAAACCAGAAATCATATTGACATGAGGGGAAAGAAACATATAAACAAAATTATTCTCTGTTCAAAACATGCTATCTACTAAATAATATCAGAAATACTCAATAAAGCCACGAAATATTCCAGGGTAGCAGTTTAAGCTAACTATGGTTCCAGGTAGCCTTCAATTAGTTATCATCAATTCTGAATAGAAGTGGATTGATTTCAAGATAGAATTTTATATATGGGCATGTGTATGTATATATGCATATATGTATATACACACATCCATATATACATGCACACATATACATGTATATAAACCCACATACAGACAGATAGACATATGTATATGTGTGTATGACATTAAGTTGTGTAGATTCAATAAAAATATAGCTATTTTGTCACATAGAAACTTCCCCCAAAAGAGAAAAAAAATATCATTTTGAATCAATAGAGCAGTTTTCTGATTGGTGAAATGAATTACCTCTATTTAGTGGTTGTATTACTCAATCTGTCATATATTAGAAATTGAAGTCAGTATCTTGAAGCCAGAGGTATAATTAAATAAATGAAAGAATAATGAAAATACCGGTGTCTTTTTCAGGTGAAATTCATTGAGCATGAATCTATCAAGAATAAAAGATGAGACCATATGTTAAGAAATCAATTGCCATCCTGCACTCAAAATTTAAATAAAGAACACATTTAGTGAAAGTATCATCTGTGAATTATTAATCATATATATGTGTGTGTGTGTGTGTGTGAGTGTGTATGTCTGTGTATATATATACATATATATAGTCCTTATGTTCTTATTTAAAAAATTAATTTTAGTTGTCAACATTCAGTTCTGCATGATTTTGAGTTTTAACTTTCTCCACCTCCATTGTCTCACCCCTCCACAAGATGGCATGCGATTTGAAAAAAGGCTTTACATATACATTCCTATTAAACATATTTTCACATTATGCATACTCTAAGGAAGACTTAGGAAAAATGGGAGACACCCTGAGAAAGAAAAACAAAATAAAACCATGAGAGAGAGAGAGAGAGAGAGAGGGAGAGGGAGAGAGAGAGAGAGAGAGAGAGAGAGAGAGAGAGAGAGAGACAGAGAGAGAGTGAGAGTGAGTGAGAGAGAGTAAATAGCATGCTTAGATCTTCATTCAAACTCCATGGTTCCTTCCCTACAGGTGGATAGCATTCTCCATCATGACTCCCTTGGAACTGTCCTAGATCCTTCCATTATCGACAAGAGTTAATTTTAGCAGTGAGTAATTACACTATGTGGCTGTTATTATATATAGCATTCTCCTGCTTCTGCTCATTTCACTTGACCTCTGTTCATTGATGTCTTTCCAGATTTTTCTGATGTCTGCTCCTCATTTTTTTCTTTTAATTTTTGAATTGACTTGTTTGTTTACATTTAGTTTTCAAGATTCAGTTCCAGAATCACTTGAGTTTCAGATTTTCTCCCTTTTCTCACCCCTCCCCCCCGTTGTGGCATACAATCATGTACAGGATCTGCATACTCTTTCACATTGTACAATAGTCTTAAAGCACAATAACATACCATTACATTCATATATCACAATTGTTCAGCCATTCCCCAGTATACCCTCAATTTCCAATTCTTGGTCTCAACATTTTGTGTATGTGTGTGTCTGTGTGTGTGCGCATGTGTGTGTGTGCAAGGGTTCTTTTCCCCATTATTATCATTACCTTGTGAAACAACCATAGAAGTTGGCATTGCTAGGTAAAAGGATATACACATTTTTATACCCCTTTTAGCATAGTTCCAAATGGCTCTCCAGAAGGATTGTATCAGTTCACAACTCTACCAACAATGCATGAATGTTCTGATTTTCCCCATATCTGTCACGTTAGCCAGTCTGTGATGTAATGTGACATCTCAGAATTGTTTTGATTTGCCTGTGTGTGTGTGTATATCTTTAATTTATTCCTCTGAAAACTGCCTATTCACATTTTGACCAGTTATTAATTGGGGAATGACTTATATTCTTATACATTTGACTTAGTTCTCTATATATTTCAATAATGAGTCCTTTATCAGAGACACTAGTTATAAAATTCTTTCCCAGTTTTCTGCTTCCCTCCTAATTTTTCTTGCATTGGTATTTTCATTTTTTTAATTCAATTTAATGGAATCAAAATTGTCCATTTTGTATTTCATAATATTCTCTGTCTATTGTTTAATTATAAATTAATCCATTTTCCATATTTCTGATAGGTAACTATTCTGGAAAGAAAATGTTTATAACATCAAGTTCAGTCTTATAATTTTAGAGATAAGAAAACTAAGGGCAAGTAAAACTAAACTTATCACTAAATTCACACAGATAATACATAGCGGAGGTGGGATATAAATCCAGGTTGACTCCCAAGCTAGTCTGCTTTCCAATATACAATACTTCTTCCAAACAATAATTGATCCAGTTTAACAAGAGGTCACCACCACAAAGCAACTAAAGAAATGCTAATAATTACCATACAAAGAATGAATAACGATTGATAAGTCTTCTCAGAACACATGGGAAACAGGTTAGCATTTAGATAAATTATTTTGGAATAAACTGATCTTCAGAATATTGTAGTAATGCCTGAAAATAAACCTGCATTTGACTAATGAAACCAACAATGTTTTGTCTCAAGACATAGCTGTCAAAAATCTAAGAATTTGGAGGGCAGAGCCAAGATGGCATCATAGACACAATAATCTTTCAGAGCTTTCACAGAACCACCTCAAATACTCATAAAATATAACTCTAAACAAATTTTAGGACGCCAAAACTCACACAAAAATAGAGAAAAACACATCTCCCATGGAAGGAAGCTTGGCAGGAAGAGTTCAGAGCAGCAAGCTGGGAGTCAAAAACAGCCCAGCCTGAAACCAAACCTTGGCCCTGGGGCAGACAGGACAATTGCAGCTGGAGCTTTCAGGAAAGTGGAATAGTGGCAACTGCAGCAGTTTCCAGAATTAGCAAGTCATAAGAAACAAGGACAAAGTGAAAGGTCAATGGAACTCAGCTAAAGTTGGGGGAGAAAAGTCGTTCCAACCAAATTGCCTCCAGGGAAAGGAAGGAACAGAAGAAGCAGCCCTGCAGCCACCTCCACATGGCTACTTCAGAGCTCCCGGCCTTCAGACTGCAGGGCGACGAAGCAATTATTTAGAGGATAACTGTGCTTGGGTGAAGCAGCCTGGATCCAGATCATGGACTTGTGTGGTGGTCCGAGGGTGTGTTTTCAGTGAGCCAAAGCTGGTAGGGGCTGCAGCAGCCTACTAATAGCTATGGCAGCTGTGAAAACCCCAGCAATTTGGGACAGAGTTTCCCCTCTGGAAACAGAGTTACACAGAGCTAAAAATCAAGTAATTCATTGGAAACCTGAGCAGACAAAGGAAGCAAAGTAAGAACAGCAATCCAACTTTAGATTCCTCATTTGGGGAAAAAAAGGATCAAAGAATGGATGAGAAGACAACACAGTCAGAACTCCCACACCAAAAGCTTCCAAGAAACATGTAGACTACCTATAAGACATAGATGAGCTTAAGAAGGATTTTGAAAACCAAATAAGAAAAGTGGACGGGAAATTGGGAAGAGAAATGAGAATTATGCAAGAAAATCATGAAAAGAGAATCAACAAGCTTTCAGAATAAAATAACACCTTAAAAAAAAGATTAACTCAAATGGCAACAGAGGTCCAAAAAGCCAATGAGGAAAAGAAAGCCTTAAAAAGTCAAATTTGCCAGATGGAAAAAGAATCTCAAAAGCTTTCTGAAGAGAATAATTCCTTTACAATTAGAGCGGAGCAAAAGGAAAAAAAATGACTTTATGAGAAAACAAGATACTATTAAATAGATACAAACAAATGAAAAAAATAGAAGGTGATGTGAAATATCTCCTTGAAAAAAACCATTGACCTGGAAAATAGATCCAGGAAAGACAATTTAAAAATTATTGGACTACCTGAAAGCCATGATTAAAAAATGGACTTAGAAAGCATCCTTCAGGAAATTCTCAAAGAAAATTGTTCAGATATCTGAGAACCAGAGGGTAAAATAGATCTTGAAAGAATTCACCTATCACCTTTTAAAAAAGACCCCCAAAGGAAAACTCCAAGGAATGTTATAGCCCTGTTCCAGAGTCCCCAGATCAAGGAGAAAATATTACAGACTGCAAAGAGGAAGTAATTTGAGTACTGTGGAAACATAATTAGGATATATCAGGATCTAGCAGCTTCTACATTGAGGGATTGAATGGCCAGGAATATGATATTATGAAGATCAATGGATGTAGGTTTAAAACTAAGTAACACCTACCCAGCAAAATTGAGTATAATGTTCCAGGGGAAAATTTGGCCATTCAGTGAGGTGGAGGATTTTCAAACATTCTTGATGAAAAAACTAGAATTGAAAAGAAAATTTGACAATCAATTACAAGATGCCTGATAAGGCAATCATGGAAAAGAAATCATATGGAACTTATCAAAGTTGAACTATTTAGATGCCAATGTGGAAAAATGATAATTGCAGCTTCCAAAATTTTTCTCAGTATGAGAATAGGGAAGGTAATACAAAAGTATATATACATATACATACACATATGTCTATATAGGAGGGTTTATATATGCATGTGAATACATCTGAGTATGTGTATACATTGTATATAGAGGGCACAGAATCAATTAAATAGGAAGGAATGATACTTTAAAAGGTGAAATTCAGAGGTGGGAGAGGATTCGCATGAAAGGAGACAGGGAGAGACAGAATGGGGTTAATGATCTCATCTGGAAGAGGCTAGAGATAATTGTTGCAATGGAGGTAAAGAACAGGAAGGCAAAAGGGAAAGCATCAACCTTAATCTCATTGAATTTGGCTTAGAGAAGGAATGACAAACTCTAAACTGGTTATTTTGCCACACAGGAGAGTAGGTGGGATAGGGATGAGAGGTGGGATTACAGAGGGAGGGCAAGGTGGGCAGGAGGGATGCTGGAAGTATACACTTCTGTAATGGGACAGGGACAGGATAGAGAATGGAACAAGTGAACAGGAGAGGAAGGAGGGAATCTTAATCAGTCTCTCACAATATGTCCATTATGGAGATGCTCTGTGTAACCACACATGTACAACCTGTATTGAATTGCCTCGTTCTAGTGGGCTTGGGTGATGAGGGAAGAAGGGAAAGCATCTAGAATTAATCAGATGTTTAAATATGTGTGTATGTTATTATTATTATTATTATTATTATTAACTACATCCAACTGGGAATTAAGATATAGAAGCACTGGGGAAGAGAGACTCATCCTGCCCTACTGGAAAGTCAGGGGCAATGGGGGAGGACATAGAAGGGATCAGATTGGGGGAAGGTCTATAAAGGGGGATATCCGTTTTGTGGTGGTGGGTAGGGGAAAGATTGGGAGAAAATTTATAACTCAAAATCTCATGGAAATGAGTGATGTAAACAAGAAAACAAACAAATTTTAAATATCTAAGAAAAAATCAAATGGTTCTCAATAACCATGATCCATAAAAATTCATCCATCAGTATATCAACAAAGAAATTTCACAAAAATTTGGATTAATACAGATTTTTTATATAAAGAATATTTGATGGTAATTTGGTACTCAGTTATTGCCATTAACATTAACTTAGAGCCAAGATGACAGAGCAAAAGTAGTGATTCTCCTGAGCTCTCCCTGAAACCATTCTAAGTACCTTTAATAATGAATCTAAAAAGTTTGAGAGTGGCAAAAAAAATGGAGAGAAACCACTTTCCATCTGAAGATAACTTAAAAGGTCAGCAGGAAAGGTCTGTTGCACCAGGGTAAGAGAAGAGTACAGACTAGTACCAGACAGACTCGGCCCTACTAAACTTGGAGTAAGGCTTAGGGTAATGAAAAAACTGTCAGCAGTGGCAGTTTTCAGACCCCTTAGCCTACAGATGGTAATGAAATCAATGGTTAAAAGTAGATTTACAAGGCTCCCTTTGCTGGTAATAGGACAGGATCCTGTTTTTTTTTTCCTGTACTTAGATCTGAGTCTTAGTCCCAGTGTAAGGAAGAGCCCTAGCAGAGAGAAAAAAAATGTAAAATATCTCATTGGAAAAAAAAACTGACCTGTAAAATAGAACCTTTAGATATAATTTAAAACTTGTTGAACTGCCTGAAATCCATCATCAAAAAAGATGTTAGACATCATCTTTCAAGAAATTATCAAGGAAAACCCTCCTAATATTTTATTCATAAGATACATTTAAGTCATCCACTGATTAGCCCCTGAAAGAGATTCCAAAATGAAAACTCTCAGGAATATTATAGCCAAATTGCAGAATTATCTGGTCAATGAAAAAAAAATTTAAGGGAGATGTTTAAAGAGACACAGATGAGTAGTAGAGATGTTACTGATCAACTTATAAATGTAAAATAACGAGAATAGCTAGAATTTATACACTGCCTTGAAATAAGATATTTCCAAAGGCAAACATTATGCTTAAAATTCTAAATAAACTATTTAACAAAACTGAGTATGATACTATGGGGAGGATGAACCTTCAATGATAAAAATGATTTCTAAGCATTCTGATATTTTAAAAATCATAATTAAAAATATTTGAAAAGCAAATGCAGGAATCAAGAGAAACACAGGAAACACTAAGATAAATTACATGGGTTGAAATTGGGAAAATAGATATAGATATTATGTGTGTGTGTGTTTGTAAGTGTGAGATGAATTACGTATATCATAATAGGGTCAGAATAAACAAGTGTCCTATTAGAACATTAACCCCTTCATGAGACAGAAATTTAATAGCAATACTAACCAAAGATTGAGCTAGAGTTATTTTGTTGTATTTTTATTGTATATATGCAAAATATATGTGTGTATGCAAATATATCTGTATATATATATATATATATATATATATGCACATACACCACACACGTACACATATGTGTGTATCTGTGTCCATATGTTTGTGGTATGTGTGGAACTAATTAATAATTTTAGTGTTACTTTCAAAAATAAACAAAACCTTAGTAATGTCATTGCAAAAGTCTTTGACATTTACAGAACACCTTCAGCACAATAATGTCTACCACATCCATTGACTGTCAGAGAAGTAATGAAAAAAGGCTTGTTTACCACAAACTATTAAAAACTCTTTTGAGAATTTGTAGTAATTTTCCTCAGAGTAGGCAAAAGAATGCAGTACATGTGTTCTGTTTATTTTGTTGATGTTGTTGTTCTCTTTTTAATCGGTTAAGTTTCATTTATACTCCAGATATACTACATGATTACTATTTCAGCAGTAAGAAAGGTTATAGATACTGTTGGGGTAGCAATGCAAGCAGGATCACGGACAAGACAGAGGAGTTGCAGACAAAATGGAGTTGCTTTAGCTTTCCCTGTTATGCATAATACTTATTAGAATTGTTCATTTAGAAAGTTTATATTATAATTTCATAACCAGGTAGTGAACTGTATCATTAAAACAAAATAATAGAAAGTATGTTTTCTACTTGCAAGTCAGTAATTTCATATTACCTTAAGTGAGAAATTGTGTGTTAGAAATATATGATCAGTTTTATTGCAAAATGATTGCCATTATGGATTTTCTGCATTGTTCCTTTAAGTTCAATATACTACTTACTTCTACCAATCGTTAATTTGTGAAAAGGAAACTGCTCTAATACAATATCCCATAGTCTTAAAAATAAAATTAAAAAAATAAGCTTCTTTTGCTATTTATCAGGTAAGTCTTCCTTGTATGAGTAGACCTTCCACTCAATTTTATTTCTTCAGGTTGCATTATTACTGGACACAAACAACAAATATTCATATTCTAACATATTATAATCAATAAGCATCACTGGACAAAATATCTAGGTGAAAATAAACACTCAATTAAGTGATCTCCATTTAATTAACCTTTATAAATGTGGCTATATAATTTTTAGCAGGATCAACAAATTCAAACATGCTATTTATATAATTCATTCAAAGATGCATTTATTTACTAAATAAGCATTATCTTTTTCATCCTGAAAAACATATAAATTATTTTTTAAAAAACCAAATATGTGATATTGGGATTTTTTTCCCCAAGAGGCTCTGGTTATTTTTTTAATCTTATTATCAAACAGTTATCTCTGCTTCACTGTTGAGTTTCTTCCCATAGTATTGAAAGAAAGATATATGTAACAAAAAGTACAGCTGTCAGGAACATGGTTCCCTTCTTTGAGGTAGAATTCATCAAAGATTAACTGCACCAATGTACTTTAAAGGAATCACTTTTTTCCCCTTTAAAATTTTATTTTGGACTCAAACACTAGAACACAAATAAAGAATAGAGAAAAGAAACAAAAATATATCATAAATTTAAATATTGAAGCTTAATACAAAGTTAGAAAGAAAAAAACATGACATGTGCATAGCAGAATATAAGAGGATTCAAAATGTGTCACATTAAATTTTCATTTCAAGAAAGTCTATGTGATAAATAATACTGGTTGTGTGGAGAATTGTCCATCTTTGCTTCCTTGTGAGTTTTCTTTCTGCTGGGCACTTTTAAAATTTTTTTCCACCTCTCCCCCACCCCTGCCCCCAGCACCAGGAGGAGACAATTAAGTTTCAATGTTTCTCTTTAGCTATAAATTTATACAAACCCCACCCCAGAAGGCTACAATAAAGTTTCCATATTTCTCTATAGCTCTAGATGTATACATATACATACACATAGGTACTTATATAGACAAATGTTTTCCCAAACCTATTCTACTCCTGATTTTTCTATGTGCATATGTCTTGTTTTTCATATCTCCTGCCTCTTCAACTTTACTTCTACTCACTACCTTGCCCTCCTATTACTTGCCTACCTCCCTCCAAATATCCTTCTCCTATCCCCCCTTTCCTATAAATCTAAACAAACTTCCATATCCCTATTTTACTTATTCCATCACCCTCCCATCCAAAGATCCCTCCCTTGTCCTCTCTCCACTCCCTCTTCTCCTACCATTATATTTATTTCTAATTTAGAAATCTTCTATATTCTTTTAAATACACACAATATACGTATAAATATATACATACACACATATACATATATATATGTGTGTGTGTGTGTGTGTGTATAAAACATATATAGACATATTGTTCCCTCTTACACCCACTCCTGATGCAAGTAGGCTACCAGAACTACCAACCCTCCTCCCCAGTCTAATTTCTCTTTATCAATTCTTTGTCTTGCACTTCATTTGTATAAAATACTTACTGTTTTGAAGTTGCCCCTAAGTGGTTTTACTTTTTAAATTCATATCATAATCAAGTTTACCCAAATATTAACTACCATATTATAGATAAGAATCATATGTATACATTATACATTTCACACACACACACACACACACACATATAGTAACTAGTATGTCCTTATGGATCTCTAATAATCAGTACTTGTTATGTGCATCATCTTTCTCTTGGTTCTTGAATATCAAATCTTCTATAAGGTTAGCGATTTTTTAACAAACCATGAAAGTCTGAGAGTTTATCAAATGTCCATTTTTAACATTTAAAATAATACTTCACTTTTCAGGGTATGTTATTTTTCATAGGTTATTTTATTTGTATGTTATTTTTAGTCAGAGCCGCAGTTCTTTTGCTCTTTTATATGCTGTGTTCCAAGACCCGTGGTCTTGTAATGTCTCTGCTACTCTTTTATGTAATTCTAATTCTGGCTCCATCATGTTTAAATTGTTTCAATCATGATGCTTTTAATATTTTATCCTTGAGTTGAAGGTTTTAGAATTTGACTATGATGTTCCTTGGATTTTTTTCTCATACAATCTCTTTTAAGTGTTGATTGATGGATATATTTTCTATTTCTACTCCCCCTCCCACCCCCTTGATCTACTGCTTCAGGAAAAAATTTTTCTTTGATTATTTCTTGCACGATTGCATCAAGATTCTTTTTTTGATTGTAACTTAGAGTTTATATTTATATTTTCTCTTCCTGATTTATTCTCCAAATCTGTTTTTTCCTCATAAAATATTTTACTTTCTCTTCTATTTTTTCATTCTTTATATTTTATTTAGTTATTTCTTGATCTGTTATAATTTCACTGGCTTCACTTTGCCAAATTTTAATTTTCAAGGTGTGATTTCCTTCCTTAAGATTCTGGATCTCCTTTTCTAGTTGGCTTACTTTCCTTTAGTAAACTTCTTTTTTAAAATTTATTCTCATTTTCTTTTTTAGTTTTTCCTCAATCCCTGTCATTTGATTTTTAAAGACTTTTTTTAAGGTCTTTTATGAACTCTTTGGGGGCAGGGAACCATTTGATGTTATTCTTTAAAGATTTCTTTACTTCAATATCCTCCTCTGAGGATGAACCTTGATCATCTCTATTTCCATGCTATTTTCCTATCATTGGATGTTTCCCCCATTTGCCTCTGTGTGTGTGTGTGTGTGTGTGTGTGAGACAGGGGGGTGGGAAGTAATAGATTATTTGTAATCACCTCTAGCCCTAAGATGTGGAGGATGGTGCCTCTTGTCCCCTCTAGCCTGAAATCAAAGTCAAACCTCCAACTTCTGGGTATGGACACACACACACACATACACACACACATTCTCAGTCAGTACACAGTATCCAAGTAAAGTCTTCTTTAAGCTTATGCAGGGAGGGGGAGAGAGAGAGAGGGAGAGAAAGAGAGGGGGAGAGAGAGAAGGAGAGAGAGAAGGCCCTACTGGGCAGATAGATCTTCTAGGAGCAAGCTCTGTGGAGGAAGAAATTGTAGCCACTGAGGAGACTAAAGAGGAGCCATGGAGGCTGAAGAAGAACTCCACCCCCCCCCAGACTGAAGATAATGATTTTAATTTGGAGAACCTGGATGAAGTGATTTTGATTCTTTCAATGAGCTGAAACTTCTGACAAGTCTGAGGGCCAGCCATACCTGCTGAGGATTCCCATGAGGCAGTCAAAGTTGAGGGCCACCAAGAGTTGTTTAAGCTGCTGAGGATTTATGAGGGCCCATTGGAGCTTCCAAAGACTGAGGAAGCATGACTGTGATGCTGATACTTTACATGAACCTGCTAGAGGCTTTATCAAGCCTTGTCTTCCTAGGAACAGAGACTGTGAAATATTTGACATGGACTGGACACTGTGACTTCCAATATGGAGCATGACCTGCACAGAGAGCTCAACAAGGACCTGAGAGCTGTCTGCCTTTGAAGCCAGGTGATAATTTGGTGGAACCAGGTAGGCTCTGGGGCCATGGAATGGTATACAAGAAATCTGAGAGACCACCCCTAGGTAAGCTGAGAGAATACTTTACTTGGATACTGTGTACTTACTGAGAAGAATATAATTTACTAGTGACCTAGGGGTGAAGGGTCTGCATTTTCTGATGACTGAATAGTGAATGATGAAGGATGATTGAATGATTGAGTTGATTACATGACTGATTGACTAAATGATTGTACTTAGTGACTGATGACTGAATAAGTGACTTATTTGTAAGTTACTGTGCTCCATGAGTGTAGAACTTTGGATGTTGTACTTTGTGTCCCTTAAGGAGGCAAATCTCCTTAAGGATGATTGAATGATTGAGATGATTGAATGCCTCAGTTTCTAAATGACTAAATGTCCTTTGTTAAAAACTGTGTGACCACTGTGGTGAAAAATACATGTCCATCCTAGTGTAAGTTGCTTGAATGCTGTATTTTGATTTTCTGTCATAAGCTGTAATATTGTGAATGCAATATCTTGATTTATTGTAGATGTTTTGCTCTGATTTGTTATGGAATAAATATATTGTTCATTATACTGTGTAATCAGAAACTTAAAAGCTATTCACAGTAGCATTCTTTGGGAAAGCTGCTTGAGCATGGCATTACAAATCACCAGGTGTGTACTGTTTCCTTCTCACCCCCACTGCTTATCACAGCACCATTGAGTCTGGCATTCCTTGTCAGCATAGGTTCCCTAGATCTTCCCACACTCAGAAGCCAAAGTCCCCTCACTATCCTGGTGTAAAAGTTTGTGTGACGGGGCTTGCTACTTGTTGTTTAAGAGACTTGCCTCTTGTGGTTAAAACAGAACCTAGTCTAGAGATAGTTATTCTTCACAGGGACCAAACCTCTTCCAGGATTTTTTCTTGGATTTTCTCAAATTGTTGCAGGAGGGCCTTGGTTATCCCACCCCCTTTTTATTTATCTTTACTCACACTTAGTTTGCCAAAAGGTGCTATTTTAAGCCTACGTGGGTGAAAAACTTGAGGGCTTGGAATTTTATAACCTAGTCCCTGATATTCCCAGAATCTTCTCCAAAATAATTACTTATGGAGGCCTATGTGTGATAGATCACCTGATTTGTAGTAAAAAAACAACTATTATTTGAATCCCAACTCTGATACATATATGCATAAAACCTGGGTGATCATGTGTAAATCTCTTATTTCATTTTATTTTAACTATATTTTCCTCATCTATACTATGAATTAAGATTCTTGAAACTCCTATTGAACCATCTAGGATAACCATGGAAACCTTATATTTGTACAAAATAGATATGTTAACAAGTGATTTTCCTATTTCCTGACTATTAATATAGATTAGACTTATTTTATGAAACTCAGGGAGAATGCAAACCATTCATTTTATTAGTCATTTTACTGTCAATTATTTTTTTTAATATATATTCACATAAGGGGAGGAGGGCAGAGCCAAGATTGTGGCGTAGAAAGAGCAAAGTTTCACAGCTCCCCCACAGCCACCCTAAATACCCATAAAATATGACTCTAAACAAATTTTCGGGCTCCAAAACTCTCCAAAACACAGAAAACACATCTCTTGCTGAAGGCTGCTTGGCAGGTGGGGCTCATCACAGCAGGCTGGTAGTCGTGGCCAGCCCAGTCCCAAACCCCGGCCAGGCAACAGGGAGGTGGGGCAGAGCTGCAGCATAATCTACAGGAGTGCAGATCCCTGGTACTGGAGGCACGGTTTCCACATTCATCAGGCCAAAAGTAAAAAGGCTAAGAGAAAGGTTAGTGGAGTTTGCTAAATTTTTGGGAGAAAAGCAGTTTGGCCAAACTGTTCCCAGGGCAAGGAATCAGCAGGAAGAGGCTGTAGAAGCAGGAATGGCTGAAAGCAGCAACTGCCTTCAGTGGGCTGCTTCAGAGCTCCTGGCCTGCAGATAGCAGGGATCTGAGGCCATCAATCAGGGCCAAAGGCTCTTGTGTTGAGCAGCCTGGATCTGGAACTGTGGTCTTGAGTGGTAGTCCTGGGGTGCCCTTTAAGTGAGCCAAAGCTGGGGGGAGGCTCCAGTACCCCCTTAATAGCTCTGGCAGCTGTGAAAAGCCCAGCAATTTGGGACGGAGCTTCCCCCCACCCTGGAAGCAGAGTTCCACAGAGATAAAAAAAAATCAAGCAATTAATTGACTGGCCAACATGAGGAAAAAGAAGCAAAGTAAGAACAGCAATAAAACTCTGGAATCCTTTTTTTTCAGACAAAAAGGATCAAAGCATGGAGCAGGAGGAAGACAACACTGTCAGAACTCCAACACCAAATGCTTCCAAGAAATATGAAGATTGCCTACAAACCACAGATCGACTTAAAAAGGAATTTGAAAAGCAAATAAGAGAAATGGAGGAAAAATTGAAAAGAGAAATGAGAATGATGCGAGACAATCACAAAAATAATTTTCACATAAAATATATATTTAATGCCTTTTGCTAATTTATTCTTTAGGTGACAATGATAAACATTTTAAAAAATGTTAAAGTGGCCTATAGCTAATAGAAAAAAATCATTTTGACAATGTGCTTAATAAGGTTTTACTGTATTATTTAAGCAAGCCTCCTTTTATTCACATGTATAAAATATAATATGCATTATATATCTACATAAGCACACATACATGTGTAATGATGTATAATCCCTTATATAAGCATTATAATCACATATGTGATCATATATGTGCTTATATGGAACTACATGGTTAAAAGAAATAAAGAAGCAAGCAAGCATATTGTAAGAATCTACTATAAATCAGGCATGATGTTCAGTGCTTCATAATTTTTGTCTTAATTGACACAATAACTTTGTGAGGTAAATACTGTTATCATCATAATTTTACAATTGAGGAAACTAAGACAGAGGAAATTAAGTGACTTATCCAGTGCCAAATAGCTAATAAGTGAGGAAGGAGGAATTTGAGCCCAGATGCTCCTGACCATAGGTCAAGCACTCTGTGCACTGTGTCATCTGGGTAGAGAAGGAGAAGGTTCAGAATGTATTGCAGAGGGTAAAGTAGTGACTGATTAATCCCTGAAATACTCTTTATGTCCAAGACCTCAGATAATTTTAAGCATATTTTTCCCAGGTATATAAAGAATGATCACAGAGAGACATAAAGAAAACTACCCAGAATCAACAGATACTCCTCAGTCATTGACCTCAAACTCTTATAGTTATTATTATTCTTTTCCCTTTCCCTTTTCTCTCCACCAAATTTATGTTAAAACTGTATTATATATCTATATGCCTGCAATGACACACAAGTAAGGAAGTCTTTTGTTCTCTTTGTTTTTTATTTTCTTACAATCATTCTCAAAATCAGAGAGGTTACTTTAAGCCTTTTACCAAGAAACTGCTTTTCTGTCCTCACAGGTTATTTGAATTTCTCACCTTTTTGAATATAGGAATACGATTCAGTGAGTTAACACTTATTATCTATGTCATATTGAATATAGGATTATTAACATTATATTAACAGTAATAATTAGATTTTTTCTTAATTACTAGATGTTGAAGTAGCTATATCTTCAATATATTTTAATTGTATTCAGTTTAGTTTATCATCATTTTCCACGATGCTTATGTCCACATAAAGTCTAACTATAACTTTTCTTAATTACTAGTGTAACATCATAAGAGGAATAAGAATGATGCAAGAAAATCATGAGTAGAGAGTAAACAACCTGAATGAAAAAATAACACCTTAAAATTGATTGAATCAAATGATAAAAGAGGCCTAAAAATCCAATGAGGAGAAGAATGCTTTAAAAAGACAAATATGCCAGATGGATAAAGAATCTCAAAAGCATTCTGAAGAGAATAATTCCTTCAGAATTAGAGGGGCACAAATGGAAGTAAATGACTTTATGAGAAATCAAGATACTGTGAAACAGATCTGAACACATGAAAAAAATTAAGGCAATCTTGAAAATCTCTTCGAAAAAACAAACAGTGACCTGGAAAATAGATCCAAGAGAGACAATTTAAAAATTATTGGACAACCTGAAATCCATGATGAAGAAAAGAACCTAGAAAGCATCCTTCAAGAAATTCTCAAAGAATATTGCCCTGATATTTTAGAACCTGAGGGCAAAATAGAACTTGAAAGAATGCATTGATCACCTCCTGAAAAAGATCCCAAAAGGAAAGCTACTAGGAATGTTATAGCCAAGTTTTGGAGTCCCCAGATCAAAGAGAAACTACCACAAGCTGCAAAGAAGAAATTATTTGAATACTTGGAAACACAACTAGGATAAACCCAGATGTAGCAGCTTCTACATTAAGGGAACAAGGTGCCTGGAATATGATATTCCAGAAATCAAAGGAGCTAGAAAAAGAACAAATTGAAAATCCACAATTAAATACTAAATTAGAAAAAAAAGAAAACCAAATCAGAGATTATTAAAATTGAATTCAAGAAAACTATTGAATTAATGGATAAAACTTAGAGCTTGTATTATGAAAAAGCCAATAAAAATGATAAACCTTTAGTCAATATGATAAAAAAAGAAAGAAGAAAACCAAATTATAAATATCAAAAAGAAAAAGGGTGAATCTATCTTCAATGAAGAAGAAATTACTAAGATAATTAGGAATCATTTTGACCAATTGTATACACATATATTTGACAATCTTTGTTAAATAGATGAAAATTTACAAAAAATACAAATTACCTGGACTAATTGAAGAAGAAGTAAATTACTTAAATAACCCCTTCTCAGAAAAAAACAAATTGAGCAAGCCTTCAAGGAAGCCCCTAGGTAAAAAACTCCATGGCCATATGGATTTACTAGTGAATTGTAGCAAACATTAAAGACCAATTTCCTCCAATACTTTACAAATTGTTTGGGAAAATTGGAAGAAGGAGTCCTATCAATTTTTTATGACACAAATATGGCACTGATACCTAAATAGGGAAGAGACAAAACAGAGAAAGAAAATTACAGACCAATTTGCCTTATGAATATAGATGCAAAAATTATAAATAAGATATTAGCAAAAAGATTTCAGCAAATCACCATGAGAATAATATATTTTGATCAGGTATAATTTATTCCAGGAATGCAAGGGTGGTTCAATATCAGGAAAACTGTCAGTGTAGTTGTTAATATCAATGACAAAACTAGCAGAAACCATATGGTTATCTCAATAGATGCAGAAAAGGCTTTTGACATAATACAACACCCATTCTTATTAAAGACACTAGAAACACAGGAATAAATGGAATCTTCCTTAAAATAATAAGTAGCATCTATCTAAAACCATCAGCAAGTGTTATATGCAATAAAGATAATCTAGAAGTGTTTCCAATAAGATTAGCGTTGAAACAAGGATATTCACTATCACCCCTCTTACCCAATTTGGTACTAGAATTGTTAGTAGCAGCAATAAGAGAAGAAAAAAGAAATTGAAGGACTTATATTAGGCAAAGAAGAGACTCACTATCTCTCTTTGCAGATGATATGAAGATTTGCTTAGAGAGTCCTAGAGAATCAAGTTAAAAACTACTTGAGATAATAAACAAATTTGGCAAAGTTGCAGGATATAAAATATATATAAAAACATAAATCCTTGCCATTCATTTAT
>CM053594.1:238219287-238238571 GCA_028646575.1 Pseudocheirus occidentalis | reverse complement strand
AAAAAAAAGATTATGACTTGGGAAGTTGGTATATGTGTCATTTCATCTTACTGAATCTCATTTACCTTATGTGTAACATGAAAATACTGAATTAGATGATATCTCGGGTCCCTTTTCATCTCCAAATCTGGGGGCCTTATCGTCTGTGTGTAGGAAAATTCCAAATGTTTAAAATGAATGTCTCTATTGATTCAAATAGTATGAACCATTGTCCTTGTTCTGCCTTCTAGGGAATGGGTAACAGGCTAAAGACAGATTGCTTACAATATCTTGAAATTGCTTGGTCAAGTGAGATTAATGAATATTGAAACTTCATTCAGTCAAAGAAACACTTTAAATGTCCTATAAACTCAATTATGTAATTTATAGAACTATATTGTGGAAATTCTTTCCATTCCTTCTTGGACCACATGCTTTAATACTATCCTTAACAATGATTGAAATTTGGGACATTGTGTAAAGGAGTGGACTGAACTATGAATCTTTAGAAATGTTTCAATATGATGGCAATAACAATGATAGAAAAAAGTATTCTCCAGATTATACTCCAGTAAAGTTTTCACCATTAGATCTAATAATAATCAATAAATTTAAGAAGATATCAAGAGTCAACAAGATTCATTAAGCTCTTATTATATGACACACACTATACTGTATGCTGGTGATACAAAGAAAGCCACAAAATAATTCCAATGATTATACAACATGACAAAAAATGCTTTCTTTCCTAATTTCCACCACTTGACTCCTTGTGGTTTAATTCTAATCCTATCTACATCCTCACCTACTATAAGAAAATTTTCAAAATCTCTCTTAATTCCACTCCTTTTATAATGTTGATCATTTCCTATTTACCTTGTATGTACAATACTGTTTGCTTGCTGTCTTCTCCTTTAGATTGTCAACTCTTCTATAGCAGGTTTTTTGTTTTCTTTTACCTTTCAATGTTACCACATTGCCTGACAAAGCTAGGCATTTAAGAAATGCATATTCATTGACTGATTAAAAAACTAGAGCAAAGTAGAAATTTTGAATCACAACAATAAATATCAACAGAAAACCAAAATGGAAATTTGATTTGGACAAATGGGAGTGACTGAGCAAATATTGGAATAGTAATGTAATTTGATCCCTTTGTATTGGCAAAGCTAACGGTACTTAGCATTTAGTAATTAATCAAACCTCTGTTAAAGAAATAGGAGGTATGAATCCCAGTTGCTGATGTAAGAGGAAGGGGTTGAAACAGGAAATGACTGAAACAGGATGGAGCTAATGCTGTAGGTATATAAGGAAAAGCCTGTGATGGGTCAGTTAAACCTTTTTAAGAGATCATATCTGGAGGCTGAGAAAGAGAGGCCCACAAAGGCTGGAGAGAATGATTTTGATTTGGAAAAACTGGATGGAGAGATTTTGATTCTGAGAGCCAGCTGAAGCTTCTGTTAAGTAAATACCAATTTCTTCTGGGAGCTGCCAAAGAATTCCAATGGTCAGCTGGAGCTGCTGACAATTCTCTGAGGGCCTGCTGGCACTGCCAAAGATGGAGGAAGCATGACTGTGATTCTGGTATTTTTATGAACCTTTTTTGTGGCTTTGTTAAGCCTTGACTTCCAAGTAACAGAGACTGTAAAGGATTTAAGGTAGAATGGGCACTGTCCCGTGGTATGGCAACTACACACACAGACCTAGACAAGGAACTGGGAGCTGTCTGCCATTGAACCTAGGTGACAGTTTGGCAAATCAAGATAGGAGCTGGGACCATGGAAAATGATCCAGGGAATCTGAGAAATCACCTCTAGTCAAGCTGAAAGAAGACTTTACTTGGATACTATGTACTGACTGAGAAATTGTAAATTTATTAGTGACCTAGGGGCATAGGGTCTGTATATTTTCTGATGATTGAATACTGAATGATGAAAGATGATTGAATGAGTTGATTGAATGATTGACTAAATGATTGTACTTAGTCATTTATGACTGAATAAGTGACTTATTGAGTTAACTTGCTGTGTCTCATGAAGAGAGAACACTGACTATTCTACTTTGTGTTCCTTTAGGAGGCAAACCTCATTATGGATGATTGAGTGATTGAGTTACTAAATTATTGTTCTTTTTTGAAAACTTTGTGAACACTGTGGTGGAAACTATGTGGCCATTTTCTGTGATAAGATGTTGTGAACAATATACTTTGTTTTTCTGTCTTAAGTTGTAACATTGTGAATGCTGTACCTTGATTTAATGTGAATGTTTTGCTCTGATTTGTTATGGAATAAATATACTGTTCACTATACTGTGTAAACAGAACCTTAAAAGCTGTTCACAGTAGTATTTTTCTGGAAAGCTGCTCATGTGTGGCATTACACTTCCTTATTCTCTTATTAACATAAATCTAAATACCCTTCTATACTTTCCCCTTTAATCTATTCCCCTGTCTTTCCCTCAAGATATCATTCCTTTATCAACTGCCCCCATAACCTTAGCATAATATTTCTCTCTGAATTTAGAAGGTTTTCATAGTTTTCAAGATATATTTGTACTGTTCCTCCTTCAACCCATTCCCTATGAAAGTGGGGTACCAGAACTAAAAGCCCTCCTTCCTCACCTAATTACTCTGTATTGGTTCTTCCTATTGTGCTAATTTGTGTAAAATAATTACCCTTTTAACTGTTCCTTCACAATTTAATTTTTAAAGTTGTATCATACTGAGGTCTACCACAATCTTTCTTATGAACTACATAATTATTAATAACCATCTTAGACATATGTTTAACCTTTTACATACATAAACAGTAAAAATTCTGTCCTTACTGAAGATCTTTTAATTGCTCTTTGGTATATTTCTCTGTATATTTCTCTTAGCTCTAGTATGCCAAATCTTCTATTCTTCTATTAAGTTCAGCTGTGTGGTGGTTGTTGTTGTTGTTGTTGTTGTTGTTGGTGGTGGTGGTGGTGGTGGTTGTGGTGTTTTAAGAGAGTCCTGCACATCTGACATTTTATTAAATGTCTTTTTTTTTTCATTCAGCATTATGTTTAACATTGTTGGGTCTGATTTTTTTTTAAATCAGAATCCCAGTACTTTTGCTCTTCAATATAGAGTATTCAAAGACATGTAGTATTTTAGTTTCACTGCTGCAAGTTCTTGGGTGATACTAATTTTGGCATATCCACATTTAAATGCATTTTATTCCTTTGCTTGTTATATTTCATACTTAATATCTTTTTCTGAGTCCCCTAGTATTTAAAAGAAAAACAAATTGTATTTTTGCAGATATTTGTGTTTACTTATATGTAAATAAATTGCATTTCTCTCCCTTCCCTCTGTCCTATAGAATGGCAGCTTCTTGTAGATAAGAGATTGTTTTATTTCTGTCTTTCTATCTCTGGACCCTATTGCAGTATTTGGTGCTAGGTAACTAGAGGTTAATAAATACTTCTTGATTAATATACACACCTATACATATATATGTATGTGTATGTATGTATTTGTGTGTATATACATATATGTATGTATACACTTATATATACATATAAATATGTAATGTATTTATACATATACAACATTTATCATCATAATATATAGTTTTATATTTGTATATTTATAATATTATATATTATGTTATAACTATTATATAAATATTGCATATTTATATAAAATATAGTATATATTTATAATATCCTTGAACTACGGGTTTCAAAATTTGACTGTAATATTCTCATGGTTTTTCCTCATAAGATCTTCAGAGGGTGATAGGTGTTTTTTTTCTATTTCTATTTTCCCCTCTTATTCTAATGCTTCACAAGAATTTTGAGGAACTACATGGTGAGTCAGACGAGGAACTGGTAGCTGTCTGCCTTTGAACCCAGGTGACAGTTTGGTGAATCTAGGTAGGAGCTGGGACCATGCAGAGGGATTTAGGGAATCTGAGATCCTATGTCATGTCAAGATAATAAGACCTCTCTGTGAATACTGAGTAGTGACTGACCCTGATGGGAGGTTTTGCTTTGGGACTCACTTTGGAAAGAGTCGGGTGATTTGGTCAGATGAGACTCTTGGCATTTGTTGAGGCCCCCCACCCCCACCACCACCCAGCTTTGTAAACCCAGATGTTGATGCTTTCCTCTCTGATAACTCATTAGGTATGGATGTAATGGTCAGATAGCTGGAAGCCCTGTCTATTGAATTGTGTAATTTATTTGTGATTGTACTTTGTGATTGAATTTAGGACTCTGTGATTGACTAAATGAGTAAACTACTCAGGGGTAGAGTGCTTCAACTTCTGTATTTTGTGTCCTTTAAGGAGGCAAGCCTCCTTAAGGATGATTGAATGACTGAGTTGACTGAATGATTAAGTTACTGAGTGGCTGACTAAATGACTGTACATTGTTCAAAACCATGTGACCACTGTGATGAAAACTATGTGGCCATTTCTGTGATAAGTTGTAACATTGTGAATACTGTACCCTGATTTTCTGTGAATGTTTTTCTCTGATTTGTTACTGAATAAATAGAGAGTTTGCTTTACTATATAATCGTAACCTTAATAGCTGTTCACAGCAGCCATTCTCTGGAAAGCTGCTTGTGCATGTCTTTACAGTGATGTACTACTTCCATTCTAATATGAATAGAAAATAAAAATGCAATGATCTCTTAAAACAATGTTTTTAAGAGTCAGAAAGAAGTCAGGCTTAAAAAAATGTTTGTTTTTCATTGTCAACATTTACTTCTATAAGGTTTTGATTTGTAAAGTTCTTCTCCTACTTACTTCCCCCAAAATAGTTTGCAGTCTGATACTGATTGTACAACTAAAACCATATCAAACATTATTACACATTAGGCATGTTGTAAAGAAGAAGAACCAAAGGTGGTGGCAATGTGTGCGGGGATAGCATGAAAAAGAAAGAAAAGAAAGAAAGAAAAAATACTATGATTTGATCTGCAAGACTGCATAGTTCTTTGTTGGGATGTAGATAATTCTTTCCATCATGAATCTTTGCAATTTTCTTAAATCTTTTTGTTGTTGTGAAGAGTTAAGTTTATCAAAGTTCATCATTTCATTATGTTACTGTTACTGTGTACAATGTTCCCGTGGTTCTGCTCACTTCACTCAATATCAGTTCATGTAAATCCAGGTTTTTCTGAAGTCCACCTGTTCATCATTTCTTATAGAAAAAGAGTATTCCACTGTATTCATATACCACAACTTGTTCAGCTGTTCCCCAATTGATGAGCATCGCCTCCATTTCCAATTCTTGACCACCAGAAAGAGTTGCTGTAAATAGTTTTGTATATGTAGGTCCTTTTCCTATTTGTATGTTTTCTTTGGGATACATAAGTAGAAGTGTATTGCCAGATCAAAGGTCATGCACAGTTTTGTAGCCCTTGTGGGCATACTTCCAAATTGCTCTCCACAATGGTTGAACAATTTCACAGTTACACCAACAATGCATTAGTGTTCCAATTTCCATACATCTTCTCTAGTAACATTTTGTTGTATTTTATTTTTTTTTGAGGGGCAGGCAGTACCATTGGGGTTAAGTGGCTTGGCCAAGGTTGCACAGCTAGTAAATGTTAAATATCTGAGGCCAAATTTGGACTCAGGTCCTCCTGACTCCAGGGCCAGTGATCTATTCAATACACAACCTAGTTGCCCCTATACATCTTCTCTAACATTTATTGTTTTCCTGTTTTATCATGTTAAATATTATGTATAACATGAGAAGGTGTGATGTGGGACCTAAGAGGTGTTTTGATTTTATTTTCTCTAATCAACAGTAACATAAAGTATTTTTACATGACTATGGATCACTGTGATTTGTTTTTTCATCTAAAAACTGCCTAGTCATATCCTTTGACCATTTATCCATTGGGAATGACTTTATGCTTATAGATTTTATGCAGTTCTCTATATATTTTAGTCATGAGACCTTTTTCAGAGACACTGTAAAAGCATGTTTCCCAACTTTCTCCTTCCCTTCTAATCTTGATTGCATTGGTTCTGTTTGTGCAAAACTTTTTTTTTAATTTAATGTAATTGAAATTATCCTTTTTGCATTTCATAATATTCTCTGTCCCTTGTTTGGTCATAAATGTTTGCATTCTCCATGGATCTGATAGGCAGAGTATTTCTTGCTCTCCTAATTTGCTTATCATCTCATCTTTCATGGCTAAAGCATGCACCCATTTCAACTTTATCTTGATATACAGTGTAAGATGTTGGTATATGCCTAATTTCTGCCTTACCAATTTCCAGTTATCAAAGATGTTTTTCTTAAAATAATAAGTATTTATCCCAGAAACAAGAGTCTTTGGGTTCATCAAACAGTAGCTTACTATGATCATTGACTACTCTCTTGTGTATTTAACATATTCTGCTGATCCACCATTTTATTCTATAACCACTACCAAGTAGTTTTGATTATTAGTGCTATATAATATAGTTTTAGATCTTGTATATCAAGATTGCCTTCCCTTGCTTTTCTTTCCATCACTTTCCTTGATATTCAGGAACATTTTTTTTTTCCTCCAGATGGATCTTGTTATTACTTTCCAGCTTAACAAAGTATATTTTGGTAATTTGTTATGACACTAAGAAAGAAAATTAGAAAGAATTGACATTTTTATTATATTAACTCAGTCTATCCATGAACAACTGAAAATTTTCCAATTATGTGGCTGTGACTTGGTGTGAAAATAATATTTCGATTATGTGCATATAGTTCCTGGGTTTATCTTATCAAGTAGAGAAGTCACAGTTTTAAAAATTCAAAAGGATAGAGGTTTTTTATTGGTCTAGAAAGACGAAAGGAAAGTGGTTGAAAGGAAGGATTCTGATAGGGAAGAAATCAGGACCAGAGGATTGAAATTTGTTAGGTCATAATTAAATGAAGGGTTTACAAAAATGGAGGAAAACATGGAAGACAGGAGTACTAACTGAACCTCACTCTTACCAGAACAAGACAAATGAGAGATCCATATATTTTCATATTTACTCACACATGCACACAGAGGTTCAGGTAGTAATATATTGAATTCAACAGGAAAATAGGCAAAGATAGGGAAGGGATATATAAGATTTAAGAAGGAATATATGGGGTTGTAGAGAGGAGTCATAATAAAAATATACTTCACTTCAAAGGATGGATTGTAAAAGGAGGCAGAAAAAAACTAAGTTTAAGAACTAGTAGTTAGAGGTAAAGGGCAAAGAGCAGAGAATAGGGATGGAGATGTGAAGATTAAAATAAGCTCTTAAATTCCATGTCCCAATTATTCTGCCCCTGGCTTATACACATATTGTGTGGAGGCAACAATAGGTCCCTCCAATCCTACCTCCTTTATAGTTCTTGATCTGATGCTGGAGGGCAGAGTCTGAGAGCAAGTGAAATATATACCACCAAGGGATGCCCCTGGCTAGGAATTATGGGCATTTTTTTCAGGAAGATGGGTACAAAGGAGGTTTATGGTATAGACCTTGTGGGAATCAAAATTTCCTTTAATCACTATAGACTTATCTTCCCATCACTTTTTAGCACCTCCTTGTTCCTGCTCTACTTTGAGATAAAGAGTCACTAGGAAACATGTTGATTTCTCTGTGACCCTCTTCCCCATCACAACTTTAGCAGCAGAAAATGATCCAAAGACATTTTTGTTTGATTATTTTTTTATTTTAATGAAAGAACCCAGTCTAGCCATGCCTTCATTCATCTCCAGGCTCCATTCTTGACTCTGGACTTTATCTTCTATGTCCTATTGGGGCACACCCTCCTTTTCTACTCATCTTCATGTTATTTTATTCCCATTAGAATAAAAACTCCTGGAGAACAATTTTTTTTTCTTTCTATATTTGAATTTTAGTCACTTAACACAGTGCCTAGCACATGTTGTTGTTGCTTTTATTGACTCATTTTTTTTCAGTCATGTCTCACTCTTTGTGAGCCCATTTTTGACAATCTATCCCTTGTGCCACTCTAACCATAGTGTTGCACAACAAAAGCAATAATTGAGAATAGGAAATGCTCTTCTTAATATATATATATATATATTTTTTTTTGTATTTATATTCCTTAATACTGTGCCTGGCACACAATAAGAACTTAATAAATGCTTATTGACTTGACAAAATAAATTGTTTCAATAACGATGACTGAAATTAGTGACATTCCTTTTACTTTGTGCACATTGATTACCCTCTCCTTTCCAAACAGGATGAATTTGCATAGAATAAATTCATTCAGAAAAGAAAAGAGGATAGTGGAAGAGATTGGAAAATAGAATCCAAAAGTATAAGTACCTCTGCTTCAGTAGAAATTATTGACAGAAATCATAATCTCAAGCATGGAAATAATTTTTAAAATGAACATAGTTTAAAGAAAAGAGGAGAAATTATATGACTTATAAAAGCATTTAGACATTAAAGTAATATCAGTATTTACCAGCACTAATGCACCAAATAGCAAAACATCTTAGTTCCTAAAATTAAAGCTAATGGAGTTAATTTGAGAAGTAAACAACAAAATTATGTTTGTCAAATCAATGTACTCCTGATGGAGAACAACCTAAGAAACATACAAATTAGGTGGAAAAAGTTGGGATTAAATGCTACAAACAGTTTCCACTTGTTCTAGGAAGGCAAGATTAATTCAATGTAAGGAAGTCTAGAAAAATAACATTTGTAATAAAAATCAGTTTTACCAATGTATAAAAATGATTTTTATTAAATATAAAATATACATACATTATATACATATATGGTGTCTTTGTGTCTCTGTGTATATCTATATGTGTGTGTTGTGTATGCATGCATGCATATGCATATGTATGTATATATTTATTTATACACACATATATAATAGTTATAAGGGGATCTATCCTGAATATTAAAACACACCTGTCAAAAACCAAGGCTTAACTTTATTTGGGAGAAACACTTGACATCTCTCCAATAAGATGAGAATAAAGAATGTTCTTTTTTTTCTTTTTTGGAGGGGAGAAGGAAGGAAATTGGGGTTAAGTGACTTGCCTGGGGTAACACAGCTAGCAAGTATGTCAAGTATCTGAGATCAGATTTGAACTCAGGCCCTTCTCTCACAAGGGCCTGTGCTCTATTCACTGTACCATCTAGCTGCCCCAAGAATGTTCTTTATCTTCATTGTTTGATATACTTTCAGAAATGCTAATTACAGAATTGATAAAGTTTTAAAAAAGGAAACACATGTTCTCATATGAAAAAAGGCTTTTTTTTATTTTTGTAGATTATGGTCCTCCCTTTGAGAACTCTACTAATCAAACTAAAATAAGTTTTAATTACTAATGATGAACTCAACAAATTTCATTATAAAATTAAACCCCACAACTGACCTAGTCTTTTGTATTATTAGGAAAATCACCATGAAGAGATAAACTATGATAAGATAAACTATGTTCATAAAAACTAGTCTACCTATGAAGTCACAGGAGCTCTAAATACAAATACAATACTCTATGAAAAGAAGAAAAGGACCTAGATGAAAAAAAAACAAATAGTCATATAGCAGCACTTTCATTGTAAAGAAGCAATTCTGAACTAAGGCACTATTTATTAAATAGGGAATGACTAGATAAGTTATGTTATATGAAATTAATAGAATAATCAAAGTACTGATACACAGTTGATCAGAATCAAGATAATTTATATAATTAAAGCACAGTAAAAAAAAGAGAGGACATTAAAAGACTTCATGACTGACCTTTGCAATGTCTATCTATGGCTATAAAGGACTACTGATGAGCCATGTTTTTCATTAAATGAAAGAAAGATGATACAGTAGAGGTGTAGAATGAGGCATGTATTATTGGTTACCTTGACGATGCTACTTTGCATGGGATGTTTTCTTACATGGTGTGGACAATTGGGTATGAAGTAAAAGGTAGTTAAAGTAGTTCACTCCCCAAAGGAAGGAGGAAAGAAGCAGCAATGAAGTATTACAGAAAATGAACAGAGGAGCTTAAAAGGTGTTTTTTAAAGTCAGCACCAAAAAGCAAGACAATTTTAGAACTAATTGCTTAAGTGAATAAATAGTGTAATGTATGTATGAATATATCTATCTACATAATTACATGTATGCATGTATCTATCATTTCATATAAAAACTTGTTTTACTGTTTTTATACAGAAATTCTCATTTTTATGCTTGCCAAGTTTAGAATAAAAAAGAAAATAAAGATATAAATATAAAGTGTGTGCATATGCATATCTACATCAATATATACTGCTCATATTATATAAAACTATATAATATTTATATATTGCAATGAATAGTTTATAGATGAAATATATATATTTGTGGTATAATACCTGAGATTTACACATTTTTAAAAAATGACATCTATTCATCTTAAGTTCCAGACTTTTGCCTCAGCAGCAAACAGGAGATCTTAGTTCTCAAAAGTTATGCCAAAGGAGAACAAACTCTGTCCTATATTTATGAGTTGAAAAGTGTTTTGAGGACAGTATTGATAAATTGCATAGCTACTGTCCCAGAACCAATCTAGTTCTGTCAAGAGAGTTCCATTTATCCTTGCGGCTATATTTCTTGGTTTGTTTTTTGTTACTATATGAATACTTTACTGAGAACTTATGGAAACACATGGACAAGAATCAAACAGGATAAAAATCAAAGATAGGGAATGGTTGTCATTTTCATGTGCACATAAACAAATATTAATCAGAGAAATTTGTGTATTGTTATACTTGTGCTAAGTCATTCATTTAGAAAAAAAAGATTTATTTTTTCATGACCTTAAGAAATAAAACAAGAACTTCCATAATAGTATAATTTAAAATGTTTACATAGGAAACTGCAAATCTGTTATGTACAACTTGCTATTCCTTTAAAATATATATTAAATTTATTGTACAACTTTATTTTTTCCTTTTTTTCTCACTTTCCACCTTTGAGATGGCTACCACCAGACACACATATTTATATGTGTATTTGAGTGTATATACACAGACACTTAAAAGCACATACATATACAAAATCATTCTACACATATTTGTATTCATCATTCAGTTCTCTTGATGCAGATAGCATTTCCCTTCATACATCTTTTGTAATGAGTTTGGGTAGTTTTTAATAGTTGAAAGACTTAGTCACTTAAAGGTGTTTTTAAGAGAGCATTGAATCTCACTCCACCTTGCATCTTCTTCTGTCTGGTTTCAATTCTGTGAAACAAAATGCACAGTAATAGGTATTTCCTTATGCCCTAGCTCCCTTCTTACTTCTTGTTGTGTGTTGTCTCCCCTGTTCAATTATTAGCTCCTTGAAGGCATAGACTACATTTCTTTTTTTTATTGATTGTATCCTCAACCTGGCACATAATTTGTGTTGAATAAATGTTTACTGGATTGAGTTTTTGGATTGGATATCTAGTCACTTATTTTTTTTTTGCTTTTTTTTTTTGGAGGGCAGTTGGGGTTAAGTGACTTGCCCAAGGTCACATGGCTAGTTTGTGTGTGTGTGTGTGTGTGTGTGTGTGTGTGTGTGTGTGTGTGTGTGTGTTAAGTGTCTGAGGCCGAATTTGAACTCAAGTACTCCTGACTCCAGGGCCGGTGCTCTATTCACTGCGCCACCTAGCCGCCCCATCTAGTCACTTATTTATGGACCCTAACAATGTCAGCTTTTCTCTTGTCAACTTCATGCTCTAAAATCACTTGACATTCCAAAAAATCCCTCCATTTTTTTCACTAAAATGTAATTACCTAGGTTTTTGTGTACAAGCATAATAATTAAGGATATTCACACTTTACTATGAATAATTATTTGTCAAACTCTCAAGATATTTGTATTTTTAAAAGGAGGTTAAGAATTTAAAGGGATTTTATGTGTTACCTTTTATGTATTTGGGACATATTTTTGTTCATGGTACCCTTACTTCCTCCAGTTGCCTATTTTAAGCTCAATAATTAATAACTTCCTTGAACTGGGTGCCCAAGCTTGGATAAGTAACTTAAATTAATTTAACTTCATCTGTAAAATGATGTGAATAATACCTGAAGTTACCTCATAGGGTTGTTGTGAGAATCAAATATAATAAGAGCATTTTAGTATCCTTTAAGATACTTGTAAATACAAATTATTATTAGAGGTAGTTTGGTATAGTGAATAAATACCATGTTTACCTTGGTATCAGAATTATCTTGGTTTGAATGTTTCCCTCTCTCCAGATTTACTAGCTGAGTGACCTTGCACTAGTTACTTAAACTTCATTTGGCCGCAATTTCCCTATCTATAAAATGGAATGATAATTATATGTCCCTCCCAGGAGATAACAAGATTACAGAATTTCAGAGCTGGAGGGGGCCTCATCAGTCATCTAGTCCATCCCATGATGAAATAATTTCATCTCTGTTATACTTGGCAAGTTGTCATCCAGTTATTTCTAGAAGAGAATTACATGTAAAGAATATTGTGAACCTTCAAATTCCACATAAATACTGGGCGTCATTGATGTTGTTCTGATAGCTTCAATATCCCTCAGTATGTAATTTTAAAAGGCAATATTGCTGTTACTTTGGACAATGTTCTCTTGGTTTTATTAATTTAATTCTTCATTGTTTAATGCAAATCTATCCATATTTTTTCTAAGATCATTGAACTCATCATTTCTTATAGCACAGTATTTAAACACAATCATATGCCACAACTTGTTCAATCATTCCCAAACTGAAAGGAATTGTGACAATTTTCAGTTCTGTACCACCACAAAGTGAATTGGTATAAATTTTTCAGAAGAAATAGAGTATTTTCATTTTCCCCTAAGCATCTTGGGAAATTTGGGGGGAGTGCAATTCGATTAAAAATTTTTGTGCATAATTCCAGATTGCTCTTCAAAATGGTTGGATAAGTTCACAGGTCCACCAACAGTGAATTAGTGCCCCAATTTTTCCAGTCTTCAACATTTGTCATTTTAACATTCAATAATCTTAACCAATTTCATAAGTGTAAAATAATGTCTCAAGATTGTTTAATTTGAATTTATATAATCATTTAGAGCATCTTTCATGAGACTAGAAATTGTCCTGATTTCTTCATTGAAAAATTGACTGTTCATTCCCTTTCACCATTTATAAATTCCAGAATGACTCATACCCTGAAAAATTGGAGAAAGTTATTTGTATATTTGAGATATGAAACTTTTATCTGACCAACTATTAACCCCCCTATCCATAAAATTTCTGCTTCCTGATTTTGGTTAGATTTATTTGGACAAAATCTTTTTAATTTAATATAATTGAGATTTTTCTATCTTACATTTCATACTGCTCTCTCTCTCTTTTTTCACTTATCCATAAGACTGGTAGATTATGCATTCCATGTTCTTCACATTTCCTTTCACTACCTCAACATGCAGGTCATGTGTTCATTATGACCTGACCTTGGTAAATAGTGTAAAGTGTTGATTTATCTCCAGTTTATGCTATAGTGTTTTCCAAATATTTTTTTTGTTTTACCAAATAATGAATCTTTATCCTTAACACTTAAGTCATTAAATTTATTAAATAATTTTTAATAATCATTTGCTTCTGTAAATTGTATTCCTTCTCTATACCATCTGATCTTCTTTTCTGTTTTTTAGCCAGTACCAGATAATTTTGTCAATTACTACCTTATAATATAGTTGAAAATCAAATACTGCTAAAACTCCTTCATTTGTAATTTTTATTGGTTCCTTTCATATTCTTGACAGTTACCACATTTTTTTTAATGTGGTAAAATAAAATTTTGATAATTTATATGGGATGTCTTTGAATGTATTTAGTTAACATAGTCATTTTTATCAGATGGACCCTATATGCCCATTAAAAATCAATATTTATCCAATAATTTAAGCATGATTTTATTTGCATATTTAAATATTTTTCAAATAATTTCTTGGTTTGTTTAGGAGGAATAAATTCAGATATTTTGTACTGTATAAAATTATTTTAAAATAGATAACTGTTATTCTCTCTTCTCGCAAGGAATTTTTTTGTGATATGTAGGTATGCCAATGATTTATGCAGATTTAAATTATATACTGCTATTTTGATAAAATTATTAATCTTTTCAATTAACATTTTAGTTGAGTCTTTGTGATTTTCCAAGTATATCGTCATATTGTCTGCTAAAATAGATAGTTTTTTAAATGTCATTTCCTATTCTGCTTCCTTCTAATTATTTTTTCTTCTCTTATTACTGTTGATAAGATGTTCAATACATGGTAACATCAACATCTTTTTTTTCCCACACCTGACCTTATTGGATGGGTTTCTATATTATCGCCTATAAAATAAAGCTTTCTTGTCGTTTTAGATAAATGGTCCTGGATTTTTTATTTTAATCAGTTTTTAAAAATGATGCATGCCTCTGCTTTCAAGGGTTTTTTTAATAGAACTGAGTATTATACTTGATATAACGCTTTTTTGCATCTATTGATATAATTGTATTGT
The DNA here is from genome assembly GCA_028646575.1 of Pseudocheirus occidentalis. Lineage (NCBI taxonomy): Eukaryota > Metazoa > Chordata > Mammalia > Diprotodontia > Pseudocheiridae > Pseudocheirus > Pseudocheirus occidentalis. The sequence continues at coordinate 238,224,106 of CM053594.1, read as the reverse complement.
TTTTGTCCCATAATTGATATAATCAATTATGTTAAATCTTTACTTATGTTAACAAGTCTCTACATTCCTGATCTAAATCTTGATTGGTTGTCATAATTGTGAATTTTGTAATATATTGTCGTTTTTTAGCTGCTGTTTGATCTAGGATTTTTACATCCATATTCATTAAATAAATTGGCCTATCACTTTCTTTTTCTGTTTTTGTCTTCTTGGTTCAGTTACCGGTATCATATTTGTCTCATAGAAGAAAGTTTTTTTCTCTAAATAATCAATTTAATATTAGAACTAGTTGGTCTTTACATGTTTCAGAGAATTCCCTTGTAAATCCATCTGGTCCTAATCTCTCTCTCTCTCTCTCTCTCTCTCTCTCTCTCTCTCTCTCTCTCTCTCTCTCTCTCGTAATTGTTTGGATTTCATCTTTGATAGTGGTATATCCACCCCTTTCATTTTATTACTAGTGATTTTATTTTATTTCTGTTTTTTTCATAACATAAATCAATGAATTATTTATTTAATTGCTTTTTTCATGAAACCAAATTCTAATTTTAATTATTAATTTAATGCCTTTTTATTCATATTTTATTAATATCACTTTTAATTCTTGAGATTTGCAATTTCATTTTTTTAGTTTGTTTCTTTTTTCTAGTTTTTTAGTTTCATACCCAATTCATTGATCTATGGTTTCTTTTCTCTCTTTTTTTAAGATTAACATTTATTGAGTCTCCTGAAAACTGCTTGTGGTGGATCCCATAGTTTTTGATATGTTACCTCATTGTTATTATTCAATTTCTTGAATTATAATTTTTTTTATACTTTGTGCTTTAAATTACTCATTTTTTGAGTTTAGAATGTTTAATCTCAATTTTTTTTTGCTTTTTGGAGGGCAATTGGGATTAAGTGACTTGCCCAACATCACATGTCTAGTTTTTGTGTTAAGTGTCTGAGGCTGCATTTTAATTTAGGTCCTCCTGACTTCAGAGCCAATGTTCTATTCACTAAGCTACCTAGCTGCCCCTCTAATCAAATTTTAATTTATGTTTTCATAATACCATATTAAATATAATTTCATTAAATTAGTACCTGAAAACATATTTTTTAGTTTTTTTTTCTTTTCTGCTTCATATTATAAAACTTTTTATGACCTAGTATATGGTCACTTTTTACAAAAGATACCTTGAAACATTGATAAAAAGTTTATTATTTTCTATTCCCATTCAATTCTTTAAAGTTATCTATCATAAGTAGTTTTTCTAAAATCCCAATCATTTCCTTAACTTTGCATTTATTTATTTTGTTAGAGTTATCTAGTTCTGCGTGGACAAGATTAAAGTTCCCTGCTATTATGTTTCTACTCTTTATTTCCACTAACAATTCATTTAATTTTTCTTTTAAAAAACTTAAACCCCATAGTATTTGATGGATTCAGGTTTACTATTGACATTACAATTAGGTTTCGTTATTGATGAGGGTGCTCCAGCTCTCACATCCTTCTTCATGTGATTTTTCTAAATTCTCTTTTGCAGGGAAGCACCTTGGCAACTCTTTTACACTCAGCTAATAGGTTAGTTTCCCCAGTCATGCAGTCCACAATATGTTCTTATTCCCTTGACATTCGCTGTGTGTATGTGTGTGTGTGTGTGTTTATGCCTGGCATTTGGCTCAATTTGAGGTCATGTTTGGAAAACATGCTAGGCCTGAGATCTGCAGACTGTAGAAGGTCCTTCAGTCTTCCTCTGCTCAACTTTAAGATTCCCAGATTCCTATTACTTAGATAAAAATTCATGAGGTGTAAGTTCTTGAAGCCTGGAGTGTTGCCAGACCCATCAGGACACCAGGTATTGTTGTTTGTTGATTCAGAGGAAGCAGCCTGGAGGTTTTGGCACTTTACTCAGGCTGCTGGAGATTCTTTCTTTCCTGATGTCCTCTTAAATTGTCTTAAAAGTGTAATGCTTTACAACCTTTATTTTGGGGACTCTATGTTCATTTTGAGTTGATATTCTTCGTGTGGAGGAAATTTGGAGGGGTTGGAATTTTCTTGTTTTGTTTTGTTTTACTGGGGGGAAAGACAGGACAATTGGGGTCAAGTGACTTTCCTAAAATCACGTGGCTAATAAGTGTTAAGTGTCTGAGGCTGGATTCAAACCAGACACCAGGGCTGGTGCTCCATTCAATGTGCCACTTAGCTATCCTGACCTTGGAGTTTTCTGAACTACTCAGTCATCTTCCCTGAATTCTAATCCTTACCATTCAATTTTTAAGGTTTGTTGTTGTTGTTGTTGTCTTTTATTATATTAAAATGTCTTTAAATGCCGAAGTTGTTTTTTTAAAACTTTTATTATTTGATAACCATATTGGTGGTAGATAAAAACAAACATGAAATTATCATCTACAGGAAGAGTGATATAAAAATAAAATAGGAAGGAATATTTTTTGCAAATGGAAACTTTTTATATACTCTCTGAGAGCAAACTAATATGATTCAATCAGCAGACCAAGAAAGACAGCCACCCCAAAAGGACATATTATAAATGGTCCATAGATCTCAGAAATTTTGCATTGGTAGAGATTATCAATTATTTTACAAATTATAATTCATATAAAATCGAATATGGTGTTGAATTCTATGTTATGTATGTATATATTCTATGTAATGTAATATAATTACTAGCAAATAAAAGCAACACAGGGAAATTTTAAAATTATGAAAAATGCCATTGCAACCTGTTGCTACTTTATTATTCTAAAATGAATTCTTATGTGATTCTTTACTTATCCTCCAGGAATGAAACAACCAAATTATAATTTTACTTTGTTCCTAGGTCTCTAATATAGAGCTATCATACATAATAAAAGTTTTTTTTTAACAATGGTAGTGAAAGATAATTAAATTTACTTGTTAATAATATTGAGGAAAGCAAGTAAAAGTTCCGTTTTTATGTAAAATTTTAAATTAACATTTATAGCAGAGGAGTAGATGGTAGTAGTAACCAAAATTATACCTAACTAGGTTTAATATGAAATTTTATTAGCACAATTAGGCTCCACTTTGGGATTCTTAAAAGTCAAACTGTCTTCTATCTCTACACAGACACAACATTTCCAAGGTCATTTTATGAGTTTTATAATTAACCTTTTTGATTTAGGTACCTCATAGTCAAGTCCTCCTTTGCATGTCTATTTCCAGGGAAATCATTAAACCAAAAATGCCCTTTGAGATTTGCAGTTTAATTTCAGTTTAACACAGCAATTCAAATGATGACTGCACAAAGTTGGCCTCAGATAAGAATAAAAAGAGAAGAATACCAGTATTTTTTTCATTTATCTGTTAAAGTGAAAATAAATAATCTAGATAATGCCTTAGATTTATGAAATTATTTTTATTTATATCAAGAAATAATAACTTTTCATTTAATATAATCTTTTAAAAACTTAAATTCCTCTCCATTGCCTCAGTAATAAATTGAAAATAAATACCCAGACCTCAAAAATTATGCCAAAAGAGGACAAGTTCAAGTTGGATCTATGTAAAGCCAATCAGCAGTAGATTCCTGAGAGAATGCTACTGTGAACAGCCTTTAAGATTTGGATTACACGGGGCGGCTAGGTGGCGCAGTGAAGAGAGCACCGGCCCTGGAGTCAGGAGTACCTGAGTTCAAATCCGGCCTCAGACACTTAACACAAAAAACTAGCCGTGTGACCTTGGGCAAGTCACTTAACCCCAACTGCCCTCCAAAAAGCAAAAAAAAAAAAAAAACCAAAAAAAAAAAAGATTTGGATTACACAATATTAGTGAACACTCTGTTTATTCCATTACAAAATCAGATTCAGTACAATGTTCACAGTTTCAAAAGTTCACAATATTATATACAATTTTCAGAACAAAGAAAGTCTCAATATTATACCTTATTACAGAAAGGAACAAGAAACAAAACAAGAATCAGCTGGTTTTCCTAAGGGAGAAACCCACTTCACATTTTAAGATTCTATCAATCAATTAACAAAAGGAGTGACCTAGTTTCCCAAAGAGAGATTTGATTCAATCAACAGTTCACAATATACTGATCTGCCACTCCTGGGGTAACCATTAACTTTAGTTTCCAAATAAAGTTCTTAGACAACCACACAGTCCTTCCACACCTTGATTTCCAACAAACCTCAGTTTAGTTCAAGGGGAGGCCTTCTCTTTACTTTGACTCTGGGTAGTCTCTCTGATACCCTGGATCCTCTTCCTTGGTTCCAGCTCCCTCCTGAGTCTGTCAAACAATCACTTAGATTCAGGAGCTGAAAGCGAACAGTTTCTCATCCAGTCCTCAGGGATGAACAGCTCCCAGGTCCTTGTCCTCTGCAAACATCAGTTTTGTCCAAGGCGCCTTTACTTCATTTTGACTCTGGGTGGTCCCTCTGATTCCCTGGATCCTCTTCCCTGGTCCCAGCTCCCTCCTGAATCTGCCAGACAATCACCTGGATTCAGGAGACGAAAGCTTGCAGGTTCTCCTCCAGTCCTCAAGGCAATCCCTGACACACACTGAAGTTCACCAGATTCAGCACACCTCAAACCCTTCAGGACTTCTCTTGCCTGGAACTCAAGGATCAGCCAGGCTGCCAACAAACAAAGTCCCATCCTGTTCATATCTTCAGTCAGCTTCACTGAGGAACAAAATCCAAAATCTGTCTGTCTCTCCAAAATTCTCCCACTTATAAACACTGGCCTTCTCCCAAGTCAACAGGGGAGTGTCTCAGCCAATAGCATTCTTCCACATCAACAGGGTAATTCACACCTTTTCACCAATGGGCAGAGTTCTCTACTTAACCCTAAGTT
>CM053594.1:238200083-238218787 GCA_028646575.1 Pseudocheirus occidentalis | reverse complement strand
ATACTATTAAACAGTTACAAAGAAATGAAAAAATACAAAGCAATGTGAAATATCTCCTTGAAAAAACCACTGACCTGGAAAATAGATCCAGGAGAGACAATTTGAAAATTATTGGTCTACCTGAAACCCATGACCAGAAAAAGAAGTTGGAAAGCATCCTTCAAGAAATCCTCAAAGAAAACTGCCCTAATATTTTAGAATCATTGGGTAAAATAGAACTTGAAAGAATTCACCAATCACCTCTTCAAAAAGATCCCCAAAAGAGAACTCCTAGAAATGTTATTGCCAGGTTCCAGAATACCCAGTTAAAGGAGAAAATATTACAGGCTGCCAAGAGGAAACCATTTGAATACTGCAGAAGCATTATCTGGATAACTCAGGACCTAGCAGCTTCTACACTGAGATATTGAAGGGCCTGGAATATATTTCGAACATCAAGGGAGCTGGGATTAAAACCAAGAATCAACTACCCAGCAAAATTGAGCATATTATTCCAGGGGGAAATATGGTCATTCAATGAGGTGTAGGACTTTCAAACATTCTTGCTGAAAAAACCGGAACTCACCAGAAAATTTGACAGTCAAATACAAGAAGCATGAAAAGGTAAACATGGGAAAGAAATAATAAAGAACTTATCAAAGTTGAATTATTTACATGCCAATATGGAAAAATTATAATAGTAATTTATGAAACTTTTCTTAGTATGAGGATATTTTAATGAAATCTATACTTACACATATGTCTATATAGGAGGCTGTATATGCGTATGAATACATATCTGAATATCTGTGTATCTGTGTATATAGAAGGTATAGGATCAATTGAATACGAAGGGATGATACTTCAAAAGGTAAAATTCTGTGGTGGGAGAGGACGAGAAGGAGGCAGGGAGAGACAAAATGGTGTTAACCATCCCATATAGAAGAGGCAAGGGATAACTGTTACAACTTTACTTTCAATTACTCTCATTGAATTTGGCTTAGGGAAGAAATGGCATAAACTCTAAACTGGGCATCATGCCACACAGGAGAGTAGGGGGCATGGGATGAGAGAGGGAATGAGAGAGGGGAAGGCAGGTTTTAGAGGAGGGATTTTGGAAGCACACACTTCAGTAAAGGGACAGGGACAGGGTAGAGAACAGAACAATGTGGGGAGGGATAGGAAGGAGGGACATATGATCACTGTCACAATATATCCACTATGAAGATGTCCTGCATAATCACTCATGCACAGCCTGTATTGAATTGCTTGTTCTTCCAGTGGGGGTGGGTGACAAGGGAGGAATCAAAGATATACAGGGGCTGGGGTACGGAGATCCTCCCTGCCCTACCAGAAAGTTAGAGAGCAGATCAGGCGAGGGGCTTTACACTGGGGTTGCTGTTTTGGGGTTGGGGTAGGGGAAAGACAGGGAGAAAATTTGTAATTCAAAAATCTCATGAAAATGAATGATGTAAACAAGAGAACAAATAAAAAATATTTATTAAAAATTTCTCTCCTCCATTAGAATGAAAACTTACAAATGTGAAAATTGTTGCTATATTTTATGTTTTCATTCCTTAAGCATTCCTTAAGCATAGTGTTTATCTTATGGTAAAGCTCATTGAGTATAATGAATAATAGTAACTGTAGCTACATACACATACACCGTATTTTATATGTAATATATGCATATATATGTACGAAATATACAAATATACTTAAATAATAAATATTTATTAATATTTTCTGTGCCATCACACCAGGAATTGTTGTCCTGCTAGTTAATTTTGAACATGCATTGTTAAAAAAAATATTTACTTCTTTCTAATATATGAAAAGTGGTTTGATTTTCCAGGTCTTAAATTATTATGTATAAAAATCATGCTCCACAGATATTTAGATTAGTATGAAGCAAGGGTTTTTGATGGAGGAAGGGTGGAGGGGAGGGAGAGGGAAAGGAAGGTGATTCATTAACTTTAAAAAAAGAACCATATTTCAATATATTTGGTTTGCTATAATTATATGTCTTTTGTTTATTTTATAAATTTACAAACATTCTTCTATGAAGGAGTATATAGGCTTTACCAGACACCCGTGACAATCACACACACAAATGCTAACAAATTTTGGTTGAAGTTTGAGTGATTAATGCATCATACATAAATCAATATGTTATATATTAACTAGTAAACTATATATATATGTGTATATAATGTGTATATATGCATATGTATATGCTTCTATGCATACACATACATGCAACACACACATACGTGCATATGCACACACATGCATATGTGAGTGTATGTGCATGTTAGTCTGTGCATTGTGTGTACATATATGTGTGTATATTTGTATATATGCACATACACATATTCATAAATACATATACATACACACATTTATATGTACTATCCTGCAGCCCTTCTAATGCCACCTTGTTCTGCTTTTAATCACCTGCATCTTATATTGTATCTACTGGTCCCTATATCAACAGGCCAAAAAAAAGATATTTCAAAAGCCAGTCAGCACTAATCCTCATGGAAACAAAAAACACAATTCAAACAGACAGGATATTATGTTTCTCATTAAACCTGGCTGATCAATTGTTGTCCTTCATTCTTGAAGAGGATCACAGTGGCATCACTATGCTCAAGTCAGGTTACTATGTCCGACTGTACCAATACAAGCTCAAAATATTCTGTCAAAGGTTGGGCACAAATTGTATATGTGAACATTTGGGAAGATTTCTCTAAATTTATGCATATCACATTTTTTTGAGCTACTTCAATTATGTGTTCTTAATAGAGCATATCACCTTCTCTGCAAAGGTACACCATGCTGAGTGATCCTATGCTAGTGTCTCCTAGGTCGCACAATCAATGAGTTCAATGCTTATTTTCATGGCTATTTTAGTTTGTTGCTTATTAGTAGAGTTGTGCTAATATCCTTGATGTGGGTGGAAAAAAGGAATCAGTAATGACTCTGAGGGGCTTAGTTTCATCACTCAAAGTCTCTAGTTATATTGAATACTTGAATTACTTCATTTTTTCCCACTTATTGATGAGGGTAACATGTAAACTTGCTCCAGAGAACATAGCTTTACAACTTCATTACTGCAATAAAACAGATCCTTAACTTAAGTTGGCAGAAACTCAGCTTTAAAACAGGGCAGAATACTATTTGGATCTCACTTTGGTGGAGAATAATTGGTGGAGAATAATGATTTCTAGTCAAGCCTGGATGACACTGGCCAATCGCAAAGAGATACTAAAAGTTTTCTGAACTGAATCATGAAACATATTTGGAAATCTAAAATCAGACAAAACATCTCATTTTTAAGAGTTCTTGATGTTTACCAAGAACTTTCCTCAAAACCAGTCTGTGATGCAGGGTTGTGCAGGAGCCAGCTCAGACCTGCTCTCCAAAACAGATAGTTAAACTTTCAGTGTGAGCTTTTACAACCTGGGAAACTGGTATAAATTACAAATCAGGACTTGATAGTTTTGCTGATTGTCTGCCATTAAGAAATTGATAGGAGAAATATTGATAATACTAAGCAAATTTTAAAATATGTCATCTCCCTTTATATATGTATGTGTGTATACATATTCATACATACATTTGCATAAATACATACACATACATACATGCATATTTAGAGGTAGTTATTAAACATATACCATCACATGGCTCCTTTGGGCTAGTTTCAAATTGCTTTCTGTCATTGTTTGTAAATCTCCACTTACAAATGTTGAACCTAAGCTACTATGTGTCAGAGTGAATATTTAGGCCCAGGTCTTCTTATTCCAACTCTTTTAGCTTTTGTTGTTGTTATTCTTGTTTTCACTAGAGTAGAATGTCTCTGATAAATTACACTGTCTTATACTATTAAAATATAAATTTGACATTTTTTCTTCCATTTTGTGACCTCCAAATTTTCCTTTCTCCCGTTAATGACACACTTTTTTCACCTATAAATTGCTGACCTTTTCTGAAAAGTCTGAATGGAGATGCCTTGATGCAGAGACATTCTTATGGCTATTCTGAGGCAAAAAATCTGTGTAGTTGAGAAGTTATAATGATTTCCTGTTTTGACAGGCACAAGCTGCACCATCACTTTCTTAGCACTAGGATATTTCCTCTTGTAAGCCAGCATTGCCCAACACTTGTAATCTGTTTATGCTGCTAGAAGACACACTAAGAGGAAAAGGGGGGAGAAAATGAAAATGTGTACTCTTTCTAGAAGTATGAAGGCTATACTAAGAGGTTTATAGTAAGGACTATTAGATGAAGAATACTAGACTCTTTACTTTCCTATAATGATTTAATAAAATATGTTTGTGTGTACTGAGTGAGCCATTCATTTGTGAGGATAGTTCTTCTGGGAATCATGTTACAGGATGGGGAAAATTGGTTTGCTGGCAGCATAACAATAATCCTGGGAACATTCATTTTTAAAGGTGATGTTTCCTGGAATGACACTGTGATCAAGTTAATCAGATATTAAGCATAAGGCACTGGAGAGAAGGAAATATTTTAATATTCCCATGTTCACGGTATATAGCATTAGTCACCTACTGTTGTCTCTTGTCATAATTGTCTTAAGACAATTTGCAAGAATTAAATTATGTCCTTTTTTCCTTTTAATGAAGTTATTTTATTTCTTTATTTAATTCATAAATATGAGTTTCAACTCAAAAGTTTAAGAAGTTAAGAACTACTGTACATTTATTATGTTGATTTTGCTATTATGTAATCTGATTTTTTACTGTCCATTCTAGTAGAATTTACTTTGGAAATAATAATATATAATTCCCTTGAGATGTAGGAACAGAAAATTTTGTTGGAGTCAGACAAGGTCAAATTATGTCCTTTTTGTTTTTCCAAAGTAAATATTTCAATCTTTATCAAGTAGACTGTCTATATAAGTATCAATGTGCACACATATATACACATTTGTACACACGTATATACAGAAATGTGCGTGCAAACACATACACACACACTTTAGGTTTCCTATTGGGGAAAAGCCCTAAAATACAGCAAAATGTGATAAAGATAAAGCAATTAAAAAACAAACTTAAATTCTGTGAAAGGTGGAAACATAAATATGGTGACCTATTTAAATTATATTTTAGTTACTGAATTAAAACTTAAAATATTATGACCTATGAAAGCCATAATAAGAATATTGTGACCCATACGTGACTGATACATAATCCATGCACAAACTTATGTTTGGGCATAACATCGGCATAATGCCTAAGCTCATTACTAAGTGGAAAACCAAAAATATCTATCAATCAGTAATGACACACTATCTAGCTCCTCCTGCTTTTGTCTATTTTCTGTAATTACTACAGGGATTTGGGGGTTCTGAAGAGAGCATTAACTGAATGGTTTGGCCACCACCCCAGACCAAGGGTAATTAATATCTTGGCAGGGATTCTTCATACTGTACAAATATAAGTAACCCCAATTCAGTAAACTACTATGTATAATCAGTCTTGAGCCCTTTGGCCTCTTTCTTTGTATAAAAAATACCCCCCATGATTATGGGGGAAGTACAGATTTCCCTAGGGAGGTAAATTCTGCATCTTACGCACACACACACACTACATATACGTGTGTGTGCATATGTGTGTATATATCTTTATACATATGTGCATATACATACACATACACACATGCATATATTCTCACATGACAATTCCACAAAGAACTTTGGAAACTTTATGTACTCTTGCTGTTATATGAAAGTAGTACAGAATCTCACTTTAGAGAATAGATGATGGTTTGAAAAATTATCTTTTGTTAGAGTGAATAAGCTGTTAATTTGGAAATGTTTCTTTTGTATTTCATGATGAAATTGGAAATGCATTTCACTGAGAATTCTGTGAAAAGCAAGCTTCTGTGCCAGGCTCTATAATGTATTAATTGAGGATAATGAAAAAAAAATAATTTAACCTCTCTGATTCTGGGTTTTCTCATTTCTAAACTGAGAATAATATTACTTTGCTACCTTCCTTGCAGGGTTGTAGGAAGAAAATAACTTTGAAGACTACAAAAGACTGTATGTATGTATTATTATAGTTCAACATTACAATCCAGTGTATTACTGTGGCCATTTATGCCAGTGCAACTCAGACATGACTTCTAATTCAATCACTTAACTCATAGATATTCATTAAGCAGCTGCTATATTCCAGGCTTTTCTCTCAAGGACCTTACATTCCAATGGCAGAAAATACTGGAGTGAGTGACTCAATTCAACGAGTGAACAAGCACTTACTTGCCTGTACAAGTGATGTGAGATGCTACATAGTGAATGGTCACCTTGTACAACTAATATATTCAAATAAAAACCATTTAACTATAAAATATTGAGGAAAGAAAGGAACTTGCATTTTTGGTCATGAGGGAATGTTCATGTAGGGGAAAAAAGATTTTTATGAGGCAACTAGAAAGAGAGAGCATTTCATGCATGGTTGAGAATCAGTGCAAAGATGTAGAAATGGCAGGTATAATTTCATGTGGAACGAACATTGCTTGTTTGAATCACAGAATATGAGAAGAGGAATTTCCATTGTGTCTGAAAGCTAGGTTGATTTCTTGTCAATGTCACTTTATTAATCCTCCATGAGATGTTACCTGATGTGCTAGAGGTCTTCCTCTGGGACATCTAATATTTGTGAAAGATATTGTAATGCTCAGTCTACCTTAATTATATCTCTCATTCTACATGACTAAACATCCTATCTTCCTGCTTACATGTGTCAGTTGAAGTTGCTTTTTAAGAGGTTCTTGCACGGAAATAATTATAAACAACACATCAAATTCTGTTTGGATGTACCTTATACCTTTCTCTTTATTTTAATCAAGTCATGAGGTAATTAAAATGGATTCGCTGTAGCTGAAAATGGTTTGCAAATGGCGATGGAATTGCTTATCCTAGAGTGATAGTATAAGCATTGTGAGCTCATCCCTTGACTCCTTATTCCATACTTGTTAAGATAGTCCATTGAGTGTTCATACCTAGTAGTGAAATTCAAAAAGAACTGAAAAAGTGTAGTTGGATGGATTAGATGTGTATGTATGTGTATATGCAGGGAAGGGAAGAGAATGTGTGAAAAGGGTGGGTCACTTGGTGTGGACTGCCAGAGTCATTTTTAAGTCTATTAAACATGCACAGAATGCAAGAGGACTTCCATTTGAAACATTAGGGCAATATCTGAAACTTGGGGCTGCACAGAGAGTCCTTAGTAGTGATTAAATTGGCTGATTCTGGATTAAGTAAAATTATGCATAAATTAATTCATGCATGCATATATATATATACATGTATACATATATACATATACAAATATAAGTACATATGTATATAAACACATATAAACATACACACATACGTTTGTATATACATATTTATATTCCCTTCAATTATCCTCATACACAGAAAAGTTTCATAAGTTACAATTATCATTTTTCCATGTAGGAATGTAAATAGTTGAACTTTGATAAGTTCCTTATGATTTCCTTTCACTGTTTACCTTCTCATGCTTTTCTTGCTCTTTATTTGAGTGTAAAATTTTCTATTCAACTCTGGTTTCTATGTCAAGAATGCTTGAACTCCTCTATTTCATTGTATGACAATGTTTTACCCTGAAATATTATATTCAGTTTTGTTGGGTAGTTGATTCTTGGTTTTTATCCTACCTCCTTTGACCTCTGGAATATCATATCGCAAGATACTTGAACTGTTAATGTAGAAGTTGCTAGATCTTGTGTTATCTTGATTGTCTAAACACAATATTGGAATTGTTTCTTCTTGGTTGCTAGTAATATTTTTTTCCTTGATCTGGGAACTCTGGAACCTGGCCATAATATCCTTGGGAGTTTTCTTTTGGGGATATTTTTCAAGAGGTTATTGATTAATTCTTTAAATTTCTGTTTTGCCCTCTGGTTCTAAAATATAAGGGAATTTTTCCTTGAGAATTTCCTTAAAAAAACAAAACTTTTGTTTATTTTAAGTTTATATCATTCATTTCCATGAGATTTTGATTAACAGATTTTCTCCTGACTTTCCCCTACCCACCACCCCAAAATAGCAATCCCCTTGTATGCCTCCTTCCCCCCAATCTACTGTCTCCTATATCCTGTCCTATCATCCGTCTGACTTTACAGGAGGGCAAGATGGATCTCCCTAACCTAGTACCTGTGTATTCTCCCCCCTTCCTATTCTACCACTGCCACCTGTTCTGTTTTCCATTTTGTCCCTGTCCCTTTACAGAAGTGTGTGCTTCTAACAACCCTCCCCCCAACCTTCCTTCCCCTCTCTCCTTTCCTCTCACCCCATTCCCAACTACTCTTCTGTAGGCCAGGATACCCAATTTTAAGTGTATGTAATTTTTTCCCTAACCAAATTTAGTGAGAGTAAGGTTGGCCCATTCCCCTTTTACCTTTCTGTTCTTCCACTCCATTCTAACAATTATCCCTTGTGTCTTCTATATGAGAGGATTAACCCTGCTCTGTCTCTCTCTGGCTCACCTCATAGTATTCCTCTCTCACCTCTCACTTTCACTTTTTAAAAATATCATCCTATCTTATTCAATTGATCCTGTGCAATTTGTATATGTACACACATATATACAAACTCACATATGGATTCACAGTCATATATACCCTCCTATTTAGACATATGTGTGCATATGTGTATATATACATGTATGTGTATGTATATATGTATATACACCCTCACACATACACACCTTTATATTCCCTTCAACTGTCCACATACTGAGAAAAGTTTCATAAGTTACAATTATCATTTTTCCATATTGGCATGTAAATGGTACAACTTTGATAAGTTCCTCATGAGTTCTTTTCCATGTTTACCTTCTCATGCTTCTTTTATTTGAATTTAAAATTCTCTATTCAGTTCTGGATTTTCAGCAAGAATGCTTTAAAATCCTCTACCTTGTTGAATGACCATATTTTCCCCTGAAATATTATACTCAGTTTTTCTGGGTAGATGATTCTTGGTTTTCATCCTAACTCCTTTGATCTCTGGAATATGATATTACAGGCCATTCGATCCCTTAATATAGAAGCTGCTAGATCCTGGGTTATCCTGATTGAGATTCCACAGTATACAAAGTGTTTCTTCTTGGTAGCTTGTAATATTTTCATCTTCATCTGGGAACTCTCGAGCCTGGCTATAACATTCCTAGAAGTTTTTTGAGGGGATCCTTTTGAAGAAGTGATTGATGAATTCTTTCAATTTTGCCCTCTAGTTCTTAAATATCAGGGCAGTTTTTCTTAAAAATTTCTTCAAGGACGCTTTCTAGGTTCATTTTTTGATCATGGCTTTCAGGTAGTCCAATAATGTTTAAATTGTCTCTCCTCGATCTATTTTCCAGGTTAGTGGTTTTTTTCAATGCGATATGTCACAATGACTATTATTTTTTCATCTGTTTGGATCTGTTTAATAGTATCTTTATTTCTCATGAAGTCATTTGCTTCCATTTTCTACCCTCTAATTCTGAAGGAATTAATCAGTTCAGAAAGCTTTTGAGATTATTTTTCCACCTGCTAAATTTGACTTTTTAAGACATTCTTCTCCTCGTTGGTTTTTTGGGCTTCTTTTGCCATTTGTGTTAATCTATTTTTTGAAGTGTTATTTTCTTCAGTCAGGTTGTTGATTCTCTTTTCATGATTTTCTTGCATCATTCTCATTTCTCTCCCCAATTGTTCCTATACTTCTCTAATTTTGTTTTCAAAGCCCTTCTTAAGCTCTTCTATGTCTTGTTATCAGTCTACATTTTTCTTGGAAGTTTTTAGTGCAGGACTTCTGACTGTGTTGTCTTCCTGGTTCATATAGGTGCTGGTCTAGGCTCCCAGTGAACTGTGATGAACCCCTTTGCATCTGCCTGCCAGGCTGCCTTCAGTGGGAGATGTGTTTTTCTGTAATTTTTGTGGGTTCCAGAGCTCTAAAATTTGTTTAGTCATATTTTATAGGTATTTGAGAAGCTTCTGGGTGGAGCTGAAGAGTTTTGTTGCTTCTCCATGGTCATCTTGCCGCCGCCCCTGAGAATTCCTTGATGGATGACTTCTAGATGCTTTTTTTAATAATGGCTTTTAGGTAGTCCAATCATTTTAAAATTGTCTCTCCTAGATCTCTTTTCCACATCAGTGGTTTTTCCAATGAGATATTGCACATTGCCTTCTATGTTTTCATTTATTGGGATCTGTTTAATAATATCTTGATTTCTCATAAACTCATTTGCTCCATTCTAATTCTGAAGAAATTATTTCCTTCAGAAACTTTTTGAGATTCTTTTTCCTTCTGGCAAATTTGACTTTTTAAGACATATTTCTCCTCATTGGCTTTTTGGGCGTCTTTTGCCATTTGAGTTAGTCTATTTTTTAAGGTGATATTTTCTTCATTCATGTTGTTGGCTCTCTTTTCATGATTTTCTTGCATCATTCTCATTTCTCTTTCCAATTTTTCCCCCACTCCTCTTACTTGGTTTTCAAAATCCTTCTTAAGCTGCTCTCTAGATTTTCACCAGTTTTTTTTTCTTGGAAGCCTTTGGTGCAGGAGCTCTGACTTCACTGTTTTCTTCCTATTCCATGCTTTGATCCTTTTTGTCCACCAAAAAAGGAACCCCAAGGTGGATTGCTGTACGTGCTTTGTTTCCTTTGCTTGCTCATGTTGCCACTCAGTTACTTGACTTTTGACATCTTTACCACAGTAGAACTGTGCTTTCAGAGAGGAGAGTTTTCCACAAAATGCTGGGGGTTTCTGCAGTCCCCAGACAGTCTGACTCACTGGTCACACACCTCAGGACCACCACCCAAGATCATAATCTACATATACGCGGGTTAAAGGAAGAACAATTATCCTCTAAATGTTTGTTCGCCCCTCCCCCCACCCTCTGCAGGCCAGGAATTCTGAAGCAGCTACATGCAGGTGGCGGCAGGGCCACTACACCTCCACCACTTCTAGCTCCCTTGGGTCAGGGAACAGACTTGCTTCTCTGTCCACTCCAGTTCCAGCAGAGTTCTACACTGACCTCTCAATTTTTCTTTGGCATTTATGACTTGATAATTTTGGAAACCACCACTGCTGTTGGTGATCCACTCTCCCAAAATGAACTGCACCTGCTCTTACAGGGCTCATGTGCTCATACAGGGCTTGGCTCAGCTCCCAGTGTGCTGTGATGAACCCTTCTTGTCCACCTGCCAGGGGGAAATTTATTTCTCTCCATCAGTTTATGGATTATGTAACTCTAAAATTTCTTTAGACTCATATTTTATAGGTATTTGAGATGATTATATAGGGAACCATGGAGATTTCCTGCTTTTGTGCACCATCTTGGCTCTGCCACCTAAATATTTTCTATGTGTAGGTCATTTTCCTTTTCTTTATGGCCTTAGTGGTATTGCTGGATTAAAGGTTGTGCAGTTTTGTAACACTTTGGACAGAGATACAAATCCAACTTATTGGATTAGTTCACAACTCCACCAACAGTGTATTGGTATTCCAGTTTAGCCATATTTCATGAAACATTTGTCTTTTTACTTTTCTGGCCTTTTTTCAAGCTAATAGTTGTGAAATTGTACGTTAGAATTGTTTTAATTTAATTTCTCCAATCAATTGTGATATAGCACTTTTTTCACATGACATTACATAGCTTTAGTTTATACATCTGAAATATGCCTTTAGCCATTCAACAATTGATGAATGACTTCTAATAAATTTGGATTAGTTATGAGGACCTTTTAACATAAATTTTTTGTAGAACTTTCTCCCCAGTTTTCTACTTTCCTTCTAATTTTGATTACAGTTTTTGTGCAAAAATTTCTTCAATTTATTTAACATTTTCCATTTTTATCCTATAAATGTCACTGTATTGCTTCATCATAAATTATTCCCTTATCCATAGATTTAATAAGTTAATTATTCCATGCTCCCCTTATTTGCTTGTCACTTGACTCTTTATATCTAAAACAGAAATCCTTTTGACTTCAATTTCATATACAGTGTGGATATTTGGTTTTTTAATTTCTGGTTTTGTCAAATTGCTTTCTAGTTTTCCTAGGACCTTTTATTAAATAGATGCTTCTTATCAAATATCCAAACTTTTGGGATCTACCCCAATGATGAAATAATCTAGCAACCAGGATGCTGGTTCTTGGGAGCAGTGAGGGGATGTGTCTATTAATGATGTTGCAAGTGAAAGTGATGGTGGGAGTAAATGTTACATAGCAACTGCTTTAAATTTGAACTCATCTTCCTCAGGGACCCGGACTTCCCCAGGGACCATTTAAAGGAAATGTTTCATTGATTTGCAGGGAGGGGACAGGAAGACAATTGTTTACTTTGTTCCTGTTTATTTTATTAGCTAATAGTCAATTTCAAAAATTCAGTTGATAATAATTACACATCTATTATATTCAAGAGATATTATCTAGTAATTTATATTGAGGAAGCACAGAGAATGGTAGCTCAAGTCGAAAGGCCTCCAGTAAGTGTCAAGGTTCTACCTATATCCCCATAGGTGAGGCAAAGCCTTGTTTGGAGGTCATGATTTCCAGCACTGTTGCAGTTGAGAAAGTGAACTGCAGATGCTTTTATGGGTTTCATGTAGGACACAGAATTGGGGATAAATATTGGGGGTCTTTTCATTTGTGGAAACTCATCACACAGGTTTTCCCTCTAGGGATTTCCTTATTGTGTTCCTTAGTATTGGGGGTCTATAAGGGGAAAAATGATAAATTGAATTCTCAACAATTTTAAATTTTATTTAATAGATTTCCTTTGAGTAGGCTAGCCCTATAGTAATCAGTATGAAAAATATGTTTTAAAATCTCCTAAAATGATGGAGAATTGCAATTTATTTCTTAAATTTATCTTCAATTTCTGCTATATTTATGGATATACTTACGATTCATATCTAAAGTTGAATAAAATAAGATCCAATGTATAATTAAGTGGAAGTGAAGGATTGGGATTAAGACATGCATTTTAATGGCAGTAACATAAGGCAGTAGATGTTAAGTGCTAAAGAAAGTGAAACATAAGAAACATAAGAAAGTGAAAGTGCTAAAGGGTGTAAGAGGAAGAAATCAGAGCTCCTTGAATGGAATCCAAGAAGATCACATGGAGGAAGTGATAGTTGAAAAGGTTCTTGAAGTATAGTAAGGATATAGACAGGCAAAGGTGGAAAGAATGAAATTCCAGATAGATAAAATGATATCAACACAATTTTGAAGACAGAACATTTAAATAAAAAAAATTAAATAAGAATAAAAAAATAAAAACAAATCTCTTTGGGAAGATGGTAAGTAGTGGGTATGGAGTTAAGTCTGGATAGGTAGATAATAGTCTTCTACTGAAATATATTTAATGGTACCCAAAGGAATTTGATTTAATTTAGAAGGTGGTGGGGAATCATTGAAAGCCTCTGAGTTGGAAAGTGACATTAACTCAGCAGAAATTTATACAAATTAATCTAACAACAATATCTATAATGAGACACATTGTAGGGAGATATTAAAAGGAGGAAGAAGTAAGATATGATTTCCATGGTTTAGGCATTTTACTCCTCTAAAAATTTTACTTGATAGTCTTTTCTGTGGCAATATAAGCATTTTCACAAGGAACTACCCTTCCCCTGAAAAAAAATTATTCAGAAGAAGGAAGTATCTATTTTAAGTATACATCTGAAGGTGATTTGTAAGTCATTTTTTTTAAAAAGGAAGTCTTCATTGCTTTGGTACGTGGCAAATATATTTACAGTCCCCAAATCCCACAAATGTAAGTAGCCTTCTGATAGAAAGAAGCCATGAATCATTTGAGAAAAATGCTTCTAAGTATGAAACAAAAATGAATATGATGATTTTAATATGCAAATCTGGCATGTTTGAAAATATGTAAATGTGTAAATTCTTATAAGTCGTAATTTTTTATAAAATCATTCAATTTGTATTGCAAATGTCTGTTATTACAAAAATCGGGTACACTTGCCCTTGTGTCTTAGAGATCGAAATTTAATTACTTATAAGTGAAATAAAAGAATCAGGGAATAAAGCTCTGAAATTCCTTTTTGAATGAAAATATTTAGCCAAATCAAAATCATTTTATTGAAAAATATTTCAATTTAATGTCATAAATCAAATTATCTTTTTTTCAACATTTTCCTTCTTCACAGCCAACATATTTAAGCACAAAGTAGCAAATGCATTTTTTAGGCTCCATCATTTGACAAGGGAATTTCAACATTCACAATTGACTTTATTGCTCTTAATAACTTTATAACTTAACTTATAACTTAACAACTTTTTAACTTCTATTAGAACATTGGGTTATAGACTTCTTTTTATAGAATAAAAATTTAGAATCATAATTTAATGAGACAAAAAAGGCTTTAGTTCTTATTCTCTTCAGTGAGCTTTTGAGATTCTTTTCCCAACTGGCAAATTCAACTCTTTAATGTGTTCTCCCCATTGGCTTTTTGGGCCTTTTTTGCCATTTGAGTTTATCTAATTTTTAAGGTGTTGTTTTCTTTGTTCAGGTTGGCTCTCTTTTCATGATTTTCTTGCATCATTCTTATTTTTCTTCCCAATTTTTCCTCCACTTCTCTCTTTTGGTTTTGAAAATTCTTGTTATGCTTCTCTATGGCTTGTAACCAGTGTACATTTTTTCTTGGAAGCTTTTGGTGCAGGAGTTCTGACTGTGTTGTCTTCCTCCTGACCCATGCTTTGATCCTTTTTGTCCCCAAAAAAGGAATCTAAAGTTGGGTTCCTGTGTTTACTTTGCTTCCTTTGGCTGATTATGTTGCTAGTCAATTACTTGACTTTTTAGCTCTGTGGAACATTGCTTCTAGAAGGGAGAACTTTGTCCCAAATAGCTGGGGTATTCACAGCTGCTGGAGGTATTAGGAAGCTGGTCTCTCTGCAGCCAGTACCAGTTTTGGCTCAAGGCCACTATCACAATCCAGGTAGCTTAAGGCAAGAGCATTAAGGCTCTTAATGATTGCTTTGCCCCACTTCAATATGCAGGCTGTGATCTCTGAAGCAGTTGTATGGAGGTGGCTGCTGCTACTACTACTGCTACTACTACTACTGCTACTGCTACTTTCTTTCCCTGGGGGCAGATGGCCACACCTGGCTTTTCTCCCCCAAACTGAGCCAACTTCTGCTGACCTTTCACTTTGTCCTTGATCCTTATGGTTTGATAATTCTGGAAACTGCCACAGCTGCAGTGATCCACTGTCCCAAATGTTCCAGCTGCAGTTTGTCCTGGCTGCCCTGGGTCTATGTCACAGTTTTAGGCCCTGCTGGTTTTGGCTCTTAGCTTGTGGGATGAGCCCTTCCCGTCCTGCCCAACAGGATGCCTTCAGTGGGAGCTTTGTTTATCTGTCCTTTCAGGATTCTGAAGCTCTAAAATTTGCTTAGAGTCTTATTTTTTAGATATTTGATGTGGTAATGGGAGGAGCTGTGGAGTTTTCCTACTTCTAAGCCACCATCTTGACTCCATCCCTGGCCTGTTTTTGTTGTTGTGTACCTCAACTATCTAATCAATGTGCTTTTAAGTATAACAAAAAATTTAATTACATCTAAAATGTCACCAAGAAGTATAAAATGTAGTCTTTTTGATGACCACAAAAGTTGGGGAATTCACTACACTTTTGATGATGCCCATTTATTCATTTCAATTTTTAAATGAAATACTAAATGGAAAAGTATTTATTTCTCCAATCCCACTTTCCAATAATTAAAAAAATCGAAGTATAAATATTTTGGGGGTATGTAGTGTTTTTTCCCTTGAGACTCCTTTTGAATTTTCTTTTATCCTTGTACTCATTGGAGTAGAAAAGTCTTTCACAGTTGATCATAATTACAACATTGCTTTTTCTGTGCACAAATATCTTCAAGGTATTTTTTAAATTTTGAATCATTTAATATTGATAGTGCCAAGTTTTGTTGTTGTTTTTCTCTGGAACCACCTCCCTCATCAGTTATCAAAGCAATATAGCACTCTATCATAATTATGTGTCACAACTTGCTCAGCCATTCTCCAAATGATAAACATATCCTCAGTTTCA
Organism: Pseudocheirus occidentalis; assembly: GCA_028646575.1. Classification (NCBI taxonomy): domain Eukaryota; kingdom Metazoa; phylum Chordata; class Mammalia; order Diprotodontia; family Pseudocheiridae; genus Pseudocheirus; species Pseudocheirus occidentalis. Next base: position 238,202,693 of record CM053594.1, on the reverse strand, counting down.
AATTCTTTTCCAGCACAAAAAGAACTCTTATAAATATTTTGGGACACCTAAGTCTTTTTCTTTTTTCCTTTGATATCTTTGTTGTAGACACCTAGTAGTGGTATTGCTGGATCAAAGAGTTGACACAGCTTTATAGTTCTTTACGCATTGGCTTAAGTTGTCCTGTTGAATGTTTGGACTAGTTCACAACTTCATTGGCAATTTACTAATGTATTTTCCCTTATCCTCTGCAACATTTGCCTTTTCTAATAGGTGTGAGATGTACCTTAGGGTTGTTTTAATTTTCATTTATTTAATCAATTGTGATTTAGAGCATTTTCATATGTCTATAGATAGTTTTTATTTCTTCTTCTGAAAACACATTGTTCATATCTTTTATCCATTTATGAATTGTGGAATGGTTATTTTTTATTTGACTCAGTTCCTTTTATATTTGAGAAATGGAGACTTTATCAGAGAAATTTATCTTTTATTTTATTTTTGCTTCATTGTTTATCTTGCCTTGTGGCAAAATATATTTTCCCTGCTTATCTCTTTTAATTAGGACTAATTTTACTTTTCTTTTCTCTGACATCATGATCTCTACCCCTTCTTCATTTTATCTTACTTTAGTAGAAACAATGCATTCTATTCCAGTCCTTTATTTTAACTATGTAACCGTCTTTCTGTTTGAAGTATGTCTCTTTTTTTTTTCAAAATCAAAAATAGATTTTTTTATTCAGGTAAATAGAAAAGATAATTAATAATGCAAATTCTTTTCTCATTGTCACACTGTAGAAAAAGTGAAAAGAATAGTGTTACAATGAAGTAAGAATGTAGGGAAAATGGGAATTGAAAGCAAAAACAAAATGAGGAGCACAAAGAGTTTAAGTATGCTGTGGGGTCCATTTCTTTTTAGCTGACAGAAAAAAATTGCCATTCTGTATAAAATATTAATCTTAGTATAAAGAAAAAATTTATTAAAATTATGCAAATTTAATCATGGTTTGCGGCAATTGGATACAAAGATACAAAACCAAAAAATGCTTGAGTATAAAGAATTTTAAATCATGTTTTTTCTTTTCCTTTTTCTTAACCTCAAAGTTTAAAAATACCCTGGAAGAAGCATATATAGTTGCTCTTTAGATTTTCTGTTGTATAATTAGTGAACCTGCTTGGTCAGATTGACTGATTGTCAATTTGACCTTCCCATTCTTTTCCTTCCTCTTCTTTGATTAATAGAGGTTTTCCAAGTGACTGGCCAACAAGCTGACATACTTCTTGACCTTTTTGCCATGCATTTCCAACAGCACAGAGACAAACTTGACCTCTAAGATTCTCAATAACTCCTGGTATATGTTAAAACTGAGGAGGACTGATAGTAACAGAAGTATCTAGCTTTTCAGCAAGAAGGTTACAAACATCCTACATTTTTCTGAATTCAGTGAATGTAATGCAGACCTCTGCATGCATAGGGGCAAATGGTTGTTGAGGTTCGGCAGAATCTCCACAGCAGCGCTGGAGAGGCTATCCTCTGCCTCTCTCCATTAGTGGTGCCAGCTTGGCGAAACCCGGGAGAGAGTAGACGGAGGCCAAGGCATGGGAATTGATCCTAGTTCCTCATGGCAACCAGGGCCTAGTGTGTCATGGGAGGAAAACAGGGAGGTAAGCAACTGCACGTGTCCCTGGAGCCTTCACTATTGCCAAGCATGTCTCTTCTAAACAACATATAGTTGGATTCTGGTTTCTACTCCGTTCTGCTCTTTGCTTTGATTTTATGGATGAACTCATTCCCTCACATTCAGTTATATTTATTAACTGTCCTCTCATTCTATTTGTTTCTATTCATCTTTCTCTCTCTCTTTTAATCCTGTCCCATCTCAAAAGTCCGTGTTGCTTCTTACAGTTTTTCTTTTAATCTGCCCTTTTATCATCCTGCTCCATATGTCTAATCACCTTCTATTCCCATTTCCCAATATGATATTCTTCTTTTTTTGAGTCAGTTCTAATGAGAGCAAGGTTCAATCACTGCCTTTCATCGCATCACCCAAATTTCTCCTCCAGTTAAAAAAAAAAAAGTTCTTCCTTGCATGCTTCTTGCATGTCCATTTTTTTTACAGTTCTAATGTTTCCTTTAATCTCCTCCCTTATTCTTCCTCTTAGAGTTTTTTTAAATTTAGAGATCATTCAATATAACTGACTCACACTCATTCCTTCAATCTATATGAATCCTTTTTAATAGTCCTCAAGTTCTCAAGAGTCACAGGATCATCTCCCCAGGTAGGAATGTAAACATTTGAATTTTACTGAATTCTTTATGATTACTTTTTCAAGTTTTATGTTTTTGTCCTTTTCTTGAGTCTTCTGTTTAAATCAAAATTTCTATTCAGCTCTCATGTTTTCATTAGGAATGCTTAAAAGTTCTCTATTACATTACATATGAATTTTCCATCAGAACATTTAGACTTAGTTTTGTTGGGTAGGTTATTCTTGCTTATAACGCTAGCTCCTTAGTCTTTCCAAAAACAACATTCTAAACCTTTACTCCTTTTAAATAAGAAATTTCTGAATCTTGTGGGATCGTGAGTGTAGTTCCATATTAATTTGTGGTGCCTTTTATTTCATTTTTTT
>CM053594.1:238179292-238199583 GCA_028646575.1 Pseudocheirus occidentalis | reverse complement strand
AAATATTAGGGCAGTTTTCTTTGAGGATTTCTTGAAGGATGCTTTCCAACTTCTTTTTCTGGTCATGGGTTTCAGGTAGACCAATAATTTTCAAATTGTCTCTCCTGGATCTATTTTCCAGGTCAGTGGTTTTTTCAAGGAGATATTTCACATTGCTTTGTATTTTTTCATTTCTTTGTAACTGTTTAATAGTATCTTGGTTTCTCATAAAGTCATTAGCTTCTACTTGCTCCACTCTAATTCTGAAGGAAGTATTCTCTTCCAAATGCTTTTGAGATTCTTTTTCCATCTGTGAAATTCGACTTTTTAAGGCATTCTTCTCCTCATTGGCTTTTTGGGCCTCTTTTGCCATTTGAGTGAATCTATTTTTTAAACTATTGTTTTCTTCAGTCAGTTTGTTTAGTCTCTTTTCATGGATTTCTCGCATCATTCTCATTTCTCTTTCCAATTTTTCCTCCACTTCTTTTATTTATTTTTCAAAGTCCTTTTTCAGTTGATCTATAGCTTCTAGGAATTCTTCAAGTGTCTTGGATTTATTTGGTGTGTGATTTCTGACTGTGTTGTCTTCCTCCCGTTTCATGGTTTGATCCTTTTTGTCCACAAAGAAAGGATTCTAGAGTTATATTGCTGTTCTTATTTTGCTTCCTTTTCCTCATGCTGTCCAGTCAATTAATTGGTTGGGTTTTTTTAGCCTTGTGAAACTCTGCTTCCAGGGGGGAAAGCTCTGTTCCCAGGTGCTGGAGATTTTAGGGGGTGTTGCAGCCCTCATCCAGCTTTAGCTTGCTGAGCGTGCACCCCAAGACCATCACCCAACACCACAATCCGGATCCAGGCTGCTCAACGCAAGAGCCCTTGGCCCTGATCAATCGACTTCCCCCCCCCACCCCTGCATGATCTGCAGGCCAGGGGCTCTGAAGCTTCCCAGTGGGTGCAGCAGCCAGTTATATCAGTTCCTGCCCTTTCCCCACTGCTTCATTGCCCTTCGGGCAGATTGGCCAGACTGCTTTTCCTCCCCCAAATGTAGCTTTAATATTTAACTTTCACTAACCTTCTCTGATCCTGGCTTGCTAGATGTGAAGATCACTTCAGGTGCTGTAGATCTCTTCCCCAGGGTAGACTCACGCTGTAGTTTAGGAGGCTCAGCTCCTCCTGAGACACCCTGGGGCCTGGCTGTGGTTTTGGTTTCAGGCTGGGCTGGCCTCGGCTCTGGCCTGCCTTGGTGATTCCCTCCTGCCAAGCTGCCTTCAGTGAAAGATGTGTTTTCTGTGATTTTGTGAGTTTGAGAGCCCTAGAATTTGTTTAGGGTCATATTTTTGGGGTATATCAGGTGGCTGTGTGGGAGCTGTGGAACCTTGCTGCTTCTACTCTGCCATCTTGGCTCCACCCTGGAGGAGACAATCTTGTACATAAAGATGCATGGTGGGAAACAAGAGATCATCCCAGAGGGAAGATAAATCTATTATGGGGATTGGTAAAGGCTTCTTGCAGAAGGTGTAATGTTATTTGGCTCTTTAAAGAAATTAAGGATGCCAGGGATAAGAGAAAAGGAAGGCAAACATTTGAGGCACATAGGACAGCTAGTGAAAATGCACGAAGTTAGGACATTAAATGTTGCTAAAGGTATAACAAAGAGGCCAGATTACCAAATCATAGAGTATATTGAAGAGACTAAAGTATAAGAAAATTGTAAAGGAGGAAAAGAGGCCAAACTGTAGAGGGCTTTAAAAGCTCAATGGCAATTTATATCTGATCCTGAGGTATTAGTGAGCCATTGGAACTCATTGATTAGAATATGGTCAACCCTGTATTTCAGGAAAAAACACTTTGTTAAAGACACACTATATTATAGAGCTTCACAAGGCATAGAAACCAACCAGAAAGTTAGTACAATAGCCTCAACATGAAGTGATAATGACCTGTACCAGGGTAGTTGCAATGTTATAGGATACAAGGGGGGTGCATAAAAGATACTGCAAAGGTAGAATCTATAATACTCAATAACAAGCCAAATATGATGTGGACAAGGGACAGAGGTGACAGAGATTGAGGAGTCAAGGATTAGAATTCAGTTGCAAACCAAATGTTAGGACTGTTATTCTATAATAGTAGTAAATAAGTTTTGGAGGGGGAATTGAAAGATAAGAAAGCCAGTTTGCACATGCTGAGTTTAATATGTCTACAGGATATCTGGTTTGAGATATAAAACTGGCAACAGAAGATGTGAGAATAGAAATTAGTAGAGACGTTAGGGATGGACACTTGATCTGAGGGTTATCTTGAATTGAATCCACTGGGAATTGAAGAAAGTTGTGGGACAACAAAACAAGACGAGAACAACAACAAAACACCCAGAGAGAAGAGAGTATCCAGAAGAAGAAGGTAACAAATATTTTCAAAGTCAAATACAACAGAATGGTTAAGAAACATACTGTATTTCACCACATAATTGTTGGCACCAAATGATTATATCACCTTTTTTTTTAATTCCAAAAACTGGTTTATAAACTTTCATCATGAAATTGTCATAATTCTGTTTCTCAAACCATTTAAAAGGTAAAGAGCAGCAATGTGTTCAACAATGACATATGGGTACATATTTATCTCTCACACATCATGAGGCAGCAAGACTAAAATTCTTAGTGCATATACATTGGTTTGCTTCGTTTTGTAGTACTAATGGTATTTTCACTCAACATAATAAATAGCTATTGGTGAAAGGGAGGTGGACAGAGAGATGAAGTTGTAATGAATGAATAATGTGATATGGTAAGACTTGCCTTTTCCCATGCTAGCTAAAGTGTACAGTTTGTCTGCTAGAAAGAGATTGTAGCAAAACCAGCACAATTATTCTTTTGCTTACATTTAGTTTACATCATTCATTTCCACAAGATTTTCAGTTACAAATTTTCTCCCCATCTTTCCCCTACCCACCATCCCAAAACATTGATGCCACTGTATACATCCTCCACCACTCTGTTTTATCCTATATCCTCCCCCATCACCCCTCTGACTTTCTAATAAGGCAAGATGAATCTCCCTATCATAGTACCTGTATGTCATATTTCCCAGTTTCATATAATGATAATAAAATATACATATTTTTAAACATTTCATTTTAAAACTTTAAATTTTAGATTCATTCCCTTCCTCCCTCATCCCCCACAACTGGAAAGACAAGAAATTCAATACAGGACATATAAGTATGCAAAACATCTCCACAATGGAAATATTGTGAAAAAACTGACCATATTTCTGTCTATCCTATCTGATCTCGCATTTGTTCAATGCTCTTTTTTGTCCCTGCCCCTTTACAAAACTGTGTGCTTCTCACAACCCTCCCCCTAGACATCCCCTCCCCCCTACTCTCCTGTAGAGCAAGATCTTCAATTTAGAATGTATGTAAATATCTCCATAAGCCAAATTCAATGAGAGTGAGCTTGACCCATTTCCTTTTACCTTTCTGTTCTTTCCCTTCATTGTAACAGTTCTCTTTCCTCTTCTATTTGAAATAATTAACACCAATCTGTCTCTCCCTGTCTCCTCTCATTATAATCCTCTCCCATCTCTCTATTTCCCCTTTGTAAATGTCATCCCTTCCTAATCACATATATACCTGTACACATATATACACTAACTCACATATGTATTCATATGCACATATACCCTCCTATATAGACATATGTGTGTACACATACACATATATACATACATACACATATTCCCTTCAACTATCCTCAAACTGAGAAAAGTTTAATAAGTTACAATGATCTTATTTCCATGTAGGCATGTAAATAGTTCAACTTCAATAAGTTCCTTATGATTTCTTTTCCCTGATTACCAGATCTTACTTCTTGTATTTGAATGTCAAACATTTTATTCAGCTGTTTTTTTCATGAAGAATGTTTGAAAGTTCTCCACATCCCTGAATGACCACATTTTCCCCTGGAACATTATACTCAGTTTTTCTGGGTAGATGATTCTTGGTTTTAATCCTAGCTCCTTTGATCTATGGAGTTTAATATTCCAGGCCCTTTGATCTCTTAATATAGTAGCTGCTATATCCTGTGTTGTCCTGATCATGTTTCCACAGTATTCAAGTTGTTTGTTCTTGACAGCTTGTAATACTTTTATCTTGATCTGGGAACTCCAGAACCTGGCTATAACATTCCTAAGAGTTTTCTTTTTGGGATCTTTTTCAAGACGCGATTAGTGAATTCTATTACTGAGTTCTATTTTGCCCTCTGATTCTAAAATATCAGGGCAAATTTCCTTGCAAATTTCTTGAAGGATGATTTCTGGAATCTCTTTTTGATCATGGCTTTCAGGTAGACCAATGATTTTTAAATTATATCACCTGGATCTATTTTCCAGTACAATGGCTTTTACAATGAGATATTTCATATTGCTGTCTATTTTTTTTTCATTTGTTTGGATCTGTTTAATACTATCATGATTTCTCATAAAGGCATTAGCTTCCATTTTTTCTAATTTAATTCAGAAGTAATTATTATCTTAAGTGATCTTTTGAGATTTTCTTTCCATCTGGAAAAATGGAGTTTTTAAGGCATTCTTCTCCTCATTGTCTTTTTGAGCTTCTTTTGTCATTTGAGTTAGTCTATTTTTTAATGTGTCATTCTCTTTAGTCAGGTTGTTGACTCTTTTCATGATTTTCTTGCTTCATTCTCATTTCTCTCCAAAAGTTTTCCCCTTCTTTTCTTATTTGTTTTTCAAAATCCTTCTTCAGCTCTTCTATGGCCTGTAACAAGTTTATATTTTTCTTGGATGCTTTTTGTGCAGGAGTTCTGCCTGTTTGGTTTTTTTTTTTAACTGATTCGCACTTGGATCTTTTTTTGTCCCCAAAAAAGGAATCTAAAGTTGGATTGTTGTGCTTACTTTGCTTTCTTTGGCTGCTCATGTTCCCAGTCAATTACTTGATTTTTTAGCTCTGTGACACAGTAGAACTCTGATCCCAGAGGGGAGAGCCTTGTCCCAAAATGCTGGGGATTTTGCAGCTGCTGGAGCTATTATGAGGCTGCCATCTCTACAGCCCCCACCAGCTTTGGCTCACAGATTACACACCACAGGACCACCACCCAAGACCATGGTACTGATCCAGACATGTTAAGACAAGATCACTTAGCCTCTGATTGATCATTTGGCCCTCCCTGCTATCTGTAGTCTGAGAGCTCTGAAGCAGCCACAGGGAGGTGGTTCTGGTTTGCCCTCTTCCGCCACTTCTGGCTCTGGGGGCACAGGGCATAGAATCAGACCCACTCCTCTGTCTCCCCCCACCCGACAATGCAGGCAAGTTCCACTGACCTTTCACTTTGTTTTTGGCATTTATGAGTTGATAATTGTGGAAGCCAACCCAGCTGCTGGTGATCAACTCTCCTGAATTCTCCAGGTGAGGCTTGTCTTGTCTGCTCTCGGGCTAAAACTGTGGTGAGGCTGGTCTTGGCTCTCAGAGTGCTTTGATGAATGTTTCCTGTTCTCCTACCAGGCTTCTTTCAGCAGGACATTTGTTTCTCTGTCACTTTGTGGGTGCTGGAGCTCTAAAATTTGTTTAGAGTCATATTTTATAGTTATTTGAGGTGGCTATGGGGGGAGCTCACAGATTTCTCCTGCTTCTATGCTGCCATCTTGACTCTGCTCCCTACTCACCAGCATAATTTTTTTAAAGCTTCACTTAATGGTTGTATACAACTTCTTGTAAACAAATAAAAACAATAATAATAATAAAAAAGAAAATAGAAAACTCATGCATGCATTGAGAGAATTATGTGATGAAGTATGGTTAAGGTTCAGAAAGTGCTTTGAAAAAATGAAGATCATTGGTAACTAGAAAGAGCAATTTTAGTTGAATGTTGTGGTCAGAAGCAAAATTGCAGAAATTTAAAAAGATAATGTGAAAAAAAATGCAGAAGCACCAAGTGTAGACTGCCTTCTCAAGAAATTAAAGCAAAAAAAGGAGGGGAAATATGACTATAGCTATCAAGTAAATGACATTAGAAGATAGAAAATGCTGCTGTTCTATAATAAGATATGAGGTAGCTCCTTTCTGAGAAAAGAGAAAAAAATAGGTGAATGAGTCACCATTTGCTTATTAAACCAAAGAGCAAAAAAAAGACAGAATAGACATGTTAATAAGAAAAGAAAAAAAATTCCCCTATTTTATTGCCACTCTCTGCATTTCCGGGGTAACAATGAAAACTGTGTTCCTAATATTCAGTAATAGAAAAGCAAGGATGGAATGCACCCTGATGTTTTACTTTTTTCTCTTCTTCCTTTAGAAATGACTTGAAGTTTCTCATTATCTCTTACAATTTAGGCACAATTCCTTTTCATAATATTTATTTTGATAAAATCTATAAATTGAGAACACATAGTTGCTTTTCTTCATAAAATTTCTGATTATTTCCATCAACTCCATCCAACCATACATGTACAAAATTAAGGCAAAATAGGTCTTAATTTCTGTATTTTGTATTTAGCTTTGATTCATTTTTAGAGAGACAATTTTTATTTGAAATGTTTTAATGCTTGATTTATTATCAAAGAAATGACAATCCATGTTTTAAATAAATATGCTTAACATCCTAACATACAAATACCTACATACATATATGCATATAGCAGTATATATGGTATTTGTACTGAGAGTGATATATCTGGACCATTTTATTTTTTACTATCATTTTCCCCTTCCAAGTTCTTGGACCATCTTTTTCAAATATTTTTATTTTTTAAATTTATTTTTCAGTTTTCAACATTCATTTCTACAAGATTTTGAGTTACAAATTTTCACCATCTTTCTCCTACACACCCATGCCAAAATAGCAAGATAGCTAGCCAATTAATACCCCTTCCCCCATTCTGCTCTCTCTTATATACTCACCCATCTCTTGTCTAGCTTTCTAGTAGGGCAAGATGGATTTCTATACCCCAGTGCCTGCATATCGTATTTATCCATTGCATGCAAAAAACATTTTTTAACATTAGTTTTTAAAACTTTGATTTCCAGATTCTTTTTCCTCCTTCCTTCCTCTCCTACCCACACTAAGAAGATAACAATTCAATGTAAGTTTTGCATGTGTAGTTATGTAAAACATTTCCATAGTAGTCATATGGTGAAAGAATAACTAAATTTCCATTCATCCTATCTCAACATCCATTTATTCTATTTTCTACTTTGACCCTGTCCCTTTTCAAAAGTATGTGCTTTTAATTACCCTTTCTCCCAATTTTCCCTCCTTTCTATAATCCCCCCTCTTAACCCCTCCAAATTTCTGGTAGAGTAAGATACTCAAATAAATGTATATGTTATTCCCAACTTAAGTCAAATTCAAAGAGCATAAGTTTGAGCCATTCCTTTTCACCTTCTTCTTACTATCATTTATTGATATATAGTAATCACTGGTTCCCTTGCTTATAGGAGATTTTATTTCTGCATGAATCAAAACCATTAATTCTCAGTACTATTTAATTATTGTTGAACACATTTTTCTTACAGGAACTGTCATTTAAATTAGTTTGCCAAGCAGCTTGTTTATGAAAACATTTCAAGCCTTTTCAATTTCTAATTGATGCTCTCTTGTGTTCACCACTCCCATGGATTTATCATTATTAGCATTATTTAATCAACTGAACTATTCATACTGAAAAGAGGATAGTCAATTCTTTCTTTGCAATATGTCACAGTTGTATTCTTTCCTTTCCTTTCCCCTGTCATGACCCTTATTCAACTCTTGTTACCACCCCCAGATTATTACAATGGCTTCCTCACAGAACCCCCTGTTTCTAGTCTTTGTTGTTCTAAGGAAATCTTTCAAAGCACTTTCAGATTCATTTTTCTAAAGCTCTGGTATGATCATGTCTTTCCCCTGAACACCAAGAATTTGGTCTTATTACTACCAAAAGAATAAAGAATGTATCCCTGGTTGTCTGTCAGAGATGGAGCCAAGATGGTGGCATAGAAGCAAGAAAACTCCACAGCTCTCACATAGCCATCTCAAATATCCATATAATATGACTCTAAACAAATTTTAGTGCTACAGAACTCACAAAAGTCCAGAAAAATGCATCTTCTACTGAAGAGAGCTTGGGAGGCAGGACAGGAATGTCTCATCACAGTATGCTGGGAGACAACACCAGCCATGCCTGAAATCATGGATTGTACAAGACACAGCTAGAGCCTTCAGGAGAGTGTATCAGCAGCAGCTATAGCAATTTCCAGAATTATCAAGCCATAAGAAATAAGAACTAAGTGAAAGATTAGTGGAACTTGGCTAAATTTGGGGGAGAGGGTTGGGGTGAACTGCCCCAAGGCAAAGAAGCAGCAGAATTGGCACAGCCACTTCAATGTGGCTGCGGCAGAACTCATGGCAATCATATTACAGGGGTGGGAGGAGGACAAGCAATGATTCAGGGGCTAAATGGTCTTACCTTCACCTCCCTGGATAAGGAACATGGTCTTGGGTGGTTGTCTTGAGCATTTTCAGTGAGCCAAAACTAGTGGGGGCTGCAGCAAATTCCTAATAGCTCCAGCAGCTGTAAAATCCCCAATGATTTGGGACAGAGCTTTCCCCTCTGGAAGCAGAGTTCTACAGAGAAAAAAAGTCAAGTAATTTACTGGCAACATGAGCAGGCAAAGGAAGCAAAGTAAGAACAGAAATCCAACTATAGATTCCTTTTCTGGGCACAAAAAGATCAAAGCATGGAACAGGAGGAAGACAACACAGTAAGAACTCCTATACCAAAAGGTTCCAATAAAAATTTTGACTGATTACAAGCCATAGATCAGCTTAAGAAGGATTTTGAAAACCAAATAAGAGAATTGAAGGAAATATTGGAAAGAGAAATGATAATGATACAAGAAAATCATGAAAATCATGAAAAAAGAGTCAACAACCTGACTGAAGAAAATACCCTCTTAAAAAATAGATTAACTTAAATGGCAAAAGAGGACCAGAAAGCCAATGAAGGGAAGAGCACCTTAAAAGGCAAATTAAGCACATGGAAAAAGAATCTCAAAAGCTTTCTGAAGATAATAATTCCTTCAGAATTAGGGGGGAGAAAAGAGAAGCAAATGACTTTATGAGAAATCAAGATACTATTAAACAGATCCAAACAAATATGAAAATAGAAGGCAATGTGATATATCTCTTTGAGAAAAAACACTGAGGGGTGGCCAGAGGCACAGTCAATAGAGCACCAGCCCTGGAGTCAGGAGGACCTGAGTTCAAATCCAACCTCAGACACTTAACACAAAAACTAGCCGTGTGACCTTGGGCAAATCACTTAATCCAACTGTCCTCCAAATAGCAAAAACAATAAAAAACAAGAATCAACTACCCAGCAAAATTCAGTATTACATTCCAGGGGAAAATATGGTCATTCAATGAGGTGAAGGAGTTTCAAGTATTTTTGCTGAAAAAAAAAGAACTGAAAAGAAAATTTGGCACTCAACTACAAGAAGCATGAGAAGAAAAAACATGGAAAAGTAATCATAAGGAACTTATCAAAGTTCAATTATTTACATGAAAACATGGAAAAATTATAATTGTTACTTATGAAACTTTTCTCAGTGTGAGGATAGGTGAAGGGAATACAAATGTACATATACGTATACATACACATGTCTATATAGAAGGGTGTGTATGTGTGTGTGTGCATATGTAGGAATACATATCTGAGTATGTGTATATATGTATACATTGAGGGCACAGGATCAATTGAATAGTAAGGGCTGAAACTTTAAAGGGTGAAATTCTGAGGTGGGAGAGGAATAGAATGAGTGGAGACAGGCAGAGACAGAATGGGATTTATCATCACATGTAGAAGAGGCAAAGGATAACTGTTACAATGGAGGGGAATAACAGGAAGGCAAAAGGGATAGGGTCAACCTTACTCTCAATGAATGTGGCTTAGAGAAGGAATGACATGAACTCTAAACCGGGTACCTTGTCACACAGGACATTAGGGGGATCAGAATGAGAGCTGGGATGATGGAGGGTAGGGCAGGGTGGGGGTGTGGGAGGATTGCTTGAAGCACACACTTCTCTAAAGTGACAGGGAGAAGGTAGAGAATAGAACAAGGGGGGCGGATAGGAAGGAGGGACATACAATCAATCAGTCTCTCACAATATGTCCATTGTAGAGTTGTTATGCATAACTACATATGTACAGCCTGTATTGAATTGCTTCTCTTTTCAGTGGGTGTGGGTGATGAGAAAGGAAGGCAAAGAATATAGAATTTAAAGTTCTATTATCAAAAGTTAAATATATATATATATTTATATATACACATATAATAATAATAATTATTATTTTTATTATAAACTACATGCAACTGAGAATTATGGCATACAGGTACTGGCATAGGGAGATCCATATTGCCCTACTGGAAAGTCAGAGGGGTGATGGTGGAAGACATTGGAGAGAGCAGATTGGGGGAGGTATTTTACATTGGGATGGCTGTTTTGGGGCGGTGGGTAGGCAAAAATGGAGAGAAAATTTGCAACTCAAAATCTCGTGGAAATGAATGAAGTAAACAAGAAAATAAATAAGTGAATTTTTAAAAGAATATATTCCTTATATTGATATTTGATAATTTTTATGATCTGTATCTAATTTATCTTTTACCTCCTACTACTCATCTATAAAAGATCTCTACCCAAATCTTTCAAGCTTTTAATTTCCTCATTTCTGTAGCTTTATGCATGCCATTTTTTTTTACTTAATTCACAGTTTCATCTTTCTAGCAATATAAGTCCTACCAATCCTTCCTGAATAACTTTATTTTTAAAAATTAATTAATTAATTTGTTTTTAAATTTTCATTGAGTTTTTATTTACCTTTAGTTTATAAGGTTCAGTTCCACAGTACCTTGAGTTTCAAATTTTCTCCCCTCCTTACCTTCCCCCCACCCATGGTGGTGTGCAATCAAGTATAGGGTCTGCAAATACTTTCACATTGTACAATAGTCTGGTTATATAGAAGGGTTGTAACCAATGAAGTGAACAATAGGAAAAAGGAAAGAATACCAAACATGAAAAAGAACAATAGTATGTAGATTGCTGCAGTCTCCATTTAAAATCTGGTCTTTCTAGATCATTCTCTGAATGTGGATATCTCCTTCCATCCTGAGACTTATGGAGTTGTCTTATTCCTGCCTGTGCTTTGCTGAGAAGAGTCCAATTTTTAAAAGTCGGTCATCACACATATGATGTCTGTGATTGTGTACAAATTTTTCCTGGTTCTACTCTTTTCACTTCGCATCAGTTTGTTTAGGCTTCTCCAGGTAAATATGAAGACTGTCCTGAGTAACTTTAAATTCCTTCTCTATCCGTTAAGTTTTGTAAAGCACCTCAGATGAAGTCTTATCAAAAGGAACTTCAAAAGTCCTTTGGGTACATATGCACCAAGGCGTTCATTCGGTATGTCATTTTACCCCATGAGGTAGTTATCTTTTAAATTTTATTTCTCCAACTTACAGGAGATAGAGTATCATAATGCAAGGAAAGCCAGAATTACAATCAAGAACCCTGGGTTTTAATCATTGTTGAGATATTAACTATTTGACTTTGGACAAGTCACATAATCTCTGTCATTTTAGTCTGCTTCACCTATAAAAGTGTTTTTTAAAAATTTCGCTTCCTACAGCATAAGCAGTGAGAAAACCACTTTGTTTACCTTAGAATATTGCAAAAATAGAAGGTAAAATTATCATTAGATTGTAAATTCTCTAAAGGCATAAATTGTATTGTATATTTTTTTCTGTTCCCTCACGGCCCAAGGATCATGCACACATACAGATTAAAACATAAAAATGTTCATTGATCTGTTGAAGCTGAGTGAAGATTTCAGTGAAATACTTAATCCTTTATACTGTGCCTTTAATAAGGAAATAGTGTTAGATATCAGAAAAGTGAGTTGTTTGATTTGTCTCTACTAATATGCCCCTTTTTGGGGATTAAATTATTTTGCCTTCAGGTAGAAGCAGTCCAGGAAGCAGAGTCACAGTGACAATGTCTGCAATTGGAGGCTGCAGAGAAAAAGGTGTTGTTCAGCATATATTTGTTTCTCAGGCACATTGGCATCAGAAAAGACCAATCCTAGCCAGTAGCAGAATCATCAGGTAAGAAGGATATTCCAGGCATGTATAAATGAAACAAATATGCACAAAAAACAGTGATTAAAATGTACTTTCTTTTAAGTGACACTTGTGGGAAAATATGTAACACACACCTAAGAAGGAAGTAAAAAGGAGTAGAATAAAGGATGAAAGCAAAGAAGTGTATGATAGAAAAACATGAGGTGGTCAGGTGATGAAATCAAAGGAGACTTGATAGAACAGTGCCCTGTATGTAAGTCCAGTATTCTTATGATGTCAAGAGAAATAATATTAACGCCTGGATTATTTGGAAGACACCAAAAGGGGAAATGGTCTCAGAAAATAGAAAGAGTACAGATACACAGATATAGATAGGTCTCAACCTGCATCGTTGCAGGGAATATTTAAACCTATGAGATTACAGACTGGCTACCTTACTGTGACAAGCCTACAGGACACAAGACATAGAATTCTGAAGCTGTAGTCAAGAAAAACAAAATGAAAACTGTATTTCAGATTCTTCCTAGCTGTGTAAATCACTTAACCTCTGTATCTTTTAGTTTCTTTTATTTTTGAGCGTCATAAGTTGGCATTTATTATTTTAAGTTGAAGAAGACATTATGGAAGGTGTTGGCACGGGGGACTAGTGGAGAGGGAAGAAGGGAGGAGCCAAGGAGATAAAAGATTCTCATCTGTGTCTGCTCTAGACAGGATTGATCCTGATTTCTGAGCCATGGTCCAGAGCACATAATGAAGCAAACATAAGATGAGGTTGCAAGGGGGTACAGGTTTAGGAAAAAGTTGGGGGGGGCTGTATCCGCCCAGAATCAGCAGCACATATTCTTTTAAGGAATTGAAGCATAGGGATAAGTTCCATCCCAGTTATATCAGTTTTTATAAAATATTCTTATAGTTAAGTCTTTGTAATAAGGAATTGTTTCACGGCCTTTCTCACTTCTTGTACTTTGCTTACTTCTGCATTAGATTACAAATTCATCTTTGAATCTGTCTCTTCTTCCAGTTGCCAAATGGTCATTCCTAATGACAGGAGTTTGACTGCTTCATTCTCCTGATCCAAGAAGATCCAGTGGCTCCCTCTTTTCTAGTTTCTTTCAATATTCATTCAAATTATTAGTTGATGGCTCAAGACCTGCTACTCACTCCTCAATTAACGTGATCTGATACAGAAAAGGATAAAGTGCAGCATATCTCTGGTTTAAGTCCTTTAGGTTTCTTCTTATGTTTACTGCAATATCTTACATTTCGATATACTTCAAGCTATTCAGTTTGTTCATATTTTCCAGAAGTTTATAGTTTTTCCAGGTGGCTGGCAAACTGCCCATGAGGTATATGGCCATTCTGAGGAACATGTCCCAACAGAGCCCTGTGATGTCCACCTCAGCAGTCTCTGTGATCTCCTTGGCTTACTTCACCGCAGCATCATCTAGGACAGGGAAGAGAGGAAGGAAAAAGGATGGAAGTAGAAAGGATGGGAGGAAGGATGAGGATGGTGGAGGAGGTGGAGGAAGGAAGATGATGGAAAAGAGTGGAGAGGAAGAGAGGGAAGGGAATATGGAAGGGTAGAAAAGGAAAAGGGTAAGGAGTCTGAGAGGGAGATTTCTCTCGTTTTCTTAAACTACAAAAGGAAGATGAAAACAATAGCACCTCTCTCCCAGGGTTATTTTAAGGATCAATAATAACAGTTAACATTTATATAGGCCTTACCATGTGACAGATACTGTGGCAAGCGCTTTATATTAGCTCACTGATCCTCCCAACAATCCTGGGAAGTTAGAGCTATTATTTTACTAATTTTACAGATGAGTAAACAGAGATTAAAAAAAAACTTAAGTGACTTATCTATAGTCACACTGCTAGTAGAGGGAGTTTTGTCACTCACAGACTAGAGTACAGGCCAGGAGAGTAGTTGACACCTCTCATTATGTCATGTGCTTTGGAAGAATTCAAAACTTGTGCATCCCCTGAATTATCTCTGAAAATAGCTCCACAAAACTTCTGAAGTTTTGGACAGTGTGTCCTCTACTCTGGAAGCAGAGCCCAAATTTAACTGTAAAATTCAAGCAATAGACTTTAAAAATGAGTAAAGATAAAATCAGATCATAGAAAGGAATTGGTGACAAGAAAGATCAAGACCCACACTCAAGGGGGCAGAGACCAGATGACAGAGAAGAAGCAGGAAATCACATGAGCTCCTTTTCCAAACAACTCCAATACTTGTAAAATATGACTCTAAACAAATTTGAGAGCTACAGAACCCACAAAGTGTCAGAGAGAAAAACAAATCTGCTGAAGAGAGCTTGGCAGGCCAACAAGAAGGGTCATCACACCAGAATGGAAGCTGAACACAATTTCACATGAGCTGCACTGGCCCAGAACTAGGGCAACCCCAACAAGCAGCCTAGATTGGCCAGAGCCGACTTCAGGAGAGTAGATCACCAGCAGCTGTGGAATTTTCCAGACTCCTCAGAGAATAAACAGCAAAGAAAAGCAAAATGTGAGTGGGGAACTCTGGTGGATCTGAGTGACAAAGGAGCGTGGTCCTCTCCATGTCCCGGGGGCAAGAGGCAGCTGAGGAGTGGCAACTGCAGCTGCTGCCAAGTGGCTGCCTCAGGAGCTACTAACCAGCAGATAGTAGGGGGACAAAGGAACCGTTCAAAAGGTAAACACTATTGCTTTGGCTTCCTTGGATTTGGGACAAAGCTCTCCCATCTGGAAGCAGAGTTCTACCATGGCAAAGAGCTCAAAAATCAAGATGGGCAAGCAGAAGAAGCACAGTCACCCCATAGAATCCTTTTTTGGAGACAAAAAGCATCAAAACATGGAACCATAAAAAGTCAACAAAGGCAAAACACCTGCAACAAAAGGTTCCAAGTAAAATATAAACAGATTAAAGGCCATGGAGGAGCTCAAGAAGGATTTCAAAAATCAAATAATAGAAGTGGATGAAAAATTGGGAAGAGAAATGAGAATGATGCAAGAAAATCATGAAAAGCAAATCAACAGCCTGCTAAAGGAGAAACAAAAAAATACAGAATAAAATAGCACCTTAAAAATAGTCTAACTCAAATGGCAAAAGAAGCCCAAAAAGCCAACAAATTGAAAAATGCCTTAAATGCCAATATCTGCCAGATGGAAAAGGAATTTCAAAAACTAGCTGAAGGGAAAAATTCCTTCAAAATTAGACTGGAGCAAATGGAAGTGAATGGCTTTATGAGAAATCAAGATACTGTAAAATATATCGAACAAATGAAAAAATTAAAGGTAAAAAGAAATATCGCTTTAGAAAAACCACTGACCAGGAAAATAGATCCAGGAGTGATAACTGAATTGGACTACCTGAAGAAATTATATTTCTACTGAAAGAAGAGACCAAAAATCATCCTTTAAGAAGTTCTCAAAAAATTGCTCTGATATGCTACAAGTAGAAGGCAAAACAGCAATGGAAAGTGTTCACTGACCACCTCTTGAAAAAGATCCAAAAAAGAAAACTCCTAAAACTATCATGTCCAAATTCCAGAGTTCACAAGTGTATTGGGATGGAATTTACAGATGTTCCTGTATTCGCTTGGTTTGGGGGTTGAGTGTTAAAACCCAGAGCTTGAGAATCCCACTTGTGGAATGGACATATTGAAGTGAAGAGAGAGGGCTGAACTGGGAGGAGACAGGAATTCAGAAAGAGGCCTAAGCCAAGAGAAGGCTAGAAAGACTTTTGGAGAGCTGTATCCTGAATTGTGGAACCTGAGTTGCTGAGAGAAAGACTGCTGAGGGCCAGTTGGAGCAACCCAGGACTTTTGAGATTTGCCACCCAGAGCTGCTGAAAACTGAGGAGGCATGGCTGTGATTCTGGTGTTTTGTTTGTCTGTTTTGACACTGTTTTGACACTGTTTTGCCCGATTCACCTGCTGCTGAAGGATAGTGCTGGTGTTGCAGAGGTTCTGGAACCTTGCTGATGGTTCAGAAGCCCTAAACGAAGATTTCCTTCTGGTATGTTTATAGAAATCCTGCAAGTGGTTCTGCTGATGTTTTCAGGGGTTCTGGGACTGTTCTACAGGCAGAGAGTGACTTGACAAGGACTCTGGCTATGCCTTTCTTGAGCCTTTTCTCCCCAGGAATGAAGATTGCTGAGGACTTGCCTCCAGTCAAGATTAAAGAAGGGCCTTTTTTGGGTTTCCAATGCTAAGATGATATCTTAACCTCATTGTAACTTAAGGGTGGATTGCTTTTTGTGCTCTCCTGCCCTTTTTGGGAAAGTGCTTGGTGTTAATGGATGGTATTATAATTCAGTAGTGTGCAGAGGTGGGAAACCTTGGGCCTTTTTGTGCTCTGTGATTGACTAAATGAATGCCCTTTTCTTTATGATTGGAAATTATTCTCCATTTAAGAAGACACTAAGTGAATGTACTTCCAAGGAGTGGGCTACTTTCACTACTAATCCAGGGGTGGGATACCTGGACCTTGGTACTTTACAACTGAATTGATAACTTACTTGCTAAATTACTGAGTCACACTGTACTTTGACTTTCTCTGTTCTGTGAATGTTTTGCTATGCTGGTAATCCAAACCTTGGAAGGTGCCTTTGCTTGTCATTACACTACGTCAAGGAGAAAATATTACATGCAGCCAGGAAGAAACATATGTACCGTGGAAACACAATCAGGATAACAGAAGATCTAGCAGCTTCTAAACTAAGGGATCAAAGAGCTTGGAAAAATATATTCCAAAGGTCAAAAGAGCTAGGATTTAAACAAAAAATCACCTACCCAGCAAAACTGAATATAATGTTTCAGT
Source organism: Pseudocheirus occidentalis (assembly GCA_028646575.1). Classification (NCBI taxonomy): domain Eukaryota; kingdom Metazoa; phylum Chordata; class Mammalia; order Diprotodontia; family Pseudocheiridae; genus Pseudocheirus; species Pseudocheirus occidentalis. The sequence goes on along the minus strand of CM053594.1, from coordinate 238,182,662 downwards.
GTAAAATATGGTCATTCAATGAAATAGAGGACTTTCAAGCATTCTTAATGAAAAAAGCAGAGATGAGCACAAAAATTTGACTTCAAATACAAGAAGAAAGAGAAGTATGAGAAGTTTAACAGGGAAAAGGAATCATAGGGAACTCATAAAAGTTGAACTCTTTACATTCCTTTATGGAAAAATGATAATTGTAACTCATGAGACTTTTCTCAGTATGAGGATATTTGAAGGGAATACACACACACACACACACACACACACACACACACATATATATATATATACATAGAAGATGTTATATGTGTATATAAATACATATGTGAGTGTGTGTATATATGTTTACATGTATACTTAGAGAGCATAGGATCATTGCAATACAAAGGGATGATATCTAAAAATAAAATTAAGAGGGGAAAGAGGAATATAATGAGAGGAGACTGGGAGAGCTAGAATAGGGTAAATTATCTCATAAAAGAGGCAAGAGAAAAGTGTTACAATGGAGGGGAAGATCAGGAAGGTGAAAGGGAATGGGTCATCCTTACTCTCATTGAATTTGACTTAAGGACAGAATAACATACACACGCTATTAGGTATTTCAACCTACAGGAAATGAAGAGGGGAAATAATAAGAGGGGGGATGATGAAAGGGAAGGCAGATCAGGGGAGAGGGTAGTTAGAAGCAAATACTTTTCAAAAGGGACAGGGTTATACTAGAAAATCAAATAAGTGGATGGCAGGGTACTATAGAGGAAAATATGGTTAGTCTTTCACAATGTATCTGCTATGGAAATGTTTTTTGTAACTATATATGTATGACCTATATATATTGGGGTGGGTGAGCAGGGAAGAGGTATAATAATCTAGAAATCAAAGTTTTAAAAACAAATGTCTAAAAAATCCTTTTATTTGCAACTGGGAAATAAGGCACTGGGTTATAGAAATCCATCTTGCCATATTAGAATGTTAGAAGGGAGATGGGGAAGGATATAAGAGAGAGAAGACGGGGGAAGGAGTATTTAATAGGCTCACCATTTGGAGGAAGGGAAGTAGGGGAAAGATGGGCTCAAAATTTGTAACAATCTTGTGGAAAGGAATATTTAATACTAAAAAGAAACAAATAAAAATGAAGGAAAAAACACTCAGAAGAAGACAACATATTCAAAGCCCCTAAATTCAAACCACCCCCAAAATGTGAACTGATCTCAGGCCATGGAAGATGTCAAAAAGAATTTTAATATCAAATAAGAATGGAAGAGGAAAATAATAAGAATGGTACAAGGAAAGGTACAATAAGGTTATATATATGATTGGAAACTATTCTCCATTTGAGAAGAGACTAAATGGAAGAAAACATGATGGGATGGGAAACAACATAAAATAGGGCAAATGGTTAAAAAAAAGATGCAGATGTCAATGAGGAGAAAAATGCCTTAAAAAGGGAATAGAACTGGTTAAATTATCTTACATAAAAGAGATAGGAAAAATATTTTACAGGTGAGAAGAGAGGAGAATTAAGGGGATGATAGTGAACTTTTCTTTCATCAGAATTGACATTTGCAAATCATGGTATAAAAATCTATGTTACCCTACTGAAAAGTAGGAGGGGAAGAAAATAAGAGAAGTAGGGTTGGGGTGATAGAAGGGAGGGCAGATTGGGAGAGGTGGTAGCCAAAAGCAAAATATTTTTGTGATTGATGATACTTAGTGACTGATTTCTTAACAAGTGATTGATAATCAGTAACTAAGTCAGCATCCAAATGTAATCTGTTAACTACAACTAAATGGATATCCAGATACAATCTGTAAACAAAACTAATTGGTATCCAGGTGTAAGCGGTTACTTTTCTATAATTAATTGATTACTATAACTAGTTGACATCCAGGAGAGTGAATATGGGGTTGGGCATGGGAATGCAAGCTCAGTCACATAGCTGCTCCCACTGATCTCTAATGATTGATTTCACTGAGTTTACTGAGCTCTGCATTGTATACAGTTTGGGTATGCTCACCGATTTCTTATTTCACAAAGTATTACTTAACTGTTTCCTGGCTAATCTCTTGAGTCCATAGTTTAACTAGGTCCTGGCCACTTCACTAGTTCAACTCTTTGCTCCTTCTCCTACCACAAACCATTCCTGGGGAGAATTATCCTTAGTTTGGGTTTTTTTTAAACTTATTTTAAAAAAAAACTCATAATCCAGATATCACCACCTGATTCAGTTTCTACAGTACTCAAATTGTTTCTTCTTGGCTGCATGTAATATTTTCTCCTTGACATGGGAACTCTGGAATTTGGATATAATATTTCTGGGATTTACCTTTTGGGGATCTTTTCCAAGTGGTGATCAGTAAATTATTTCAATTTCTCTTTTGTCCTCTGGTTTTAGCTTATCAGGCATTTTTTTTCTTGAGAATTTCTGGAAGCATTATTGCTAGGTTGATTTTTTGATTGTGACTTTCATGTATTCCATAATTTTTAAATTATATCTCCTGGATTTGTTTTCTAGGTCACTGTTTACTCCAGTGAGATGTTTCACATTGGCTTCTACTTTTTCATTTGTTTTAATCTGTTTTATATTATCTTGATTTCTCATGAAGTCATTAGTTTCCATTTGCTCCAATCTAGTTTTGAAGGAATTATTGTCTTCAGTGAGTTTTTGAAATTCCTGTTCCTTCTGGGTAATCTGGCTTAAGATATTTTCTCCTCATTGGCTTTTTGGGCCTCTTTTGCCATTTAAGTTAGTCTATTTTTAAGGAGTTATTTTCTTCCGTATTTTTTGGGTCTAATTTAGCAGGCTGTTTACTTGATTTTCATGATTTTCTTCCATAACTCTTATTTCTCTTCTCAATTTTTCCTCCACTTCTCTTACCTGATTTTCAAAATCCTTCTTGAGCTCTTCCATGGCCTGCAATAAATTCACAATTTTCTTAGAAGCTTTTGTTGCAGGAGTTCTGAGTTCATTGTCTTCCTCGTGTTCTCTGCTTTGATTCTTTTTATGAACCCAAAAGGATTCTATGGACTGAATATGCTTCCTCTGCTTGCTTCTCTTGGCAGCCAGGTACTTGACTTTTGAGTTTTTTACCATTGCAGAACTCTCCTTGTAGATTGGAGTGCCTTGTCTCAAATCATGGGGTTTTTCCACAAATGTTGTCAGAGGTCTGAGTTGTCCTCTCTATAGCCACCACAAGTTCTGGCACACTGGAGTTTCTCACCCCAGCACCAATACCCAAAACAGTGACCCAGATCCAAGCAGGACAAAACAAGAGTGTTTACCTTTTGAATGGTCACTTGGGGTAGCTCCTGAGGCAGCCACATGGCAGCACCTGCAGCCACTGCCTCTTCTCCCCCTCTTACCCGGGAGGCAGGAGC
>CM053594.1:238150273-238179192 GCA_028646575.1 Pseudocheirus occidentalis | reverse complement strand
CACTGCCTCTTCTCCCCCTCTTACCCGGGAGGCAGGAGCTGGAACATGCTTTTCTATCACTCAGTTCTGTAATGGTAATCAATTTGTTTGGTATACTTAGGTTTAAGTAGATCCTAGTAACTTAGTTCTAAGTATAGAACTAGGTCCATTGGTGAAAACATGTGAATTCCCCTCCTGACGTGGAACAATGCCATTGGCTGAGACACTCCCCTGTTCACTTGGGAGAAGGCCAGTGTTTATAAGCAGGAGAATTTTGGAGAAATAGATTTTGGATTTGGCTCCTCAGTGGCTGACTGAAGACATGAACAGGATGGGACTTTGTTCATTGGTGGCCTGTCTGATCCTTGAGTTCCAGGTAAGAGAATCCTGAAGGATTTGAGGTGTGCTGAATCCGGTGAACTTCAGTGTGTGCCAGGGTTTGCCTTGAGGACTGGACAAGGACTTGGGAGCTGTTCATCTCTGAGGACTGGACAAGAACCTATAAGCTTTCAGCTCCTGAATATAGGTGATTGTCTGGAAGATTCAGGAGGGAGCTGGGACCAGGGAAGGGGATCCAGGGAATCAGAGAGACCACCCAGAGTCAAAGTTAAGAAAAGGCCTCCCCTTGGACCAAACTGATGTTTGTTGGAAATCAAGGGGTGGAAATATTGTGTGGTTGTCTAGGAACTTTGTTTGGAAACTAAAGTTGATGGTTGCCCCAGGAGTGGAAGATCAGTGTATTGTGAATTGTTGATTGAATCAACTCCCTCTTAGGGAGGCTGGGACATTCCCTTTGTTAATTGATTGATTCAATCTCTCATAGGGAAACTAGGTCATTCCTTTGTTAATTGATTGATTGAATCTTAAATTATGAAGCTGGTTTCTCCCTTAGGGAAACCAGCTGATTCTTCTCTTGTTCCTTATTCCTTTCTGTAATAAGATATAATATTGAGACTTTTCTGGTTCTGAAGTTTGTATATGATATTGTGAATTGTTGAAACTGTGAGCATTGTACTGAATAAAGATTTGTAATGGAATAAACAGAGTGTTCACTAATACTGTGTAATCCGAATCTTAAAGGCTGTTCACAGTAGCATTCTCTCAGGAATCTACTGCAGATTGGCTTTACAAGTTCCAACAGAGTTTCCCACTGATATTTTACTTTCTCCTTGGAGTTCATGTATTGAGAAGTCTGGAAATCACCACAGCTGCTGGTGATTCCCTCTCCAGAAGTCTGCTCTGTCCAGTCTGGGGTGCTTTTGTGGCCTAGCCTGGGCATTGCACTGCTCATGTGGGACAGTGTTTGACTCCCAATCTGGTATGATAGACCTTTCCTTTTCACCTGCCAGGCTGCCTTCAGTGGGAGGTTTGTTTCTGTCTGTCACTTTGTGTGTTCTGTAGCTCTAAAATTTGTTCAGAATCATATTTTACGGATATGGGGTTTGGTTGGAGTAGGAACTCATGAAATTCCTTCTTCTACTCTGCCATCTTTGCTCCCCCTGATTGGACACATACTCTTATTCAAAACATATCATTCAAACTCCTCAATCAATATAAAGTACCCATCTAAAGTCTTCTTTCATTTTGATTGGAAGCTAGCTTCGAAGAATCCTTAAATCAATTATCATTAAGGGGCAATCATCTTTAAACAAATCATCCTTAAGTGACAGGGAAAAGTGCAAAGGCCACCTACTCCTAGATCACAGTAAGTTACAATATCATCAAGATTGAGTACCCTAGTAAAGACTCCTTTCAGCTTAACTAGAGGCTGACTTCCAAACTTCATGGCTCCTCTTCCACACTGGAGATTCTTGCCTACATTCTCCCACCTGTTGCAAGGATTCACAGGTAAAAACTCATCACTACTGTTCCCTATTGAAGTTCATGAGGACCACTCCATTTCAATCTCTGTAATTCCAGATACCTTTGAGGGGGATGTATTCTCATCAGGTAAGAATTGACATAAATAGCTTATGAGATCTGTAATGCCATGCATGAGCAGCTTTCAAAAAGAATGCTACTGTGAACAACTTTTAAGTTTCAGATTACACAGTATAGCGAATACTCCATTCATTCCATTACAAATCAAGGCAAACATTCACAACAAATCAAGGTACAGTATAATATTGACTACATTACATCTTATCACAGAAAATCACAATATAGTGTTCACAATAGCTTAACATTAGAATGGCCAAGGGGCGGCTAGGTGGCACAGTAAATAGAGCACTGGCCTTGGAGTCAGGAGTACCTGAGTTCAAATCCGGCCTCAGACACTTAACACAAAAACCTAGCCGTGTGGCCTTGGGCAAGTCACTTAACCCCAACTGCCCTCCAAAAAAGCAAAAAAAAAAAAAAAACATTAGAATGGCCACATATTTAGTGGCCACAATATTTAGAACAAAGAACAAAAGAATAACCATCTCATTTCCACAAGAGGGAAATGCTACTTAATCATTCAATCACTTCACAATAATCAATCTTCCAATCATGGGGCAATCATAGATTAAATTAATCAATCACTTGTTAAGTAGTCACTAAGTGTCATCAATCACAACATATAATCATTAGAAAATTACACAAACCCTCCACCCCTTGGTGTCTAATAAAGTTCAATTTCATCATGTTGACTCAGGGTGATCTGTCAGATTCCCTGGATCCTCTTCCATGGTCCAAACTCCTACTTGAATCCACCAAACTGTCACCAGGATTCAGAAGCAGATGCCTCCCAGGTCCTCGTCCAGTCCTCCAGGCATTTTCTGGTACACACTGAAGTTCACAGGGTCCAACACATCTCAAAACCTTCACCACTTCTGTTCTCAGGAACTCAAGAATCAACCAAGCCACAAACAAAGTCTTAGCATCCCTGTCATGTTTCTTCCTCCAGCAGTTCAGCCAACCCTAGGCCCCAAAAGGAAACTTAGCTTTCCAAGTGGCCATCTCAACTTTCCAAGCAACTTCCATCTTTCACCAGATTCTGGTCTCATAGAAAACTCCAACTCAGTTGTCTGTCCGAGAAGCCCATCTCCCATATGCTGGCACAATCCTGTTTCTTCCACCAGGAGGAAAATTCCTGACTCTGATTCTCTTTCTTTGAAATTCTTATATACACACATTGGCCTCCTGTGTCAGCCAAAGCCCTCCTGCCACCTCAACAGAATTCATGCCCTCTGTTCACACAGGAGATAGAGTTCATACCTTCTGCTTCTTTCACACAGGAGACAAATTTAACACTCTCTGTCTCTTCCAGAGAATATGTAGCTCTTACTTACTATGGGTCAAGTATCTGCTAAATGAATTACCATTACAAGCTCTTCAGAGTTTCTGTTTCTAGGAAAACAAAACCCAACAGTGCTACAAGAATATTTACACATATTGCCAGCACTATTGTCTAAATTCACTTTCTTTCAGACAAATAAACACAAATCAATAGGCAGAGTGATTCTATCTGACAAAAGTAACACTAACACAAGTCAACAAACAGAATGTTTCTGTCTGAGAAAGCAACACAATTCAATATTGTGCTTCTATTTGACAAAGATCATTTTTGGTATTTTAGTACTAAAGCAATTTATTATTGCTCACTACCTTTGCACAATCTGAAGTAGGATTGATGTAATGGAAAGTGCACCAAAACATGGAGTCACCAGACTCCATGAACAGCCATGAACATCCAGAACATGGAGCTCTGATTCCACACTTATTTTCTGTGTCCTTTTGGATAAGTAATTTCACTAGTGCTAGCATTTAATAGCTAACATTTACATAGTACTCACTATCTGTTAGCAACAATTCTAAATGGGTTATGAATATCATTTTTAATCCTCTTAATAATATCAGGAGGTAGATACTGTGATGAACCTCATTTTACAATTGAAGGAGCAGAGGCAGACAGAAATTAAGTGACTTGTCCAAAGACACACAGCTAGTTAATGTGTGCAGCTGGATTTGAACGGTTATTCCTGACTCCAGCCCTGGTTTTTCATCCATTGTGTCTTCTATCCAGTGAAGTGAAACATATCAAAAGGAAACACTAGTTGGAGTAAAAAGAGTCTGTGATTGATTTCTATTGTTTCTAATCTGTGCCACTTTGAACCAATCATTTAAACTCTCTGGGTCATAATTTTCTCATAAACAAGATGACATTTTTGGATTAGATAATCTCTAAGATTTCTTACCCCTAAATCTTATTTTTTCTGGTATGTTTTTTTTTTCTTTCTAATTCTTTATTTCTAATCAGATAATTAGATGATAACACTTCAGGTTTTAAGTTGTCGTATTCTAACTTCATAATATTTCAAAACCATTCCTATATCATTCAAGTACCTCATTGTTCTGTCTAGGATCTTCCCCTTATAATTGATTTTACCCTGATTTTCTGCTTTCTTCTATTAGCTATGGACTTCCCAACCATCAAAACTGTTTTTAATTTTATTTTTTCCCTAGACTTACACATTACAGAGCTGAGTTAAGCCTTGGACTTTACCTTGGCAAGTAGACCTTTTTTTTTTTTACTTGAGAGTGGTTTGTATCTGTTGCTCAACATAATCTCCTGGTTTCTGATCCAGTCACCTGTACAGAAACCTTGCCTAGTTTCTCTTTCTGTTATCTAATTATTACATGGAGTTTGCCCATATAACAGATGTTTTCTGATCTAGTCATATTTACCTCCAAATCTGTCTGTCTTCTAAAGTTGTCTATTAATATTAAAAGCAAAATCATCCTGCCACCCTCTCAGGTTTTTAGCCTCAGTATTACTCTGGACTCCATATCCTCTCTCCCCCAATATATTCAAATCAGTTCCATGTTTCAGCCTCCACAAAGTCTTTCACATCCATACTCTCTGTTTATTATACCACCTTAGATGAAGCTTTCATTACCTCTCCTTTAAAGTACAACAGGGACCTTGTAATTCATCTCCCAATCTCAGGTCCATCCTCCAAGTGGCTGTCACAAAGATTTTCTTTCAGAGACCATCTTATGATGTCACTTTCCTCAATCATACATTATGTGAGACCGTTAAACTGGCCTTCTTTCTGTTCCACACACATCACACTACATCTACTACCTCTGTGTCTTTACAGATGCTGACTCTCATGCCTGGAATACAATCCCTCATCTTTGAGGGATCTGCCAACTATTTCTCTAAGAGGTAGGTTAAGTACCACCTACCATTTACTATTTCCTTCTCTACCACATTTTACAAATGATATAGTAAGTGTCTGAGGTCACATTTGAACTCAGTGTTCCCTGACTCCAGACTCAGAGCTCTAGCCACTGTGCCACCTAAATATCCAAATATCTACATACATACACACATGTATACACAAGCATAAACACATATATAATATCCATACCTATTCATAAAAGTCCTTTTCTTTCTTAAGAGGTGTACTCAAGATATTTTCTATTTTTATTGATATCAAAATACTTTGTATTTAGCCACATTGCATTTATTACATTTTTATTTTTTTAATTCATTTTGTATACGCTTTCATACATCCTTTGTGTTTCCCTTGAAAGCAAAACTCTTAGAAAGTTATTACTTCATTCTTTCTTGTATTATCTTTCAAGGGTAGCACTGTGTCTGGCACATAATAGGCATATAAAGTACTTTTTCAACTTCTATAGACCTAACCTATCAGATTAGTATTCTAGGATCTTGCTTTCCAGACCTGATAGTTCTGAACTTGTCACACCCTTTTTTTCTGGAGTATCTCCCACCTACTCTATGTCCTCCATGTGTTATCCCTTCTTTGCCCCACAGATCACTCACACACACACACACACACACACACACACACACACACACAGCTATGGACATCATCTTTACTTTTATAGCTCTAACTCCTACTTGACTTTGGCTATTAGAAACTTCTCTTAGTTCAATCTATTCCTATGCTCATTCCCAATTCCTTTTTCCATTCTCTCACATCCAAATCCTCACCATCTCTGACCTCAATGACCTATACTGCACCCCCCACATTTTCTACCCATTCTACATTATGCATTCTACACAGTCAACCTACAGCAAATGTCCAAAGAAAATAACGTATATTTATCAGTTTGTGCTTTTATTTACCATGGTGAGAATGTGCATTCAAAGAAGCACAAATATTAACAATTTGTTACAGGCAATATGTCCCTAACAGACATATAACATAACAGAATATACACAAATATTTTGAAAATTCATTGCTATAACCACATATGCTATAACCACAGTCTGTGCCTTCAGCCTAATTGTTAAGTTGAACAATGAAATAAGAGGAAAAGAAAAGCCCACAAGCAAATGTAATGCAAAACAATATGAAAGTACATTAAAGATGCAAACTTAAAAGTTCACAGAAGCAGGGGTGGGGAAATGAGGGGACACTTATCTATGAGTGTAACAAGGGTGGCATGGAAGAGGGGAACATAATTGGGTGTGTATTAATTTCTATTGTGAGCTCAGAAAAATCTAGTTGTAATTTCTCAGTTTGAATTAGTTTAATTGTGTCTTAAGCAATGAATGAATGAAATGGTGACTTTCATCAATATGCTCTATGTCGGAAAATGTGCTACAGGTACAGACATATCTGTGGAGTCTCATTTGTTCATACAGACCCAATGATAAAGATTAATCTGGGCATCTTGGTCTGACAAGTTGTCTGCAATAATGCCATAATCCTTTAGCAAATTACATACCTTTAACCAAAACTAAATATTTTATTGTTGTAATTAATACATTTTTTCACTTTCTGAAAAAAGTAAAAGTATGGCAGTATATATTGACTTTTGTACTTATTTCAAATGACATGGTCTTTCATATATATAGTTCTTAAAATTTGGGATCAGTTATAACTCTTTTAACTAAAAACTTCTGCTTCCCCTAAAATTGACTTTTCATACAGATAATATGTGAAAGCTCATGGTTTTGTATTATTTTATAAGACATTTTCCTCAAAATAATCTTTAAAAATGAATATATTCTCATTTTATATGTAAGAAAAATTAAGATCAAAGAAGCAGAGTAACAATTATCATTTAATCAGCAAAAGAGTATAGAAATTGTTTCCCCTAAGACACTTCACCAAGAATTCCAAAAAAATAAATATGTGCCAGGAGTTCCAAAATCTGAATTCACAAGAAAACAAGACAGAAACATCACAAAAATTAATAACTTCATGAATTAACATGAAATAATTGAAATAGTATTGCTTCCACACAATGCCCAGTACTTGTCTAGGCATAGCAGTCTCAGTGGGTTATGATTCAAGGCCCATCTATGGGAGTCCCTCAGTATTTGGCCATAGTACTGACAGTCTGTATCTCCTACTCCTACCTATGAGAGATAGAAAGTGCTGATTCAGTCCGTCCACGTAGCAAAGGAATAAAACCTTTATGGGGAGAGGGTAATGAGGATATACAAAAGACATGTTGGCACAGAACTTTCAGAAACTGAATAGATGTGTTAGTCTTGTCACCTAAGAATTTAGTAGTCTCCCTTATTCCCTAAAATGATAAATATAAAGAATTTAAAGAAACGTAAGAATCATAAACTGATTCAAAGTGAAGTAAGCACAACCAGAAGAATATATGTAATGACTACAGCAATGTAAAGGAAAATGAATTATATATAATTATGTTGATATAAATAATTGAATAGTTGAATAAATAGTTGAATAGTTGAAATTGAAAATCATTGAAAAAATGTATCTCCCTCATTCAATTGGTAAGGTAGGGGATAAAATATATAGTCATGCATAGATGTCATATATAGCTGACATGTGTCTTGATTTTTGCTGATCTTATTTATTCTTTTTCTTGTTGTTGTTGTTCTAGTTATACAGAAAGACTTAATGACATTAGCATAGGGATATTAATATGATGGAAAAAATATGAGCATCAAAGGCAAAACATCAAAAGCACAGAATAATATAGACAATAAATATAAATGTTAGAATTTTCATCCTGCTTTTTTGGTACCAAATTTAGCATATTTTCTTTATTTTTTGGAGGGGGGAGGTGGGGAAAGTAGGGCAAAGAGGGTTAAGCGACTTGCTCAAGGTGACACTGTTACTCTTATGTTAAGTGACTGAGGCTGAATTTGAACTCAGGTGCCCCTGACTCCAGGGCTGGGGCTCTATTCATTGGACCACCTAGTCATCCCACCAAGTTTAGCATTTTCTTCACTGTGTGACACTGACATTTGCTTGTTTCTCTCAGAATATTTAGGGAATAATGATGGATATTTTGATCCATGTAAAATATTAATACCATTTAGAGCATTTAAGAAATTATTTTAAAAGATATGCTTTGGAATTTCCTTGATATTTCAGAGCTAGTGTCTAACTATGGTTAGCAAACTGGTTTAGCACCTAGCTCAAAAAGAGTAGTTTAAAATACCAATTAGTAACTACTAAGTGTCTGACCATGTTAGAAGGGATGATAGATTATTTACTTGAAACATTTTTTTCCTCTTTAGGGACCATAATATAAACACATGCAATTTAATAATGATATTATAAATAAAAGTAAAACATAAGTGATTATTTGCCAGATTTAATTTATGAATAGTGTGCACATGAACATCACTGATCATTAATAAATGAATCCATGAGTAGTTTTCACACGAAAGTTTGAACTGTTTCATTTTGGCTCACATAATAAAACTGTTAAAATTCTAATTCAAATTTGTTAATACAGAATGAAACATTCATTAAGAAGGGGGAAAAAAGGTATAGCATAATAATACTACATTTGTCAGTTTTCTGATAACTTAAGACACATTGGGGCTGAAAGAGCAAGAAAGTAGGAGAAGATTTAAGAGCTCCCTATGGAGATGTTACAAAACCTGATTTATTTCTTACTTAGAACCTTATCTCAGGATGTTATTGACTAAATTAAACTAAACTCTTTTTTTTTGCTTTTTGGAGGTCACTTGGGGTTAAGTGACTTGCCCAAGGTCACACGGCTAGTTTTTTTGTGTGTGTGTTAAGTGTCTGAGGTCAGATTTGAACTCAGGTACTCCTGACTCCAGGGCCAGTGCTCTATTCACTGCGCCACCTAGCCGCCCCTAAACTAAACTCTTTAAAAATAAAGCTGAAATTTTTCTTAACATTTTCACAGAAAACAGAAGATCAGAAATTACAGATTTTGGATGTAAAAGAGAAATCATAGAAGTAAATACCATAAATAACAAGAGAAACAATAGATGACCAAATCAGATGATTAGTAGAAAACATTCTTGTCCACATTCCAGTTGGACCAAATGGTCTCTGAGGTTTCTTTCAACTGTGAGATTCTGTGTCAGCCGGAAATTAATGCAAGATATAGAGAAGGAAAAATAAATAAATCGTCTCCCCAGGAAACTTGCCTCTTTCACTTTATCTTTAATTTATTAATCATTTTGCCATTTAAAAACATTTCAGTATCTTAGTCAATACGCATTTGTTAAGCATGTACTATGGGTAAGGCACTGTGCTTTCAAATGCTAGGATATAGAGAAAGGAAAGAAAAAAAAGTAAAAAGGCAATCCCTTCACTCAAGAAGTTCAAAACCTAATTAGGGAAGACAATACACAAAGTTAAGTTGAAAATTATATTGGGGCAGAAAGAGATACCTAGCCTCATGGCATATTGGATAAGCCAGCTACAAAATGAATGGCTGACTTTCATGGGTGTCCTCCTATAACAGCACCAACAACACTGGCATGCCCTGGATGGCTGTTAGACAGGTTCTTTGATATGCTTTCCTAAAGAAAAGCAACTTTAAAGGGGTGAACAATCTTACTTTAATTAAACATATGTATAATTTACATATTTCAGGGGAAAAGTCAGCACACTGAACTTCAGAGAAAATGCAAGCAGAAATTATAAGCAGAAATGACAAGAAGAGAATTTAGTATAGATTAACAGACTGCTCCATCTGTGTGACCATAGAAATATATACATAGTTACCAGAGAGAAAAACACCAACATCTGAGTTTATGAAACTGTGGGAAAGGGCTGGGGGAAGGGCTCTGTAATGCTTACCCAGTCTCCTCTGCCAAATCACAGGAACATTCTTCCAATGAGTCAACCCAAAAACAAAACTCTGACTTCGGAGTATATATAGAATTCTCCCAGCCAGAGGGCATCACAACCCTCCCTCATGACCCAGTGCCTAATTAGAAATTAGCAAAATATGTGGGCCTTCCTATAAAACAATCCTCTTCTAATCAAACTTCCCTTAACAGGCTCCACCTGAGGCCTATTTATGGGAGGGGGAGCATATTCAATTCATGTTAACATGACAACTCCTTAAATGGAGATCCTGGCAGGAGCTTTCAGCTGTTCACCCTCTTGTCAGATGGAACAAAGGTTCCTGGTGGGTAGAGTGTACCTCCAACATCTCCTTACCTATTGAGTCCTTCTATGCCGTCAAAAAACATGTTCATCTTGAAGACTTCACCACCTTACAACTCTTGACAAGTTTTCTGACAGTCTTCTGCTAGATATGCTCTCTTTCCTTGGATTTCTTGATATTTCTCTTTCCTGTTTTTCCTTCTTCCTGTCTGACCACACCTCAGTCCCTTTTTTAAGATCATCATCCTCTTTCCACCCACTAAGAATGGATTTTGGTCTCCCTCTAAAATTGTGTCCTGACCTCTTTTTTCTTTTGTTATTTTTTTCTTCTCTCTTCCCTACTCCCCCGGCCCTCCACTTTATGATCTAACAAACTCTTATGCCTTCAATTATATTTAATTATCATCTACAAACAAACGAATCCCAAATCTATGACCTAACTTTATCTTCACCCTATTCCAATATTCAATATGATTCAAGGAGGACATCTTCAAAAGAATATTTCGTTGACTTCTCAAAATCCATATACCCAAACTGGAATTCTACAGAATTTCCAGATAACTGTCCAACTAATATTCCTAGAGAACAAATCTAACCATATAGCTTTCTGTACAAAAAACTTCTCGGGCTGTTTTTCACTTAAAATTCTTCAGAATCTGATTCCACTTTGTGAAGATTGATTTGCCCTCAAAAGCTCTACATTTTACCTAACTGGCTACTTACTGATCCCCATTCCTACAGTCCATTTCTCCTACCCATTACTTTGCATAGAATGTCCAGAATACCTGAAATACACTCCTTCCTAAATTCAAGCTCTTGGACCCGTGAGTCATTGGTTCTAAACTCATGCCACCTTTGTCACAGAAAAGCTTCCTGATCCATTAATTATTCATGCCACCCCAAGTAACTGTATATTTATTTAATATATACTTACAATAGAGCAGGGAATGTTATATCTTTGTATTTGAAATCACTGATGCTTTAGAATGCTTTTAATTAATTCCTTGCTTGATTGTTCAAGTTTTTTTTTTATTTCTGTTCAGGACAGCATGATCATTTTTCAAGGCACCATACTGAACAAAATTGAAATAATCTCTGGTCCTTCACATTCCATCATTTTTAATGCCCCACCATTTGCTGAGTTGATCCTTTTTTTCAATTCTCCTCATTTGTTTCCCTCTTACTTAGCTCCTAGGCTTGCCTAAACCATTTTGTAGGCATGCCTTTGAGATAATTGGAGGCTCTGTTCCAGACCACTACAATAAAGCTAATAAGACCAGAAAGCAAGTCACACACTTATTTCTGTTTGCCAGTACATGCGCATTTTATGTTTACAGTATGTAGTCTACTTGAGTTTGCAATAATATTTTATCTAAAAATAGGATACAAAAATACTCTATTGCTTAAAAAAGTTACTAATCACTGTGTAAGCCTTCAGGGAATTGTTATCTTTTTATTAGTGGAGGTTCTTGCCTCAATGTCAACAAGCAGGATGTTGGTTCCTGAATGTTGGGGTGGCTGCGGAATTTTTTTAATACGGCAACATTGAAGTTTGTCAAAATGACCGACTCTTACTTTCACTTGAACACTTAACGGTTATTCTAGATTTATAAGTTGGCCTTATTGGAATATTTTTGTGTCTTACAAGACAGGGAGGCCTGAGGATATGGAGAGAGATGGGATTAGCAGTAAGTTGGTAGAGAAGTCAGAACATACACAGAACTTATCAATTAAGTTCACGATTGTATGTGGGTGAGTTTCTTGGCAGCCCAAAGTAATTGCAATAATAACATCAAAGGTCACTGATCAGAGATCACTGCAAGAGATAGGACAATAATGAAAACAGTTAAAAATAATAGAAGAATTACCAAAATGTGAATCAGAGACATGATATGATCAGATGCTGTTGGAAAAATGGTATCAAGAGAACTTACTTGAGGAAGGTTTGCCTAAAACTTTCAATTTGTAAAATAAATGGAGATATACCTGTTTTTACTTTAATTGGTCTTCCTTCTTCCATTCTTTCTCATATTCAATCTGCTTTTTATACTGCTATCAAAATAATATTCCTTATTTATAAAATGTGAATAATAATATCACTTACCTCAGAGAACTGTTATAAGGATCAGATAATACAGCTAAAGTATTTTTCAAACCCTACTGGGCTACTGGGGTTGGTAGGTAGGGGAAAGATGGGGAGAAAATTTGTAACTCAAAATCTCACGGAAATGAATGATGTAAACTAAAAATAAAAACAAAAGCTAATAAAGCAAAGA
This sequence comes from Pseudocheirus occidentalis, assembly GCA_028646575.1. NCBI lineage: Eukaryota > Metazoa > Chordata > Mammalia > Diprotodontia > Pseudocheiridae > Pseudocheirus > Pseudocheirus occidentalis. The sequence goes on along the minus strand of CM053594.1, from coordinate 238,166,609 downwards.
AACTAAGAAAAAAATAAAGTACAATAGAAGAGATACAGGTTATTTTGATTCAATATTTTTAAGCAGAACCAGGAGTAATGGAATGTGTAAGGAGGCAGATGACATAGGCTTAATTAATTCTAAAAAATATCATGGAGCAGTGACATGGAGCAGTGAATAGAGCACTGGCCCTGGAGTCAGGAAGACCTGAGTTCAAATCCAGCCTCAGACACAATGCAAAACTACCTGTGTGACCTTGGGCAAGTCTCTTAACCTAAATTCCCCTAATGTCCCAACTCCAAAAAGGAAAAAGAATCAGAGAAGTTACCTTGTCTTTTTTTTAATTAATGTAATTTTTTTATTTGTTTTCATTCATTTCCATTAAATTTTCCCATCTTTCCCCTACCCCACCTCCAAAACAACACTCCCATTTTAAAGCCCCTCCCCTGATCTGCTCTCTAACTTTCTGGTAGGGCAGGGAGGGTCTCCCTACCCCAGATCCTGTATATCTTAATTCCTAGTTGCATGTATTGCAGAGGTTTAAATGCTAGATTCTTGTGGTTCCTCCCTTGTCACCCACCCCCACTTGAAGGACAAGCAATTCAATACAGTCTGTGCATATGTAATTACACAGGACACCTTCACAGTGGACATGTTGTGACAGTCTGATCATATGTCCCTCCTTGCTATACCTCCCCCCTTGTTCTGTTCTCTATCCTGTCCCTGTCCCTTTACTGAAGTGTGTGCTTCCAGCATCCCTACCCCAGACCCTGCCCTCCCCTCTGTCATCCCGCCTCTCATCCTCATACCCCCTACTCTCCTGTGTGACATGATACCCAGTTTAGAGTATATGTCATTACTTCCCTAAGCCAGTTTCAATAAGAGTAAATGAAAGTAAAGTTGTAACATTTATCCCATGCCTCTTCTATATGGGATGATTAACCCCATTGCGTCTCTCCCTGTCTCCTCTCATTCTACTCCTCTCCCACCTTAGAGTTTCACCTTTTAAAGTATCATCCCCGTGTAATCAATTGATCCTATACCCTCTCTCATATGTGTTAGTATACATACATACTTACATACATATATATATATTTGAATTCCCTTCCCCTATCCTCATACTAAGAAAAGTTTCATAAGTTACTATTATTGTTTTTCCATAGTGGTATTTAAATAGTTCAAATTTGATAAGTTCCTCATAATTTCTTTCCCATGTTTACCTTTTCATGCTTCTTGTGTTTGTCAAATTTTCTGTTTAGTTCTGTTTTTTGTCTGCAAAAATGCTTGAAAGTTTGCTTTCTATTCTTTTCATTTCTTTGTAACTGTTTAATAGTATCTTGGTTTCTCATAAAGTCATTAGCTTCTACTTGCTCCACTCTAATTCTTAAGAAATTATTCTCTTCAGAATGCTTTTGAGATTCTGTTTCCATCTGGGAAATTTGACTTTTTAAGGCATTCTTCTCCACGTTGGCTTTCTGGGCCTCTTTTGCCATCTGAGTTAATCTATTTTTTAAAGTGTTGTTTTCTTCAGTCAGGTTGTTGACTCTCTTTTCATGATTTTCTCGCATCATTCTCATTTCTCTTCCAAATTTTTCCTCCACTTCTCTTGTTTGTTTTTCAAAGTCCTTTTTCAGTTGATCTATACCTTCTAGGTATTCTTCAAGTGTCTTGGAAGCTTTTGGTGTGGCAGTTCTGACTGTTTTGTCTTCCTGCCTTTCCATGCTTTGATCCTTTTTGTCTGCAAAAAAGGATTCTAGAGTTTTACTGTTGTTCTTATTTTGCTTCCTTATCCTCATATTGGCCAGTCAATTAATTGGTTGTTTTTTTAGCTTTGTGGAACTTTGCTTCCAGGGGGAAAAGCTCTGTTCCAAATCGCTGGGGTTTTCCCAGCTGCTGCAGCTATTAGCGGGGTGTTGCTGCCCCCTGCCCAGCTTTGGCTTGCTGAGAGCCCACCCCAGGACCACCACCGAAGACCACGGTCCAGATCCAGGTCACTCAACTCAAGAGCACTTTGCCCTGATCAATTGATTCAGCTCCCTTTCAGGGTCCACAGGCCAGGGGCTCTGAAGCAGCCCAGTGGGGGCAGCCAATGGTTACAGAAGTTCCTGCTCTTCCCTCACTGCTTCCTTGCCCAGGGTGCAGATGGGCCAAACTGCTTTTCCTCCCCCAAATCTAGTTTCAAAATTTCACTTTTACTGACCATCTCTGATCCTAGTTTGCTAGATGTGAAGATCACTTCAGATGCTGTAGATCTGCTCCCTGGGGTAGACTCACAGTGCTGCGGCTTGGGAGGCTTGGCTCCTCCCAACCACCCTAGGGCCTGGCTGTGGTTTTGGTTTTCAGGCTGGTCTGGTCTTCCCTGCCTGACTGCTGCATGAACTGCTCCTGCCAATCTGCCTTTCTTTAATCCTTATTTTTCACACCTTGATAGATGTGGAGTTGCATGAGGTGCAGTAGATCTTCTCTCTTGTAGACTGGTTGAGGCCTGGCTCAGCTCATCCCCACCACCCTGGGGCCTGGCCACGTTACAGTTTCAGGCTGGGCTGGTCTCAGCTCACGGCCTGACACAGTGAAACCCTCCTGCCAAGCTGCCTTCAGCAAGAGATGTTTTTTCTGCATTTTTGTGAGTTTGGGAGCCCTAGAATTTGTTTAGGGTTATATTTTATGGGTGTTTATGGTGGCTGTGTGTGAGCAGCAGAACCTTCCTGCTTCATTGCTGCGATCTTGGCTCTGCCCCCCTATATTCTTTAAAGTAAGAGAAGAAAAGGGAAAGAAAAGTTGATGGATAGATAAAAGGCAAGGGAAGGAGGAAGGAAGAAATTGTAGGGTAAAGGGACAAAAAAAGGGGAGGGGTCCTGATAAAAAGGAGGGAAAATTAATGAAGGTGATAGTAAGAATCAAAGCATGAGGGACGGCTAGGTGGTGCAGTGAATAGACCTGAGTTCAAATACACCCTCAGACACTTAACACAAAAAGTATCCATGTGACCTTAGGTAAGTGACTTAACTCCAATTGCCCTCTAAAAAAGCAAAACAAAAAAGTGAAAAAATAATAAAAAAAAAGAATCAAAGCATGGGCGAGGAGGTAAAGGGTGAAAGGAAAGAGGAAAGTATGGACAGGTGGGAAAAGAGGATGGAGAGAAAGACACTGAGTATTCTTGTGTGTTTCTTCTCCATGTACTATTAGTGATTGATTGATTGCTGTTCCTTCTCTAAGGGGCCAAAAATGATATGATTCTGCTAGAATGAAGTTTCAATGTGTTTGACTGTGTCTGATCAGAGTAATATGAGCTTGGAATGCTCTACCACAAGTTGGACAAAAAGATTCCATGTGAACATTTGTGGTGGGTATTTTAAATGTGCACATCTTGCATTTCCTATCAGCTGTTTTACTTTTTCTTTGCTCAAAGAGCACAGAATCTTCTTTGATGTGGGCACATCAAGCTGAATTGTGCTGTGCCAGTGTCTCCCGTGCCACACAATCAGTTCCAAAGTTCTTGAGAGAGACCTTAAGAGTTTCCCCATATCTCTTCTTCTGACCACAATATAAATGTTTTCCCAGTGTGAATTCTCCGTAAAATAGGGTGGGTTTTTTGTTTTGTTTTTTTGGCCTGAGTGCATTTTGCATTCTAACAATGTGACCAGTCCATCAGAGTTGTGCTGTCTGAAGAAGAGTTTGGATGCTTGGTAGTTTAGTTGAATAAGGACTTCAGCGTCTGGTACCTTATCCTGCCAGGTGATCTTTAGAAATTTCCTAAGATAATTCAAATGGAAATGATTTACTTTCCTGGCATGACAATGGTACACTGTACAGGTTTCACAGGCATACAATAATGAGGCCAACACAACAGCACTCTAGACTTTCAGTTTGTTAATCAGTCTAATACTTTTCTCTCCCATATTTTCCTTCTCAGCCTCCCAAATGCTGAGCTACAAGTTTAAAAAATTACAAGTATTGTCTACCCATGTATGGATGTAAACAGCTCAGTTCCATCAAATTCCTTATGTTTTCTTTTACCCTTTTAGTCTTCTCTTGGGTCTTGATATAAGAGATTTAATTTTTTGTTCAATTGTGGTATACTTATGGAAGCTTCAAATGCTTCTGTTTCATTGAATGACGTTTCCCCATTGAAGTATTATGCTTAATTTTGCTGGGTACACAATTCTTGTAGTTCTAGATCTTTTACCTTCTGGAATGTCATTTTCCATGACCTCTGTTCATTTAATGTTTCAGCTGCTAAGTACTTGGAGTTTTTATTTTGGTCTTTTTTTCCAGACATGATCTAAGGATTCTTCCAGTGACTAATTTGCTTTCTGGTTGTAGGATATCAGGGTAGATTTACTTCATAATTTCCCAAAAGACCAATGATTCTGACATTGCCTTTCTTGAACCTGGTTGAACCTTGCTCTCATAGTTGACACAAAGAGGGAATAACAATCACAATCAGTTGTTTATAGAAATCTATCATACTCTATAAGTAAGAGGAGAAAGGGGAAAGAAAAGAGGAGGGGTGGATTATGGGCAAGGGAAGGAGGAGGGAAGAAATTGTAGGGGAAAGGGAAAAGAAAAGGTCAGTTACTCTTATGAGGTATTTTTCTTTTTCTTCTAATTTTTCATTCTTTTGAATTTCCCTGACTCATTTTTTGATATCTCATTCATTCACTTGTTTCACTTGCCCAATTCAAACTTTTTAGAAGATTTTCTTCAAGTATATTTTGTACTTTCCCCACCCACTACCCCTGTTTGTCCAAGATAATGTTTTAGGAAGTTCTCTTTTTCCATGCTTTTTTTTTCATACTTCTCTTACATGCCTCTCATTTATTTTCTCGATTTTTCTTCTAGGATTTCTAATTTCCTTTTTGAGCTCTTCCATGAGTTCCTTCCGGGCTTGAGATTGCTTCCTGTTTATCTTTAGGGTTCTTCCAATAGGTGTTTTGATATTGTCCTCTTCTGAATTTTTGTCTAGATTTTTCCTTTCACCAAAATAACTTTCTATGGTCAGATTCTTTTTTGTTGTTGCTGTTTTCTCATCTTTTTTGGCCTTTTCCTTTCTTTTAACCTGGAGATCCTACTTTAAAGTAGAAGGGGCACAGTCTCTGGATTCTTGTGCTCTAGGTCCTGGATCTTTTATGGTGCCACACTAAAGTAGCCCTGATACCCAGAGGAGACCCTTGTGCTTGCTGGTTTTGTGAGGGGGTGGGGTACAGTGTGGCTGGTGCTGTTGGAAGAAGTAGGGGTTTGGCAACTTATCTAGTGATGAACTGTTGTCCTAGTGCTAGTGCTGAAGCTACGCTATAGCACTTAGCTATCTGGCCACTGGAAAATGCATGTTTGTCTATGGTTGTAATGAAGCTCATGGTGGTTCTCAGAGCTGGAGTCTACCCATTCCTCTGGCTTTATTGCTTCATTTGGGTCGGTCTGGACTTGGCCTTTTCTTGCTCCACTGCATTGGGGCTCAGGATCTCCAGCTGGTTTGCTGAGGTGGATCTTACTGCTAACTTGCTTGAACCCTTCTGTTCTGTACTGTGCCAACACTTTTACCCAGTTGAATAGACCTTTCTTGCTGATCTTCCAAGTTTCTTGGATTGAAAGATTGTTTAACTCCCCTCCTGGTTCCACTCCTCCAGGATTTGTTGGGGGTTGCAATTTTATGGTGGTCAGGAGGTAAATATGGGAGATTTACAGTGACCTCCTTCTAATTCAGACATCTTGGCTCCTAGAAGTCCCAAAACTGACATTTTTATGAGTACATTTAGAGTTAACATGTATTTTTAAAAAGTTACACAAAGAAGGTCATGATGGGAGTGGTCTCAGCTTGACGAAAGTTTTTGTGGGAAAAAAATCTAGGAATATAGGTTTTTTGCAAGCTCTATAACAAGTGTTGTAGTTGAGTCAAAAGAATCTCTGTAGTCTTAAATTGTATAAATAGAGGTTCAGTGTCTAAAATTAAGATTCTTCTAATATCCTATATAGCTAATCTATAATAGCCAAATATTTATATATTCCCTGGTATGAGGGTAAAATGTTTGACAACCAGGTCTCCAAGGAGAGATGCATGAAACATTTATAAGTTCGTCTGCATTATTAACAGTTCTCCAAATGTTTTTTAAAGTCAAGAAAATTAATTTAAAGCAGTCTAACTCTGATTTGTAGTGTTGGATGATTTTTGTGTATAAAATCTCACAATGAAAATTTCGCAGGTTTCCTGAAGCCAGTACACGGTGGCTTCAGCATGAGTGTGTATAACACACACATGTATGTATATATGTATATATGTATATATACATATATACATACATGTATGTGTATATGTATATATACACATACACACACTATCTATCTATTTATCTATCTAAACTAATTTGTCTAATGACAGATCCAAATCTATAGTACATCTAACTAACTATTAATGAATATCTAAATGCCATCTATATACCTATTTTCTTTAGACTTAGCAAATAATAAGCTTTGCTTCATTGGATGTTTTTGCATAGCAACTGTATAGTCATTTGTTGGAGATTTGTAGAAAAGATTCCTGTTCAGGTACCTTTTTGATTAGAGATCTTCTGAGCTTGCTATGCTCTTTGAGGTTCTATTACTTTGTGAAAGTAGTTGATGCTGTATATAGTTTTTATGATTATGACGATGATGATGATGATGATTAATTAATTCATTAATGAATTTGTTTTCAACATTAATTTCCACAAGATTTTAAGTTCCAAATTTTCTGCCCATTTCTTCCCCTCTCCTCAAGGTGGTATGCATTCTGATTACCTCTTCCCCCAGTCTACCCTCCCTTCTATCACTCCTTTCCCCCCATTATTTTTTGTGCAGCAAAATATATTTCTATACCACATTACCTGTATATGTTATTTCCCAATTGCATGTAAAAACAATTTTTAACATTGGTCTTTAAAACTCTCAGTTCCAAATTCTCCCCTCTCTCCCCTCCCCACCCACTTTCATTGAGAAGGTATGCAATTCAATATAGGTTAAATATGTGTAGTTATGCAAAACATTTCCATAATAGTTATGTTTTGAAAGACTAACTATATTTCCCTCCGTTCTATCCTGCCCTCCATTTATTCTATTTTTCTCCTTTAACTTTGTCCCTTTTCAAAAATGTTTGATACTGTCTATCCCCTCACCCAATCTGTCCTCCCTTGTACCCCTCCCCCATTCCCTTATCCCCTTATCTCCTACTTTCTTGTAGAGTAAGATAGCCTATTGAATGTGTATATTATTCCGTCCTTAAGCCAAATCCAATGATTGTAAGGTTAGTTCATTCCCTCTATCCCCCCCTTTCTTCCCCTCCATTGTAAAAATTTTTTGCCTCTTTGATGTGAAATAATTTACCTCATTATATCTCTCCTTTTCTTATTCTCTCTACATTTTCCTCTTACCACTTAATTTTATTTTTATATATATCATTCCTTCATATTCAACTCATTCTGTGTCTTCTTTATATCTATCTATCTATCTATCTATCTATCTTTCCACACATCTATCCATCTCTCTATATATATTCCATCCAACTACTCTAATACTCAGAAAGGTCTTCTGAGTTACACATATCACCTTTCAATGTAGGACTGCAAACAGTTCAACTTTAATAATTCCTTATGGTTTTTCTTCCTGTTTACCTTTTCATGCTTCTTTTGATTCTTATATTTCAAAGTCAAATTTTCTATTCTACTTGTTCTTTTCATCAAGAATATCTGAACGTCCTCTATTTCATTGAATGCACACTTTTCCCCTTGAAGTATTATGCCAAGGTTTTCTCAGTAGGTGATTCTTGGTTTTAATCCTAGCTCCTTTGACCTCCAGGATATCATATTCCAAACTCTCCAGTCCCTTCATGTAGAAGCTTCTAGGCCTTGCATTACCCTGCTAATGTTTCCACAATACTCAAATTGCTTCTTTTTGTCTGTTTGTAATATTTTTTTCCCTTGATCTGTACTTTTGCTTAATGGGAAGGTGTTCCCCATCTGTTTAATGGGCCCATGTGACCTGCTTGAGTAAAAGAGAAACCTGAGTCACATGAGCCTGTGGAAGAACAAGCTGACCAATGGAGGGGCGGGGCAGGAAGGTTGGAGAAAAACTGGGAGGAAGTTGGTGAGAGCACTTTGAGCTGAGGGGGAGAGAGAAGAAGCAGGCAGTGACCTATAAGTGTTTGATTCTGGCCTGGTCCTAGCAGGAGGAAGGTTTGGGTATGATTGTGCCCTCTGCCTTGTTACTGTATGTGGATTTATTTGCTGTTTAGATGAATTTGATTTTCTGTTGTTAGAATTCGACTTTCTGTTGTCTGAATAAATATTTTGTTTCTCTCTTACATGTGAAGAATATGTTATATTTTCCAATTGAGAATTGCACCAGCATATTCATAGCCATCATAGGGGCTGTGATTATTACATTGGTACTACAGAACTCTGGAGTTTGGCTGCGACATTCTGAGGAGTTTTCCTTTTGGGATCTTTTTCATGAGTTGATCAGTGAATTCTTTCAATTTCTATTTTACCCTCTTGTTTTATACTGTCAAGGAAGTTTTGCTTGATAATTACTTGAAAGATGATGTCAAGTATGGCTTATCATGGCTTTCAGATAGTCCTTTAAATTTTTAAATTTTCTGTCCTGAACTTATTTTCCAAGTCAATGGTTTTTCCAATGAGGTATTAAACATTGTCTTTTTTTTCATGCTTTTGGTTCTGTTTTATACTGTCTTGACTTCTTGTAACGTCATTAGCTTCCATTTGCTCCATTCCAATTTTGAAAGAATTATATTCTTCTATAAACTTTTGAACCTTCTTTTCCCTTTGGCAAATTCTGCTTTTTAAAGCATTCCTCTCCTCATTTGCTTTTTTGACCTCTTTTGCCAGTTGGGTTAGTCAATTTTTAAGGTATTATTTTTTTCAGTATTTTTTGTGTCTCCTTAAGGAAACAGTTTACAACATTTTTCATTATTTTCTTGCATCACTCTAATTTCTCTTCCCAATTTTTCCTCTACTTACTTGATTTTTAAAATCCTTTTTGAGCTCTTCCATGACTTGTGACTATATTTTTCTTGGAAGCTTTTGATGCAGGAGATTTGACTTTTGTTGTCTTCTTCTGGTTGTATGTTTTGATCTTCTCTGTCACCAAAGTAAGATTCTATAGTTTGAGTTTTTGTAAGCTGTTCATTTTCCCAGTCAAATATTTGAGTTTTTAATTCTTTGCTAAAGTAGAATTCTGTTTCCAGTATGTAGGGTGTCCTGAGATTTTGTGCAACTGTTTTCAGAGACAGTTCTAGGAACCTATAACTTTTCAGTTCTTCCAAGGTGGTACAATCAAAAGAGAGGTGTTTACTCCTTTCCTGGCCTGTTCCCTAGTCTGTGAGTGGCCAGAAGCACTTTTCTTCTGCCTTGCCCATATAAGGAGAAACCCATTTCTACAGCATGACAAGCTCCAGTGCCCTTCCTCACCCCATAACCACCACCCAGGTTTATGACCAATATCCAAGCAGGGTAAAGCAAGAGAATCCTGTATCAGTGACAGCAAATTTATCCTTTAAATTGCCCTCTGATCAGCTGCTAGATCCCCACAAAGACTGTTACCTGGGAGCTCTGGAAGTAGTAGCTGCTTCTTTTGCTGACGTCTCCACTTCCCTGGGATAGGGCTGGACTTTTCACCTTTTTCACCCAGGTCCTACACTGGCCTTCTAGGCTGTCCTTGTTTTTTTGTGGCCGCAAAATATCTGAAAACCGCCACGGTGGTCAGTAATTAGTCACCTGGGTCTGGCTCTGTCCCTGTCTATGCTGGCATGGCCCATACTATACTGCACTCTGCTGCCAGCGTGGTGTGATACATCCTCCCTGTTGACCTTCCAGGATGTCTTGGGCTGGAGATTTTATTTCATTCTGCCATTTTGTGGGTTCTGCAGCTCTAGAAGTTGTTTAGAGTCATTTTTTATAGCTATTTGGAGGGTTGGGGAAATCTCTAGCAATTCCTAGCCTTTACTCCTACATCTTACATCTGTCCCCCTCTGCATTTAGCTTTTTAAATTAAAATATAGAGAGGGATAAGTTTTGAATTATCTATATATGCTGGGTCATATACATTATTTGATTTCAACTTTGCCATTAAATTATATCAGAGACTATCTCAACTTCCTAATAGTTAAAACTGCATGTGACATAACACATGTCAGAGATAAGGTTATATTCTCTCTCTCTCTCTCTCTCTCTCTCTCTCTCTCTCTCTCTCTCTCTCTCTCTGACACACACACACAGACATGTGTTTTGTAGCAGATGTTGCCGTAATTCTAAAAATATGTCACTACTAAAGCGATTTAAAATCTTCTGGGCAAATAACCAATGTTAAATATCATAAATTTATGGAACCAGATAAGGAAATTTTTGGCAGTATTACCTTCATTTAAGGCTAATAATTTAATAGCTCTGAGCAATTCAAACATACATGTACCTCAATGCCTCTTCAGATTTTATGAATTAAACTAGCATATGTGCATATATGTCTATATCTAAACATAGCTTATGGTTCACTTATTTATGAATAATGTATGTTATATGTATGTACATATGTGTAAATGCAAATATATTGTGGTGTGTGTACATGCATACATCTGATGGATGTCAGTAGTGGATGTGTTGATATTTACTAGTATATCCTTACCATAGACACATGCACACTAATACACATTTTCATGTATGTTTTTCTTTCACTTTAAAATATTTCCATATTTGAAGTTTTACATTACAGTGTAGGTTCTCAAATCAAATAATTTAATAAATAATGTTTATCAGAATGTGGGGTAGAAGGAAATTAAATAGACCTGGATTCATAAAACATAAGTTCAGTTCCATCTCTAATATTCAATAGTTGTGTGAGTTGTGATAGTTGCTTTTATATGAGTTTTCTTTGCTGAAAAATGGTGATTATTATCATACTTGTACTACTCACTTCATAGTTTTGTTGCAAGTAAAAACTTTCATAAACCTCAAAGTTCTATAGAAAAGTGAATTGCTACTACTGAATTTCATGTGTTGGAGTTATATTTGATGTTGATATTTTAAAAATAAGTATTTTTAAACCTCTCTGCAAGGTTGAAATTTATTGCCAACTAATTGTGGCATATGTAACAGTAGTCTATTAGTAAAGGACAAAACTTGATTAAAGACTTACTCATTATACATAAGGCACCATGATGGTGAGTGGAAATATAAAGGTGGGTGGTAAACAGATGTAAAGAATTTATATTTCAGTCATTTACCTTGATAATTATGATATATGATAGGTGACATGTAAATACCATATAGAAATAGGTTCTTTGTTTTTTCTAAATTGTTAGTCACTTTTGGGATACAAGCCTAGTAGAGGTATGGCTAGGTCAGTGTGTGTGCATGGATTTATAGCCCTTTGTTATACATGATATTTAAATCAGTTTACAACCCCATGAACAGTTCATTAATATCTCATTTTCCCTACATCCCCTCCACCATTTGTCATTTTCCTTTTCTATCCTATTTGCTAGTCTGATAGTTACGTGACAGTATCTCAGAACTGTTTTAATTTCCATTTCTCTGATCAATAGTGAGATAGAGCATTTTAATATAGTCATAGATAGGTTTTGTTTCTTCATCTGAAAACTATTAATTTTTTTATCATTTATTAGTTGGGAAATAACTCTTCTTTTTACAAATCTGACTCCATTCTTACTATGTTGGAGAAAAGAGATTTTTTTTTCCCAACAGTTACTATTGTTAACTATATTTCTATAGTTAAGTATATAATAAGGTGTTATAAAAAGCTATAACTAGGATGGGTGAAACTGATATTTTACCCAAGAGCATGAAAAGCCTAAAAACAACTAAGGTTAACACCTAGTTAGTGATAATAATTAAAATTGCTAGCAGCAATATTTTAATCATTGTAACATTGAATTTCCTCTCATAATTAAATGTATTTTTTAAAATTACTTTTTCTATTATTTTCTTATTATCCAGTAGACACTGAGCTCCCTGAAAATAGGGATTTTTTGTTAATGTTTATAGTCCCAATATTTGGCATAATGCTTGTAACAGTCACTTACTAAATTCTAATTGTCTATTGAGTATTATAAAGCTATTTTGATGGTACTTCTGATTTGAACATGTGGCTTAACACTGACAATATTAATGTCAGTCAAGATAGCTTGTGTCATTTTGCAAAAGACAAGGAATATTATTGTGTTATGTCTGTGTGCCTTAACAGTGGTATAAGTGGTAAGATTTGAAAATTCAAATATATCTCCCTTGGCAATTTGTTTTATGCAGAAAAAGATAGAATAAAGTTCTACATTGCAATGTTTCTCTGCCACATAAATTCAGTCTTCTCCCTAATTATTTTTTTTATAGAATTGATTAAAGAGAAAGGGGAGGAGTGGGAGGGAACACACATTTATAAGTGCCTACTTTTTGCCAGACACTATTCTATGAGCTTTACAAATCTTATCTTATAGGTAACATGTTTTTTCTTTTATCCTGTACCCTGCACAAAAACCATACTAATTAATTAAAACATGCATTTACAAAATAACAGAAAAAGATATAAAAATAGAAACAAGATTGTAATGACAGAATATATAAATTAACTTTATGATAAAATTTTACAGTGTAAATAATACTCAAAAGAAGAAAACAATATGATCTTTAAATATGATGAAAAAATAATATGCATAATTTTTTTCAAAATTATTTTAAAATTAAAGTAAAAATTCATTAAACTGTGGATGCAATTCACATTTACAAACGTTTTAATAAGCTATTGAGTGACTGACTCATTATGACTATTGGAAGGACCTATGAAGAAAGACACTATGTACATCTGGAGAAAGAACTGAGAAATACAGTTTTGTATAGAATAATTTTATGTATAATCATATATATATCTATATATACATACATATATATATACTTACACACATATACATGTAATTATATGTGTGTATGCACATACAAACACACACACTATATATATGTGTGTGTGTATATATATGTATATATATGTATGTATGTATTTGTGTCTAATGTTAGCTTTCACTACGGTGTGGAGCAAAATAAAAGAAAAAATAATATGATATCTTTTTTATATATTTAAAAGTAACAGCAAGTTCAACATAATATATTAGAAGTTTCATGTGTAATCATTTTTTTCTTTTAATATGCAATGTTTTGAGAGTGCTTGTTTTTTTCCATGAATTAAAAATAAATGTGAAAAATATCTCTAATCTGTAGGACTATGATACAATATACTGTGAAGTACACTGTACAGATGGAGACTTCATAAATACCTAAAGGCATTAAAAGTCAGAATAAGATTTCAAAGCAGGATAGTACTCCATTGTGGCTGGAATTCATTGCACACAGAATGGAAAAGGGTCAAATGAAATTAGAAAAAAAATAAATTGAGAGAAGTTTGTTGTGGTGCTTGATAAGAAAGGCAATGAATTTGCAATTTATCCTCTTATGAGGAACTTTAGGGGGAAAAATAAACAAGGGGTCATATTTGAATGTGTGCATTGGGAAGGGTAGTTTGCAGTAGTTTAAAAATAAATCAGAGAGGAAAGGGTATAGGCAAGTACTTGATTATAAGACTTTGAAAGTGGGGGTAATTAGAACTCAAACTAAAAAGGATGACATTAGAAATTAAAATAAAGATATAGATGCAAGAAATTTTGTAGAAGTAAAGATTATAAGAAACAGCAACTAACCATGGTGGGGAAAGGAGAATAAAAAAGAGAATTAATATATGACCACATTTTCAAGGAGGAAATGGAAGTTAGAAGAAGTGATCAATTTTGGTGAAAAAGTAGTTCAGTTTTGGTCATGACATTTATAGGTGGAGACAGCTGACAATTAGAAATATTAAATGAAAAAAATTAAAAAAGAAATTTAAACGAAACTTGAATATTGGTGCTACTAATAAATATGGCAGTGATTTTGATATAATTAAAAAGAGTAATGGATGAGGTCTTAAAGACAAAGCATGTAGGAAGAAAATATATTGAAGTCAATTTCTTTAGAGAGAAGCAGACTTCAAAGATATAGTTAAACGATGACCACACTGAACTATGGGAGAGCAACATGAGGGGAAATCTATATTTTATACTATCTTTGAATGAATCAGGAGTTCTTTCTTGACCTAGTGTCAATGAACTTTTTAAAAAGAGTCTTATAAAATAATGTTTTTAAAATTTTATGTAATTTAAATAGAGATATATGTATGTGTGTGAATATGCGTGTGTGTGTATTTTAAGAATGAATCCATAAATAAAAATTTAGAAATATATGTATACACATATACATACATATATACATACATACATGCATGCATGCAAATATGTCTGTATAGCAGGGTATTTATATATATGCATATGAATGCATATCTGTATGTGTATATATGTGTACATAGAGGGCACAGGATCAATTAAATAGCAAGAGCTGACATTTTAAAAGGTGAAATTGAGAGGTAGGTGAGGAATAGAATAAGAGGAGACAGAAAGATGTTAATCATCTCATATACAAGAGGCTAGGGATAATTGTTAAAATGGAGGGGAATAATAGGAAGGCAAAAGGGAAAGGGTCAACCTTACTTTCATTAAATTTGGCTTAGGGAAGGGATGACATAAACTCTAAACTGGGTATCTTGCCACACAGGAATGTTGGGGGGATGGGGATAAGAGGTGGGATGATGGAGGGGAGGGTGTGTTTGGGGTCAAGATAGCTGGAAGCACACACTTCTGTAAAGGGACAGGGGCAGAATAGAGAACAGAACAAGGGAGAGACAGGATAGGAAGGAGGGTCATATAATCAGTCTCTCACAATATGTCTATTGTGGAGATGATCTGTGTAACTACACATGTACAGCTTGTTTTCAATTGCTTGTCTTTCCAGTGGGGGTGGGTGATGAGGGAGACAGGGAAACAATCTAGAATGTGACATTATATAATAAAATGTTTATATGTGTGTGCAAATATGTATGTATGTCTATGTGTATATATGTGCACATGTATGTATACATGCAAACATATATACACATGTGTGTATATGCATATGTGTATGTGTATATATTTATAAGTATATATGTATGTATATGTGTGCATGTGCGTGTGTATATGTGTGTATACATGCATGTGTGCATATGTATGTATATGCATATGTATGTGTGCATGTGTATGTGTGTATGCATGCATGTATGCATATGCATATTTGCGTGTATATGTATGTATGTATGTATGTAGTAGGTATTTGACCCCTTGCTATTGAATGACTTAGATAGTAAGGCTTTTAGTCTTTTATTATTTTCCCAGCCTCCATTGTATTGTTTTGAATAATCTTCTAATGTAAATATGCTCTTTTATCTCAGTGATCAACAGCTTTCATACCTTTTACAGTGTCGCTATTGTGTACTTCATGATAAATCAGTGAGTCAAAGCATTTTTTCACTCAAAAAATCATAATTTAACAAAAATTGTACATTCAAGAGCCCCCAAAGCAGCTGTTTTACTTTAAAATTGTTTTTTGTTTTCTTATATACATCATTTATTTTCTTGACATTTTTGAATTACAAATTTTCTCCCCATCTTTCCCCTGCCCCAACCCTAAAAAAGCAATCCCACTGTAAAGCCCCTTGCCTGCTCTGCTCTCTTACTTTCTGGTAGGCTAGGGAGGGTCTCCCTATCCCAGCCCCTGTATATCTTAATTCCTAGATGCAGGTATTGCAGAACTTTAAATTCTAGATTCTTTCTATTCCTCCCTTGTCCCCTATCACCAGTGGAAGGACAATCAATTCAATACAGGCTGTGTATGTGTGATTATACAGGATATCTTCATAGTGGACATATTGTGACAGTGATCATCTGACTCTCCTTCCTATCCCTCCCCCTCCTTTTTTCTATTCTCTACCCTGTCCCTGGCCCTTTCCTGAAGTGTGTGCTTCCAGCATCCCTCCCGCAGACCCTGCCCTCCCCTCCATCATCCTCCCTCTCATCCCCATGTCCCTTGCTCTCCTGTGTGGCATGATTCCCCGTTTAGATTTTATGCCATTTCTTCCATAAGCCAAATTCAATGAGAGTAATTGAAAGTAAATTTGTAACAGTTATCCCTTACCTCTTCTATATGGGATGATTAACACCATTTTGTCACTCCCTGTTTCCTCTCATTATAGTCCTCTCCCACATCAGAATTTTGCCTTTTAAAGTATCATCCTTTCATATTCAATTCATCCTGTACCCTCTATATACACAGATGCTCATATATGTATTAATAGACATATATAGTCTCCTATATGGACATATGTATAAGAATATATATATATATATATA
>CM053594.1:238131526-238149773 GCA_028646575.1 Pseudocheirus occidentalis | reverse complement strand
GAATAAATATATGCTAACTTCCAAGTGATTACAGAGAAGCTGTATTTTATGGGATTTTCTAAGTCTTATATGAATGCCCGACCATAGATGCAGTGAAAAATCAATTGTATGAAGGGCAAATTGCAAAGGGATTGTTGTTTCTTGGTTGTTTTAAGTTGTTTCTGACTCTTTGGGACCCCATTTGTAGTTTTCTTGGCAAAGATACTGTAGTGGTTGCCATTTCTTTCTCTAGCTCACATTTTAGGTGAGGAAACTGAGTCAAACAGGGTAAAGTGACTTGCCCAGGGTCACAGAGCTAGTAAATATCTGAGTCTAGATCTGAACTCAGGTGTACCACTGGCAAACTCTACTCTTCCAAAGCCAGTATATATTGTGTTCATTTCCATGACACAGTAGATAAACATTGGATCTGCAGTCAGACAAAGGAGATGAAAACATTCTTTGCCCTTTAATAGGATTTGACTTTGGGGAAAAAACATTTAATCTGTGTCTGTCTCAGTTTCCTGATCTATAAAATGGCATGATTCTAGCATCTAGTTCTCAGGATTGAAAAGAGAATAAAATGAGATAACATTTATAAAGCATATTGCAAACTTTACATTTTGAACTGAAAAATACAAGTTACTATTAGAATAACAGACTTTCAGTTTTGGAAGTGACCATTACAGCAGCCATCCTTTAAAAAACATCCCCCTCTCCCCCAAAATGAATCTCTTTTCAACATCCCTAACAGAAGTTCAGTGAACCTGTGTTGGGAGACCTGCACTAAGAGAGAACTCATTGCCTATGATAATACCCCATGGTAATTTCTGATAAGTAATTGCTAAATGTTTTCCCCCTGAGGTACTTTCATATATGAAAGTCCTCTATGTCATTGAATGATCATATTTTCCCCCTAAGCATTGTATTCAGTTTTGCTAGGTAGATGTCTCTTGTTTTTAATCCTACCTTCTTTCACCTCCGGATTATCATATTCCAAGGACTTTGATCCCTTAACTTAGAAGCTGCTAGATCTTGTTTTATCCTGATTGTGTTTCCACAATACTCAAATTGTTTCTCCCTGGCAGCTTGTAATACTTTCTTCTTGACCTGGGCACTCTGCAATTTGGCTATGATATTCATAGGAGTTTTCTTTTTGGGATCTTTTTGAAGAGGTGATTGGTGAATTCTTTATATTTTTATTTTGCCCTCTGGTTCTAGACTATCAAGGCAATTTTTCTTGAGAATTTCTAGGAAGATAATTTCATAAATTTCAGATATTCTAATAATTTTAAATTATCTCTCCTGAATCTAGTTTCCAGGTCAGTGGTTTTTCCAATGAGATATTTCACATTGCTTTCTTTTTTTCCCACTTGTTTGTATCCGTTTTATAGTACTTTGAATTTTCATGAAGTCACTAGCTTCTATTTGCTCCAATCTAATTTTGAAGGAATTATTCTCTTCAGTGAGTTTTTGAAATTCCTTTCTGATATGGCCAATTGGCTTTTGAAGGCATTCTTCTCCTCATTGGCTTTTTGGGCCTCTTTTGCCATTTGAGTTAGTCTATTTTTTAAGTTGTTATTTTCTTCAGTTTTGGGGGGATCTCTTTTAGCAGGCCATTCCCTCACTTTTTATAATTTTCTTGCATCTTTCTCATTTCTCTTTCCAATTTTTCCTCCACTTCTCGTACTTGATTTTCAAAATCCTTATTGGGTTCCTCCACAGTCTGCAACCAGTTCATACATTTCTTGGAAGCTTTTGATGTAGGAGTTTTGCCTTTGTTGTCTTCTTCTGGTTCTATGTTTTGATCCTTTTTGTCCTCAAAAAAGGATTCTATGGTCTCTTTTGTGCTTCCTGAGCATGCTCATCTTGCCAGTCAATTACTTGACTTTTGAGCTCTTTTCCACCACATAACTCTGCCTTCACAATGGAGACAGTTTTACCCCAAATCAATAGAGTTTTGCAACTTCCAGAGGTATGATGAAGGTACTTTCTCCACAGCCAAAACAACCTTGGGCACATGGCCACACATCCCAACACTAATACCCAAGACTGAGGCCCAGATCCAAGCAGGTGAAAGAAAGAGCAAATACCCTTTGAATTGTCACTTGGTCCCCTCATTATTTGCAGGCCATGAGCTCCTGAGGCAGCCACAGGCTGCATTCTGTGGGAGATTTGTTCCTCTCTGTCACGTTGTGGGATCTGTAGCCCTAAAATTTGTTTAGAGTCATATTTTACAGGTATTGGAGGTAGTTGAAGAAAGAGCTCAGACAAATTCTTTCTTTATGTCTGCCATCTTGTCTCCACCTTCTTCAGGGATAATATCTTTAAAAAATAAAATTAAAGTTTGAGAAAGAATAATGCGCTGGGAGAAAGAGAAAGGGAGAGATAGAATGGAGCATATTATTTCACAATAAAAGAGATAGGAAAGAGTTTGGTTTTAGTGGAGGGGAAGTTGGAGGAGGTAGCAGGGAATGCTGGAAACTTATCATCAGAACTGGCTCAAAGAAGGAAAAACATACACACTCAAATGGGTAAAGAAATCTCTGGGTAGATACAAATACATGATGATAGAAGTCGTTCTCTCATTGGCCCATTCACTACCATAATGAAGACAATTCTAAGTAACCAGATGGTTGACATCCCAGAAAATGTTGATATCTCTCTTAAGGGTCAGATAGTTATTGTGAAGGGGCCCAAAGGAATCCTCCATAGGGATTTCAACCACATCAGTGTTGAGCTCAGTCTCTGGAAACAAGTAATAAAAGGCTCCGGGTAGACAAGTGGTGGGGAAATAAAAAAGAACTTGCAACTGTGAGCACGATCTGCAGCCATGTGCAAAACATGATCAAATGTGTTACCCTGGGTTTTTGTTAATAGATGAGGTCTGTGTATGCTCACTTCCCCATTATTTTTTTTTATTCAAGAGTACTGTGTCCAGCACAGTTGTATGACCTACCAACCAGATGAATAAAAAAGAGGGAGATGGTGATGTATTTTTCAGTCTGTTTATTTCAGATCTCTTTAATACAAACCCAAGATACCAGAAAATCATAAGGCTTATCTTCCCTATAGCAGAAATTCTTACCTAACCAGAATTCAAGAACTCACCTTTGAAAGTGACCATTCCCTTCCCCAGCTCAAGGCTAATCATTCATTAAGACTTCACCCTAGGACCATGTCCAGAGGCACAAACAGGGAGTCACAACCAAGACTTGCTAATTAACTACCCTGAATTTTCTTTAGTTCTTCATAGGACCAATGGAGGCATCAATAAAGAAGATTATACTGCTCCTGCATATCTGCCTAGTGACCTCATAGAAGAGGGGACCATTTCCTTAATGGAGTCAGGGGACTCCTGAAAGTCTAGTCTACTACACAATAGAATGGTTCCCTTGTTGAAATCAGAAATTTCTTGGGTTAAAAATATATCTGAAGAGTGCACGAGACCAGGTGTTGTTTATGCTGTTTCTCAAGCCCAAAGAGATGAGTTAATTCTTGAAGGAAATGATATCAAACTTGTTTCAAGCTCAGCTGCCCAGATCCAACAGGCTACCACAGTCAAAAACAAGGATATCAGAAAAATTTTGATGGCACCTATGTTTCTGATAAAGGCACAGTGCAATAATCTGACAAATAAGTTGGAAAAAGATAAAGCAATAATGGATTTTCAGTGTGTTTTTAAGTGTTGAAATGACTTATGACTTAAGATAACATATAAAACATTTATATACAGGGTTTTATATTGTATTATAAAGATAAGATAAAAAAAGAAATCTCTGTTATTCTATAGGACAGTAAGGTCAGGTCTAAGAGAAGGTAAATGATTATTAAAGGGAGAATAGATTGGGGGAGGGAAAACTCAGATGTAAAACAGTCTTGAGGGACAGGGATCTAGACAGAGATCTAGATGCAAGCAGGTTAAATCAAGAGCAATTACCATCTGAATGATTGCTGGTTCCCCCTATGATCTGTACAGGAAGAGCTCTGAAATAGCCACATGGATGTGGCTTCATTGCTGCAGTGACTCCATGCTTCTTGCATTCTTTCCCCAGGGGCAGTGGCCAGACCTCATTCTCAATTGCCCTGTACCCAAAAGGTCCACACTGACCTTTTACTTTTTCTTGGGCATTTATGGGTTGATAATTCTAGAAACTACTGCAGCTGCTGTTGATCCACTTTTCCAAAATCTGCTCCAGCCACTGATGTTTAGGGGCATTATGGGGCTAAAACCACAGTCTCACATGGGGCTGGGATCAGCTCCCAGTGTGCCATGTCAGGCCATTTCAGTCTGCCTGCCATATTGCCTTCAGCAGGAGATTTGTTTCACTCTTTCACTTTCTGGGTTCTGTAGCTCTAAAAATTTGTTTAGAGTGATATTTTATAGGTATACGAGTTGTTTATGAGGGGAGTTCATGGAGTTTTCCTACTCCTATGCTGCCATCTTGGCTCTGCCCCCTCTCTTTTTAATTTTAATCTTATTCATCCTCACTGGGAAATTTTCATGGCTTTTGTGGCTTAGAGGTGTTTTGTTACACCCAATATAAAACATCAAGAAGTGGACAAATGAGATAGTAATGTCTTATAAAGACTGACTGGATAAAATGGCAGGGAGTGTTTTGTGTAGAGGAGGCTAAGGGGTATTAAAATTATTGCTCTTAAGTATTGAATGGTTTAAGTTGATATTATGATGGTTAATGTGGTAGAGGAATCCATTTTTCTTGACAAGGTCCACTGTGGCTTGAACAAAGAGAAATGTCTTCAAAATGAAGAGGCATAATTTGTTTAGATTTAAGCAAACTTTTCCTATCAGGGCTGGCCAAAAGAGGAATAGATTGCCTCAGGATCTATTGTGATTTTCAACCATTAGAAACTTTAAAGAAAAAGTAATACGAATATTTGTTCCGAATATAGTAGACAGCATTTCTTTTCAGTTATGGTTGGATTAGATGGATTTTGAGGTTTCTCTCATCTGTGAGCTTATGTGAATTCTATTTCATAACTACAGGAAAACTCAGTGTGGAGATGATGTTCATGGTTAAAATCTTAGAAATCTGTGATGGTAGAAACTTTGCAGAATGACATTATGATACAAATACACATGTGAATGTGTATATGTGCACATATGTGTGTATGCATGTGTGTGCATGCATGAATGCATATGTGATTTGTGTTATACCTATGTGTACACATGCATGCATACATACATACATATTAGTAGTTAATAGCTTGAAAGGAGCTACTAATTTTGAATAATTTGAAAGTTTCCTCAAATGTTTGTTTTTCTTTTTTTGGAGCAATTAAGGAAGCTGATGAAAGCAATTTTGGGAAAACATTCCACATAAAATCTCATCTTTTCAACATTATGGCTACAATTATATTACTCCTGTCAACTTTAATTGGATGGCACAAGTATACAGATGTTACCAATTATTCCCATATTTGAGAACACATTAGCATCCACTACACATATTAGTATATCAGATATACAACAAAGAATGATGTTAATATAAATTTATTCATAATTTCAGTCACATATGTACATATGTATGTGTGCTCATATGAGAGATTGTGTTCCCTGATCTAATATATCCCAGATTCTTTGTTTGAATAGTTTTCCAAAAGAAGAATAACTATTAAGTAATGAAATGAAAATTTATTCTGGCTCAGAATCTTAATAACTATATTATATGTAATTCATATGACATATAGAGAACTATTCAAAACTTAAGATGTTATGCAAATAGTTATTATTAATTACTTACATTTGACTTCAATATAGGACAATATTTGAAATATGGAGAACTTATT
This sequence comes from Pseudocheirus occidentalis, assembly GCA_028646575.1. Taxonomy (NCBI): domain Eukaryota; kingdom Metazoa; phylum Chordata; class Mammalia; order Diprotodontia; family Pseudocheiridae; genus Pseudocheirus; species Pseudocheirus occidentalis. The sequence goes on along the minus strand of CM053594.1, from coordinate 238,143,983 downwards.
GTCAAATTGATAATTATTTCAGAAACTTCCAAAAAATGTCATAACATTTGTTCTGCCTTTACTTTAATAACGCTTTTGATTAAGCTTTGTGGCCATGACATAATTATGTAATGTGAATGTATAAAAAGACTCAAGTACACTTGGAACAATAGGATATTTTATGTCCACAGGAAAATTTCTGTCTATTTATAATAGGCAACTAGCTCAATAATGACAAAAAAGATGATTTTTTAAAGTAAGTGATTTTTGCAGTCACAGATTAATCCCAATATTATTCTTCCTATTACTAAATCCATTAGCATTATCATAAATAGAAGTAAAAAACAAAAGTTGAATTAGATTATCTTTTCAATTATTTGAAGGAAGTAGTTGACATCAACCTTTATGTGTCCACCAAATAATATATTATACTCCCCTAATGTCTTGTAGAATCATTTCCCCAATAATAGTCAAAAAATCATTTCAACTTTTTAATGTAAAATTCTTAAATTCAGCATGGAACTACAGAAATTAAGGACTTTGAACATTAATCTGAAAATCATATTCACAAGGAGATCAATGGACATGATTCTCCTCCATATAAGAGACATGGAGTTATCTAGGAGAAATGTGTGGTTGAGTTTCTTAAGAGACTTGCTGGCAACATAAAAGGAAATATCCATGCAAACAACATAGTCATAAAGTTATCAAACCAGATGCAAAATCAGTCTTATAGATTTTTATAAGTACAAAATGAAGCATAACAAATTTGGAATGAATCTCAACATGTGGTTTTTCCCCAAATCTGTCACAACTGGGAGACAATCCATACAAGAAAAAAAAACAGCAAATATAAAATTTAAAAAATATCCTGAACTCTTCTGACTTCTATGTCAAGCACAAAATTAACAAGGCCTTATATAATCTTAATCAAACAGACAATATATCAGCCAAAGGAATTAATAGAAAGATTAACACTTCCTTACCAAATAAGGAAGAATAGAATTGGTAGTAAGATCGAGAACACTTGCTGAGTCCAAAAACTAATGTGATATATTTGAAACAAGCAAATGTCACTTTCCAAACAATTATGTGGGCTGATAAAAGATATGCATGATTATATTTGTCAAATATAAGCAAAAATAATTTAATCTGTTAAAATATCTAGAAATCAAGAGTCAAAATGTCCTTCATGGAAAATATCACCATAAACAAGGTGAAAAAGTTATAAAATATTAAAAAAAACTAACTACGTCCCACATATTTTTATGGGGAAAACTTAGTAGTATTTATGGTATGCATTCAAGATGCTATTCAAAATTTTAAAAGATTAACCTGAAGTAACCTAAATTATTTATTGATGACTGTAATGTAAACATTGTCTGTGATAAAGATTTGCCACCTACCAAGTTCTATTTCTGTCTACTTAAAACAAGGTAATAATAATAATTACTAATATTGTTTTAATAATAACTAATGATAATGAATATGATAACAAAGGTATTAAAGAGAAATATTCCTATGAATACAAAAATGTTCATCATTATGATGGAAGACATACAGTACAAAGTCAGAATAGAAAAGGAACATCTTATGCATAGAAAGGCCTTCTAGTCACCACTGTTTGCAGATGATGTAGTAATTGTTGTAGCAAACTCTGGAACATAGCAGAGGTATTTGGAAGAGAACTCTAAAACTATTTAAAAGTGTTAGGTTTAGAGAGATGATTCTGGGAAGATGGATAAGCACATCAAAAAATTCCAAGCTCTCAATATTTTTGCCACAAGGAAATATTTCTTGATATGGTAATATTTGGTGATAAAGTATTTGGTGATAAATTTTGGTTATATTTGGTGATAAAAATAAATAGGAGTAAGCAGAACAGTGGTTGTCCTGTGACAACCAGAGGAGATTAGAAGAAAAATACCAGGAAGACATTTCTCCCCATTTGAACATTAAACACTTCCAAATTAGGTCCTAGATTCATGGAAACAAACAAGGAGGAAGCCCTGGGGTTAGCAGGGTTGGGAGGCTACCCAGATACAAGCCATAGGAACTTACTCTTGGACATTGAGGGGAGTTGGGCACCTGAGTTGGGGAAGATCTAAGAAACCGCTCCTGACAAGGAATTTCAGAGTCTTCTCTCTTGCAAAGACTTGATGGGAGGAACCAGCACATGCCAAGTAACCACACTGCAAAAGCAGTGGGGCAGGGACAACACTGGCTGTGGGCCCTTACAGGAGGTTAGGTGTTGGTGTGAGTTCAAATCCAGAGGGGAGAACTGAAGAGGATCTGAGTTCAGAGGCATCATCCCTCATACCCCAGGACTAGAGCTGATTATAAAACATAAAATTTACCAAAAAAGGTGTAGGGAAAGAAAAAAATCTACTGTAGAGAGATATTACAGGAATAGAGAAGATCAGGGTTTATTCTTAGATGGGAAAATTGAAACAAAGAAATGCACCCTGAAGAGAAATGTCAAATGGCCATCTGCCCCCAAAAAATTCATAGAAGATCTTTAAAAAGACTTTAAACAGCAAATGAGAGAAATTGCAGGAAAACTAAAAACAAAAATAAGACTAATCCAAGAAAACAAGATCATATAAAATTTAACCAATTAGAACAGGAAATCCTGAATCTTATTTTCAGAAGAAAATTACTCCTTGAAAAATCAGAATTGGGCAAGGGGAAGCCAGGAAAGTTACAAGAAATGAAGAAATTATATATATATATATATATATATATGTGTGTGTGTGTGTGTGTGTGTGTGTCTATATATATATTTGTGTGTGTGTCTGTGAGTGTGTCTGTGTGTGTCTATGTGTGTATACACATATACATATACATATGCATGTGTGTATGGATGTATGTATGTTGTTATGCATATGCATGTGTGTATCTATATGTACATAATATACAAAGAATGAAAAACTAGAAGAGAATATGAAAAATATCATAAGAAAACCATCAATCTGCAGAACAAATGAAGAGAAAACATAAGAATAATTAGATACCTGAAAGCTCTGATCAAACAAAGAATCTTGATACAGTAATATAAGAAAAAATGAAAGAAAATTGTAGTACATGAAGTGAAAGCAGATATAGGAAAAAAAATCCACTGATCTCCACCTGAAATAAATTCTATCAGGAAAACTCACAGGAATATTATACACAAATTCTGAAAGCCCACAGCTACAAGACAAAATACTGCAAGCAACAACATAAATTGACATACACAATTACTATTACACAAGACCTATTAGTAGCAACACTAAAAGATCTAATGTCTTGAAATACTATATATCAAAGAGCAAAAGGACTGGTATTTCTGCCAAAAATATTGTACTGAGCTAAACTAAATATAATTCTGAATGAAAAAAATGCAATTTAATTAACTGTCAGACACTGAGGTCTTTGTCAAAACAAACAAAACCAAAAAAACAAAAGTGCTTGAACGCAGTAGAAGATTTGGCATACAAAAGCAAGAGGAATATAAGGTAAAGACCAAACACCAATTACAAGGGACTCAAGAAGGATAAAATATTTACCTTTTTATGTGTAAAATGTAAAACCAATGTCTAAGACTGTTATTAGTAATTGGGTAGCTTATATGAAACATTGAGATAGATATGGGTATGATATGACTTCAAAAAGGAAAACTTTTCAAAAATAGGTAAAAGAATAATTATATTATACAAAAGAGGTGGGATAGGAAGGACCAATACAGAGGAATTAGATGGTGGAGGGAGACTGTTAGTTCTAGAAACCTATTTTCATTAATAATAGGTGAAAAGGGAAAGACACAAATACATATTAAAGACTATAAAAGTCTTCTAAATTTAGAAAGAAATAAATGTCTAAAGGGATAGAGAGGAAGGAAAAAATAAAGGAAGGATATTTAAAGGGGAAGGTGAAAGGACAGGTTAAAAGGTGGGGGGGCTATATAACACTTTTTAGATAAAATGAAATGGGAGGATAAGGGATGGATTACTAGAGAGGAGTAGGTTAAGTAATAGGAGGGAAATATAGTGGGTAGAAATAAAATAGAGGAGTTAGGAGAGATAGGAAAAAAGAGAAATGCATCAACTTAAAAATAAAGATCAGGAATTATATCTCTTAGGGAAACTATATATTTATACATATATGCATGTTTATATTTGGATGTAGAGATGTGTATATCAATATTTCTATATGAATATATACATGTTTAATTTTAGTCTCTGGGCAAAGGAGAAGAGGGGAAAGGGGGGAAAAGAACAAAGTAAAAAGTGTACAGCAGTGGTGGAATAGAAGCACAAACTTGGTGTAGAATTCCTCTTAAATTACTGCCAATACATGTAAAAAATGACTCTAAACAAACTTTAGAACTACAGAACCCACAAAGTGACAGAGAGAAAAAATCTCCCATTGAAGGCAGCTTGGCCTTCAAAGACAGAGAGGAAGAGTCTATAATAGCTTGCTGGGTGCCTAACTCAGTCCCAGTTGAGCTGTGAAGGTCTGGCCCCTGGGTAGCCCTGATCAGCAGCAGCCAGAGCAAACTTCTATAGAAGGAATCACGAGCAGTTTTGGCAGTTTCCCCGACTTCTGAATCTATAAAAGCCAAAGAGAAAGTCAAAGTCAGGGTGGAACTTTGTTGTAATGGAGGAGGACCGAAGAGCATGGTGCAGATCAAAGGGGGACCAAGTGATCATTCAGAGGATAATTGCTCTTGCTTTAACCTGCTTGTATCTGGAGTGTAGTCCTGGGTGATGATCCTAGGTTGTGTGGCCAGTGAGCCACAGCTTGTGAGAGCTATAGATTGGGCACCCTCCTAAAATCTTCAGCAGCTGCAAAACCCCCAACAATTTGGGACAAAGTTCTACACACTCTGGAAGCAGAGGTCTACTGTGGTAAAGAGCTCAAAAGCCAAATATTTGGCTAGCAATATGTGCAAGCACAGTAAGCACAAACAGATCATAGAATACTTTTTGGGGGGGACAGAAAGGATTGAGTCATGGAGCAAGAGGAAGACAGTGAAGTCAGAACTCCTACATCAAAAGCCTCCAAGAAAAATATTAATTGGTTATAGGCCATGGAGAAGCTCAAGAAGGATTTTGAAAATCAAGTAAGAGAAGTAGAGGGAAAATTGGGAAGAGAAATGAGAATGATGCAAGAAAATCATGAAAAGTGTATCAACAGCATGCTAAAGGTGATCCAAAAATACACTGAAGTAAATAACACCTTAAAAATAGACTAACTCAAATGGAAAAACAGGTCCAAAAAGACAATAGGGAGAAGAATGCCTTAAAAAGCCAAATTTGTCAGATGAAAAAGGAATTTAAAAAACTCACTGAAGAGACTAACTCATTGAAAATTACACTGGAGCATATGGAAGCTAATGACTTTATGAGAAATCAAGATACTATAAAACAGATCCAAACAAATAAAAAAAGAAGTCATTGTGAAATATCTCATTGAAAAAAACCACTGACCTTGGAAATCGATCCAGGAGAGATCATTTAAAAAGTATTGGACTACCTGAAAGCTATTATTAAAAAAGAGCCTGGACACCATCTTTCAAGAAATTATCAAACAAAATTGCCTTGATATTCTAGAACCACAGGGCAAAATAAAAAGAGAAAGAATTCACTGATTGCCTCTTGAAAAAGATCCTAAAAAGAAAACTCCTAGGAATATCATAGCAATTTCCAGAATTCCCAGGTCAAGGAGAAAATACTTCACACAGTCCAAAAGACAAAAAAATTGAGGACTGTGGAAACACAATCAGGATAACAAAAGATCTAGCAACTTCTACATAAAGGGAAGGAAAGTCTTGGAATATGATATTGAGGAGGTCAAAGGAGCTAGGACTAAAATGAATAATCACCTATGCAGCAAAAGTGAGTATAAAGTATCAGGGAAAATACTGTCATTTAATGTAATAGAGGATATTCAATCATTCTTGATGAAAAAACCAGAACTGAACAGAAATTTGACTTTCAAATACAAGAAGCAAGAGAAGCATGAAAATGTAAACAGGAAAAAGAAATCATAAGGAACTTATTAAAGTTGAGCTATTTACATTCCTAAATGGAAATATGACAATTGCAACTCATAAGCCTTTTCTCAGTATGAGGATAGTTGAAGGGTATGTATATGTATATGTATATGTATATGTATATGTATATGTATGTGTATGTGTATCTGTATGTGTATGTGTATGTGCATGTGCATGTGCATGTGCATGTATATGTATGTGTATGTGTATATGTATATGTATATATGTATGTGTATGTGTATGTGTACCTCTATCTCTATCTCTAACTCTATCTCTATTTCTATCTCTATCTCTGTCTCTTTCTCTGTCTCTATCTCTATCTCTATCTCTATGTGTATGTGTACATGCATGTGCATATGCCTACATGTACACATGTGTGAGAACATGCATGTGTATGCACAGATATATGCTTATATATACATGTATGTGTGTGGTTATATGTATGTCTATATACATATGTGTGATTGTTGGCATATATATGTTCATGTATACATAGACAAAGGCCACAGCATGAGTTGAATATGATGGGATGATATCTAAAAAAATAAAATTAATAGGTGAGACAGGAATTTATTGGGAGAAGGAGAAAGGGAGAGAGAGGTTAGGACAAAATATTTTATAGAACAGAGGCAAGAGAAAAGTGTTACACTGGAGGGGAATAGAAGGGAGGTGAAAGGGAATGGGACAACCTTATTCTCATTGAATTTGGCTTAAGGAGGAAATAATATATGCACTCAATTTGTTATCTTATCCTACAGGAAAATAGTGGGGCATCAGATAAGAGGGGAGATGACAGAAGGGAGGACAGATTGGGGGAGGGTGTAGGTGGAAACACACACTGAAAATGGACACAGTCAAAGGAGAAAATACAATAAGTGGGGGGGGCAGGATAGGATGGAGGGAAATATAGTCTTTCACAATATAACTTCTAAGAAAATGATTTGTGTCTCTACATGTGTACAACCAATATTGACTTTTCTTCTCTTCCCAGTGGGGTCAGGCGAGGAGTGAAGAAGGGAAATAAATCTGGAATTCAAAGTTTTAAATTCAAATGTTTAAAACAGCTTTTTTACATGTAATTGGGAAATAATATATACAGGCACTGGGATATAGAAATCCATTTTTCCATACTAGAAAGTTAGGTGGCTGAAGATGGAGTTTATACAAGAGAACATATTGGGAAAGTGGTATTCAGAAGGCTTGCTATTTGGGATTTGGGGTAGAGGAAAGAAAGATAGAAAAGGTATAATTCAAAATCTTGTGGAAATGATTGTTGAAAACTAAAAATAAATAAATATATATTTTAAGGTGTACTGCAGTGAACAAATAAAACCTATGAGGAAGCATAAAAAGATGGACAGCTTTCCACATGACTCCCGGTAGTTAATATATTGACTTTCTTAAAATGGAAAGTTATTGCTATATATTTTGAATCTTCTCCTATGTTCTGCTGTGCATATGATTGCTTCTTTTCTTATTTTATATTCAAATTTATAATATATGTGTGTTTTCTTATTATATATTTAAGTTGTATTTATCTAAAATTTAAGGGAAAATGAGTTAGTTTTTGTTATTCATTAAGTAAACAACAAATATTTGAAAACATTTATCTAATGACCAGATTATGCCATGCCATTGGATGAACAGATTATTCAGCTTGCCCCATTAGTATGAATATCTAGGACAGAGAGTGCAAAAGCATAATTTATTGGACATACACTCAGCTAGGAGGAGGAAATTGAACTAGATGGAGAAGTCCATTAATTGCTGCAAAATTGTTCTAAAAACAAATTTTCATCTTTTATAATTTATATTCTACCATTTTTGTACATTGCTGAGACATGGTACACATGAGTCTCTGTAGAACTGGTAATAAATATTATACAGAGGACAATAGAAAGGTCCTCAGTGGGTCTGAGCAATCTGCAATATTTGATCAATGATATTATTTAAAAGATTAAAATATAAGATGTACTCTAGGAAGAGAAGATATACTGATCACAAAACAAAAGTGTAAGCTAGAAAGGAGGAATGATCCCATTACTACAGTCACAATATCATGGGAAAATAATAATGGCCTAGAGATTATCAGGTAGATCCCTTGACAAACGTTTGGAAAGTCATGGACAAATTGGATGGGATGCAATCTTTATCATTAGAATAAATATAAGAATATATTAGTTTGTCAACTTATTTGATTGTCCTCACTTTCATTTTAATTAATATATACCTATTACTGTGCTTTTAGTATTACTGATATTATATTTTCAATGCAAAAGTAGCAAATAATGAAGGATTTTAATTTGTACTTCTCAAAAGTCAAACTATAGTTCATCTATCCACTGTTAATATAGCATAGGAAATATATTTTGTTTACAAACAACACCTTGTATCAGCAACCACCTTAGCATACTCAGAATGGCTGCTGGCGCAGGTTCTTAGATTGGCTTTTCTAAAGGAAAACAACTCAAAATGGGTTAACAGTCTTACTTTAATCAATCAAACATATATCATTTGCTTAGTTCATGGGAAAAGTCAACACCCTGAACTTAAGAGAATACAAACAAAAGTTAAAAGCAGACAAAGAAACAGATCAGCAGATGGGCTTTCAGCTGTCTGACCATTACATCCATACCTAGTTAGTTACCAGAGAGTGAAGCATCAACATCTTGGTTTTCAAAGCGAGGGAGCTCAACGGCTTCCCAGAGTCCCTTCTGGCCAAATCACATAACTCTTTCCAAAATGAGCCCTAAAGCAAAAATTTCACATCAGGATATATATAGCCTTCTCCTTTATGAGAGAATATCACAGCACTCTGGACCAACTGCCAAATCACAAAGTAATAAGGTGTGGGCATTCCTAAAAAACAAGCTTTCCTGCCACAGGCTTCATGTGACCACATTTAGACTATTAGGGGGTAGAGTATATTTTCAAATCAGAGAAGAGTCCCAGAGTCACTTAAACCTATCAAAAGGCCTAAGGGCAGGGAAGATCTTCAGATTCCCATAACACACCCCTGGAGAACAGTTATTTTATAACTATATTAAAACTGACTTTATCTGAAACAGACAAATTAAAGTTATTTAAAGACAATTGGAATTTAGTCTAGAAACTAGAATAAGTATGGAGTGAGGGGAGGAAATTTAAATCCATCCTGAATATACAAAGTTGGATATATTATTGGAAAATAATTTAAAACAAAGTTTCAGTGGAGTCCTGAAGTAGAAATTTGGAAAAAAGTCATTCTGGGAAAGGTTAATAGGTAGCATTAAACAGCAAGTGAGAAGTGATTTTTTGAGCCTGTTTCAAATCCTCATGATTCTATATGGTATGCAAATTCTATATGGTATAAAAATAAAGAAAAAATAGCATAAAGAGACATTCTGTGCTTTTCTTCTAAATTAATAGTAATATTTTGAAATAAGCTAGAAAATACAATGTATAAAAGCAAAATTTTTGCTATATAGGCTTTTTTGAAATGGAAAGCCTACAGTACAACACCAATATTTTAAGGGTTAACAAAACTGATTTATTAGAAAACTTTGAAAAAAATAAGTAAAGCATGCCCAATTAGAAAAAAGTATAGGTAAATAATTTTCATGTGGAAGTAAAATATGGTGAAAAATTTATAATGTAGAAGAGAGGAACTAGGACAGTGTTCAGAAGATGTTCTGGCTCTTAAGATTCATCACTTTATAGAATATCACTTTGCAAAAAAAATATGTAACAAATATCTAACCTGTTTTCAATTTTCAGAATAATTAAAATTTTGCATTTTGAGAAGCATTCTATCACTGCGGAATTCAATGGTGATTGTAATGTACTTCTTTTCCATCTAATCATGTAATATAAAAACTTCAAAAGAAAATGATAGGAGTCATTAGATGTGAAAGGCAAGGTGAGACTTTAGAAATGGCGGAAGCAAAGAGATGCAAAGATGTGTTTTACATGATACATTTCAAAAATAATCTTTACCTTGAATTTACCTTACAAAGAGAAGAGGTCAAGGATGAATACTAATAAAATAATAACAATCACAATAATAGTAATAATAATATCAATAATGACTAATACCCAACATAGTCTAAAAATAATAATTAGTACTCTAGTAAGAGATGTAACATAATGAAATTAGTATGAAAGATGGAGGATGCATAAGAATAAATATAGAAATGAATAATAAGAAATCATCTAATGATTCAGTTAAAATTACAGAGAGACTAATGGGAAATCTGTCAACTAATAAATGGAACTGCATTTATAACTATATTGTTGTTTTTCAGTTTGTTTCTTTCATTTTTAAAGAAAGCAGAATAGCTATACTATTACAGCATTTTATTGCTGAAATGGGCCATCAATATAATCTAGTCCAATTCTTTCATTTTTCTGATGGGGAAACAAAGATTCAGAGAAGTTAATTGGTCTATGCAAATGTAATAGCAATACTACTTGCAGCTGCTGTGGTGGTGTAAGACCAATAACACCAGCACACAGGAGGGTTGCTAGCACAGGTTCTTTGATCTGCTTTTCTAAAGGAAAGCAACTCAAAATGGGTTAACACTCTTAATTTACTCAAACATACATATTGTTTACTTGGTTCAGGGAAAAAAGTCAGCACCCTGAACTTCAGAGAAAAAAGACATGAAATTACAAGCAGAAATAATAACTTAAAGACCACCATACAAGACTTGTAACCATTGCATCAAATAATATATGCAGCACAGCTCAACAGATAGATCCTACCAATGCATCACAGCTCAACAGATAGATCCTACCATCTAACCATTACATATACACATAGTTACAAAAGAGAGAAGCACCTATATATATATATATATATATATATATATATATATATATATACTTTTTCAGGGTCAGAGGGCTTCACAACCCTCAATTACAAAGTATTTTTTGCCTAATCACAAAGTAACAAAAAGTGTGGGCCTTCCTGAAAAACAAGCCTTCCCTAATAAAGCTTCTCTTCTTGGGCTCCACATGAGGCACATTAATGAGTGGGGAAATATTCACCTTCTTTAACAGCAACATCACAAAGTAATCAGACATATCTAATGGAGTTAATTTTATTATTTTTGTAGTATTAGTTTGCCTTTAAATAATAGAGGCAGTGTTTCTAAAGAAGTGGAAATATGTGAAAAATGTCCAGGGATCCCAAGATAATCCTTTTTCTAAGGATGAAACTCTAAACATAGATTCACAAAATAGAAACATATGTAAATTAAATACAATAGTACTGAGAATATACTGTTATTATAGCCAACATTTTATATTTCTATTAATTGGGCAATGTATGTGATGAAGAGTGATATATCTGAAGACATCAGAAATCAGAAATCCTTTTGATCATCACAAGTCATTTGACATTTCTCACCCTCAATTCCTTCATGTGAGAAAAGGGGATAATAATACCCACATCAAAGGATTGCTGTGAAAAAAAATATGTGTAAAATGCATTGCTGGTCATAAGGTGGTAAATAATTTATAATTACTTTAGGTAGAATATAAAGAATAATCTCTCAAGCTAAAACAATTGTTGAAGGTTTATACTTTGTTTGTATGTGTATAGTGCATTATGGCATGTGTACACTTATTGGTACTCTGTGTTTTACTAGAATGACAAACTTTTAAAAGATCACAGAACAGAATTTGATCATAATTTTATTTGATCAACTTTCAGTTCTGCAATCTTTTTACCTTATATCACTTAGAAAAGTTACATTACAAAGATGGAAAAAGAGAAAAATTTAAGTCACTACATAATGAGGTGTGATAGTTCATAAATCAGTGAACTATTTGCAAATTACATAATGATACCATAAACCTCTATTTCATTTTGGACATTTAGGGTTATTATACAGGCAACAAGTCTACTTGACCAATGAGGAATTATTCAATAGAACAGTAGCATTTTGTGGTTTAATTACACATGATAGCTTTTAATTGTGTTGGACATGATTGCAAGATAATCCAAGATAATCCAGAATAATCCAAGATAATCCAACGCCTCCAAAACTGTTAACCTTGATATTTATAAAAGAAAATTTGGTAAGGAAGTTACTAGCACACTGAGGCAGTAAAAACATAATACATTACAATAGTGTAAAAAATTAATTTCTTTATAGTATGGAAGGAATAAACCACTTTTCAGGTTACCAAAATATTTTTTTAATTTATACTTTTGAAGAATCATGCTTCATTATGATACCCTTTGGGAAAGATAGAATACATTTATATATAATTGTAGGTATCTTCATGGAATTTGTGATATCTCAAAAATGATTGGGATCAAAGAAATTCCCCAAAGAAATCCCAGGTTTGCACATGACAGTTTCTCCTAAAAAATAGTTAATAAAATATGTATTGAGATGGCAAATGAAAAAGTAAAACAACTGGGGTGGAGCCAAGATGGCAGCATAGAAGCAG
>CM053594.1:238108648-238131026 GCA_028646575.1 Pseudocheirus occidentalis | reverse complement strand
ATGATCTTCACTCAAGTATTGATATAAACACATATACCCTCTTTTCCTTATTAATATCTCTGTTTCAAGGTATGCTTACACCACCTTATTTTGTATGAACCATTTTGCTTTAGATGACCCCTAGTAAAATGCAAGGCTACCTGCTACAGCAAGTGTTTCCCATTTGACTCTCATCCATAAAAAAAGACTTACTCATTAAAGGTGGAATATTCCAGAATCCTGGAAGGTTTTCTTCCCTAGGTACTCTGATGGGCAGACTTCTTTGATTTGGTGGGACTGATTTGTACTCACATGATCATTCCCATATCTATCTCTTCTAATTAAGAAAATACAATTTTCTTCAAGTATGGTATACCTTTTGTATATCCACATGTGTTTTGTGAATAGCCATCTTTTTTTCCTTTATTTTACCTAAGGGTTGTTTAAAAATGTTCAGTTATGAACGCTGACTTAAAAGTTCGTATTTAAAATATTTAAACCGGACTCAATATTTTTTTAATGTATTTCAATAATTTCCACTCATGTACAACTCTTTGTGACACCATTTGGGGTTTTCTTGATGAAGGTACCGGAGTGATTTGCCATTCCCTTCTCCAGATTATTTTATAGATAAAGAACTGAGGCAAACCTAGTATCTAAGGCCAGATTTGAGCTCAGGAAGATGAGTTCTCCTGAAGTCAGAATTGACACTGTATCCACTAAACCACCAGGCCACTCTCAGGCTCAAATTAAATGTCAGCCATCTTGCCGTTTACACTGGCCAACTGTAAGATAGACTTGTTTCACTTTTAATTGAGTCCTTACAGGTATTATCTGATCCTGACCTTAAGAACTGACTGGTGAGTACCAATCATCTTAGACTTTCTCTCCCCAGTTTCATTATTATGTACTGTGGTGTTTTTAGATATCTTGCCGCATTTACACTTGCAGAATTAGAAGTAGAGTTAACCTTTTACATATAAGACTAAACTCTACTGTTAGTAAGGATCTAATCAAAATTCAATAGTTTGTGATAAAATAAAATAATAAGTTATTTGTCGATTATACTAAAAACTCTTATATGGTGATTTATCTTTATAAAACATTTCTCACATACATGTATATATGTCCATCTGTCTATATAATTTTCTAAAGACACCAATAAACCCTGTGTGAAAGGCAACATAAATATTATTGTTGCCTTTTTACAGATGAGCAAATTAGAGGCTCTGAGGGATTAAATGATGTGTCCTAGATTGAACAATCAGGTTTTGTAGACACAGTTATTTTTGTTTTATTTTATATGTTTCTCCCAAATATCTTGTTGTGGTCCTCTTGGAGCATGAAGGACAAACAATATGTTTTAAAAGAGGGAGAATATTCTTTCTAAAATATTCATGAAGTAGCTGTTTGGCTTAATAAATGCCATCAGTCAACTAAAACGTATTAAGTGCCTACTATGTCTCAGAAACCCAGAAAATGAATAAGGCAAAAAACCCAAATAGTCCCTGTTCTCAAGATGCTCAGAGTATAATGACGTAGAGGAAATGCACCCAACTATGCACAAACAAGCTATTATGAGGGGAACAAGAGGGTTGTCTTCGAGGAAGAAACAGAGTTTAAGGAAGACTGGGAAAGGCTTCTTGCAGAAACTGGGAGGTTAATTGAAACTAGAAGTAAGTAGTATGAATAATGTTTCACTCCAGAATTGAAGAAACCATCAAAACGTGCTTTTATATGTTATAACATTGACGATTTCAAATCAGATTATCAGGATGGACTACAAAGGAAATTATTTAAATCAATCTTTTTAAAACTCTGTTAAAATTAAAATGTTTACATATGTATGAATATATATTTATATACACACATGCAATATGCTAAGAAGTATAAGACTGTATACATGATGATTTTTGGAATCTTAAAATCAAAATTTCTTCTCATATTGTTTTCAAAGATATATTTTCCTAAATCTACACTTAACCCACTGAGGACTTAATCTGAGTTCAAACAAATGTGAGCATTAAATTTATGTCACCCAGTGACATAAAATAAGGACAAAGGGAAAAAAGAAGGAAAAAAATGTATACACACACACACACACACACACCCTTATACACATACTTATATACACATATATGTATGTATATTTGTATCCATTCACACACATACATATATGTGCCTGTGAGTGCACTTTATATGCGTGTTCACATATGGACATATATGTATATTGTGTGTGGATGCATATGTGAGTGTATATGCCACTACCAAAAGGAAGGATTCCAACATTCTAAATTAAATTGATGTGGTATCTACAAGATGTCAAAGTATCTGAATATGAACTGGACAAATCAGTTTCCAAGTTATTTTTTGTTGTTTTTATTCAAATAGCTGAGAAAAAAGACTATATGTTTTTTCTTTTAAAAATTTGGTATTCAACTAAACAGTTTGCTTATTACTAAAATTTTGCTTTTATGGACAAAAAATCACATTTGATTTAGTAGTATTTTCCCCCCTCATCTTCTGAATTAGCCTCCTGAAAGAAGCTAGAGAAGGTGCTAAATAGTGAGTAGGATATCAACTTGACTCATTGACAGCCAGTTAGATGGTTTATGAAAAATTCTCATGTAGAATGGAGTTAAAAATTGCTGATATTGTTTGGATCAAACATTTTTACTAAAGTGGAAAGTCTCATGATGAATTTGATTTGTCCATTGCAAAACCCTATGGGTACAATAATCCATCCTTCTGTGTGCATTTCATACTATCCTTTTGGTTTCCTAGCCATAGCCTCAATTAATTTACTTCTGATTCTTCTCTTCTTTTACCTTAGTAGACTGTCAAATGTAGAAATCAGAAATCTGTAGCACCTTTTAGCACTTTATGATAATAAGAGATTGACAGTTTACTTCCAACAAATGGTTTAATTTGAAGGAAAACATTGTAGAGTTACGAAAATACAATATTGCAGAAAATTTTATTTTTTCAAGGTAAATATTTAATGCCTTTATATGAATAGCATCACTCAAAAGGGTGAGAGAAAAGGGATCCCTACATGAAAAGCATTTTTTTAAAAAACAAGTTGTTGATCATGCTTCAGAATGTCTATATTGTTAATGAATCACTGAAGAATTTATTTATTCTGCTCTCAGGAATTAAGACTTTCAAACTAATTTTTTAATTGTCTGAGACATTTTTTTTGCTTTGCATTATATAATACTCCCTGCCCATTGAGGCAGGTATACAAATTTTAAAACTGCCTTGATCCTGAGATGCACTACTTTTACAGGTGACAGCTCAGCAGAAACTTGAAAAGCTCACATCTAATGAAATATTTCTGAGAAGAAAACTGCATGCAAAATGAATCCATCTGAAAATTTATCATCTGCCCTCTGAATTCACTATGTTAAAAAGGTTTATGTAAGGCTTTGTCTCCCTAACAATCTGAATACTTAATAATAACTGACTTTCACTTAATGGCTTTGAAGTTTGCAAAGTGCTTTCCGTCCATTGTCTCATTTCAGCCTCCTGACAATCCTGAGGTGAGATTTTAAGTATTTAACTCTATTTTACAGAAGAGGAAAGAGAAGCCCATCCTATTACACATGCTCACATAGCTAACTCAAAGATGAGATCTGAACCTAGATCTTCCTGCCTCCAGAATCACTCTACTATTTACCACAATCTGCTGTCATTCTTAGTACTTAAGTCTTTTAAGCAAATTTTGTTTAGGCAATTAAATAAGTCACCTTTCAGCCTCGCAGGGTTGATCATCCAATGTCCAGTTTACTTAGGCTTCTCCTTGCTTCTCCTACTTAACCGCCTAATGTCTGTAGCAGAAAGCTCCTGGCTCCTTCTTTCAGGACCTAAACCAGGTTAGAAGATAAGGGGAAAAGTCAGAGTTGAAGTAGGTTAGTTTTACTGCTTGCAGCAAAATGTTTACTTAATAAATCATAGGAGGGAAGAGGTACTCTTACTTTCTTTCCCTGTATGCTGTCTGTTTGGAATGGTGACCTCAGAGAAGGCAGGGCACTTAACAGTTTATGGGGCTTTATATGAGCTTAATATATGTAAATAGTATAGATTTTGCTAAAATGAATCAAATTCCATTTGTACGGGGTCTCTCCTAAAACATTGATTGCACATAGATGGAATAATTACTTTGTTCTGAAAGAGAAAAAAAGTAATGCTATTTAAAAACAAATTGAGATTTTAAAATTTTAATAAACTGCTTTTTTCTTCTTATAATTTCATTTCCGTAGAAAATTATGGGCTGGCCTTGATCTGATGAACCATTTTTCATTCATGCAAATCTTATAAAGTACACTCTACAAAACAGCATTAATAAAGCAAAGAAGAATAAGACGATGTATTTTTTTTCCTAAGAAGAGATAAAATCCTCCAACATTTACGTGAAAATATGTAATGGTAATGAGAATTTGAAGATCTTCCCTGTCCCTTAATAAGCCTAAGGGAATTTGAAGATCTTACCTGATTTGAAGATCTTTCCTGTCCTCTAATAGTCTGAAGGCAGTAACATGGAGCTTGTGGAGGGAAGAATTTACTGAAAGGTGGAACAGAGCTCACAGGAAGCTAAGAGTCAGAGTAGTTAAAGCTGGAGGGAGAAGAAGCAACCAGGGAGACAAATAGACTTGTGAATGTTTGTTTGCCCCCTGCTGTGACAGCTAGGCTGATGAATGTTTGTCTATGGGAAGGCTAAAGGATGGTGTGGATCCCTACTGTGCTATTGTGTTTTAACTTCTTTGTTGCTATGATGGGTTTTTTTTCATGGTGTTGGTATTTGGCTTCCTAGTGTCTTAATAAATGTTTTGCTCCTGTCCTCTATATGGGGACTCTGTTATATTTTGGGATTCAAAATTTGCTCGCATATTCACAGTCACTCAGTGCTGCGAACATTATTTTGGCACTACAAGATACTGTTGTACGTAACCCTTCAGTCAGAGATAACCTTGGCACAAAGGACTGGGTTAACTTGCAGGGGTCCTCTACTTTCATTAAAACTATGTATATTTTGTACTTTCACAAACATATATATTGCCTACTGAAAGCATTGAAAATTTAAAAGTTATGTTTTCTGATTGGACCTTGAGTTTACATGTGATTATTACAAGGACTCCACAGGGATGCACATGTGCAAGGGGCAAGTCAAGAACAGTACTTTTGGAATTAAAATGCATATAGACACATATACACATGCAAATATGTTTGTGCATGCACACACATATACACACATGCATTCATATATTGGTATGTATTCACTTGCATACATTTGCTCATTTAAACATGCATGCATTCACACATGCATATGTATACACATGCATATGTATACTCTGAATCTGACCAGAAACTCAAGACCATTTCCCCCTTCCCCTCATCTCACTCTTTCCCCTCTTCCTCTTCTCCTGCCCAGTTGAGCTTTGTCCTGCCTGGCCTTGTCTGGCTCCAAGGCTTGACCATAAACCTCCTGGCAGATGACTAGGTGGTATATATCTGTTTCTTAAAGTCTGTAAAAGGAAAACAATATTTTGAGTAATAAATATGCCTCCTAAATTCAATTGCCACCTAAATGATGATATCATTAGTTTTGTGAAAAGGGAAAGGAGAAATCTTTTAGATGAAGGTTCATATAAAGATTTTTTTTTCCCCTAAGGGGCCCATTTGGACAAAAATTTGCACCTCCAATTGACAAAATTAGTCATGAACAAAATCAGGTGGTTGAAGTAATTGTTATTATCCAAGAGAATATTACAAAAGTGATTGAAAGAAGACAGAGGCTGGATGAGCTACAAAACAAATCAGAGAATTCATCAGAAAATTTGATAGCTTTTACTAATGGACCTAGACAGCTTCAAAGGCCAATGTTGTGCCATGGATGTAAAATGAAGGCCATCATGACTCTTATAGCTGGTGACTATCATATAATCCTGAATTATTGGACTTCACTCAGTGACAAGAGATCTTCAATAAAACAGTTATCGTATAATTTTTAAAAATATTGCTACATAATTTAATGAAATATGTATATGACTTTCAATAGTGTATTTTCACAAGAATTAAGTCAAGATAAGTGTCCAGCTAAACTGTAGAATTGAATTGTTCCCAATTAGTCCCCTCCCCTTCACCAAAATATTCTTACATTAATTTATTTTTAAAACAAAAACATCTGCTTTGCCATGTTCAAGGAGGCTAATCTGAAATGAGATACTTGTCAATATGTTATTTGTATATGGAGTTAAACATCCATGATGATATTCATAAGTAATAGAATTTTTACTGTAAACTAGAGAGGTGGGAATTTATTGCATCAAGTTAAGTGAAAGGGTAGAAGGCAAGAGATGAAACACTATATAAAAAGTGATGATAGTCATTCACTTAATCATTACATGTATGGAGACTGTTGCCAGTCATCTGGACTTATATTTTGCCACTAGACTAGAGGAGAGAGTGATACTTTGCAGAGCTCTGTCTCACTTAAATCTAATTTATTTGCCAGTCAAGATGTCACCCTCCTGATGTTATTCGTCTTCTTCCAGAATGGATGACAGAACAACAACAACAAAAACAACAAAATTTATAATTTTTCTCTTCTGCATATATTAGGTTTTGGAAATAGTGTCCATATATTCATGGAGATACTACTTTCAACTGTTTCTAAGGACATTCCAGTAAAACGAATTTGCCTGTATGTAAAAAGCAAAGCACGTGCGCGCACACACACGCACACACACACACCACAAAATAAACATAGAAAAAACATGTTTGAAACTTTTTTTTTTGGCTACTATGTAATATCAGTGTGTCCTAAGGCAATCAGTCAATGAATCAATCAGCAAGCACTTAAGTACTTAATATGTGCCAAACTCTGTAGTAAACAAATCATTTCACCTCTCTGGAGGTAATTTTACTTATGGAATTGTCTCTTTCAATATGAAATTTTATAATCTTATCTTCCAGTGAATTGCCTTAATGGGGGGAAAAGGGGCAAGTGGTAACAAATATGTGATGTTGAATTTGAAAACTTGGGAAGGAAATATAGTGATTATAAATAATTGGCACAAAAAATGTGGGGGTGTTGGGGCGGCTATGTGGTGCAGTGAATAGATCACTGGCCCTGGAGTCAGGAGGACCTTAGTTGAAATCCAGTCTCAGACACTTAATACTTACTAGCCATGTAACCTTGGGTATGTCACTTAACCCTGACTGCCCTGTTGTCCTTGTTCCAAAAAGAAAAAAAAATGGGGGGAGCATCTTGTTTACTTTAAATTCTTTGGTGACACTATTTGCGCCAGTAGCACTTAATGCAGGACTGTGGAAATGCAGAAGAGCACATGTATTGCTACATGGCTACTAAAGCTAAGCAGTATATTTCAATGCAAATCACACTGATTTACTGCCAACCAAGGGGCGACAGTTAGTTGGATAGTACTATAAATGTTTGCAAGCATTGAAATCTGTGTAACCCATCTCCTTTAGGAGCTGTTTCATGTTAATGACCCTTACATTCATGAATTGGCTTTACCCTGAAGTGACACAAAGCAATAATGCCATCATCCAAGGATAATGTGAAGCAGTTCATTCAGATAACCTAGTACAAGTGATTTTAGCTTTATTTACAATGCCAAGAGCAAAGGATGAGATAGACTGTCTTTCAACAAATCACAATCCATCTAGAATGCAATAAGTAAAAAAGAGTTATTATCCTTATAATCATATGATTATAATCTACTACATAATACTACTCCATAATACCAGTACCAATTCTATATAATGCTTGGACAAGAGAAGGGAAATATGATAATTGTCTTCAAATATTAGAACAGCAGCCATAGGAAAAAATTAAACTTATTTCTTTTATCATTCCAGAGACAGAATTCTTGGCTCACTGTAAGTAATAAGTTGTCTAATAATATGTGAAATCTTATAGTAAAGGTATCAAGATTAAAATGTGACATCTTGTAAGATAGTGAGTTCCCTGTCCTTTAAAGACTTTCAGCAATGTAACTACTTCTCAGGAATCTTTTGGTGAAGTTTCCAGAAATTTTGAGTCATGGACTTAATATGTTATATACAATATAGCAGTTGTGGTAGTAACTGAAAAATGCAACAGTGTGCATTGACAGAAAATAATAAAAGAATCTGTTCTTCTGCAGATGAAATGATCATGGAGAGTGTTGGAACTGAGCTGAGACTTCAAGTATTGGTAGAGAAGAAAAGAAGATGTAACCTTCCTGGTACCAGGTGGTAAGGACTTTAAATACATTGACATTTAGACTAACTACATTTCCCCCTCATTCAACAACACTGAAAGATTTCCAAATACCTACCAAATAAATTATAAACTCCTTTGTCAGTCAATATCTGTCATAGTGTCTAATGTTCCTTTCTAAATTTGGCTCACAGTATCTCCTCTTCTGCAGTCTTTACTTTCACTGCATTGAACTACTAATAATTTCATATCCTTTCATTCTGCATAGTTTTGTTGGGCATCTCAAGTTTCCCAACCAGTCAAATTCTTTTCTACCTATTGAAATAATTCTCTTCCTTAAAGGTGCACATAAGTCCCATTTTAATATCCCCACCTAGAACGATCTTTCATTCATTAAATCTCTCATAAATTTACCAATTCTATAATTATAAGTAATTTGAACTTGAAGATATCTTAGTATAAAACTTTTGGGTCTTGGGTGGCAGGTATCACAGTGAATAGAGCACCATCCCTGTAGTTAAGAGAACCTGAGTTAAAATCTGGCCTCACACATGTAACACTTACCAGCTGTGTGACCTTGGGCAAGTCATTTAACCCCAATTGCCCCTCCAAAAAAATAAGATTTCTGGGTCTTGATGTGGGAGGATAGAGTTGGCCAGTTGGTACTCAATCTTTTTTGTTCCCTCCTCTTTCTGGAAAGGTCCAGAAGATGACTTATTCCCAGTACCCTTGCCATCCTCTCACCTGGACATGTGGTCTTTTATTTAGCTCACTACCCCTTTTCCCTATTCTTTTCTTTGGAGATTTAATTAGCCACATGCTATTTCAATAATGAACTCAGTTTTAGTCCAGAACCAAAATAATGACCTTTAGTTCTGCCTAATAACTTTTCTCTCCTAATTTATGGAATTTGTCAATCAGATTGAACCAGACTTTAACCTAAATCCAATTCTCTCAGGGGCTGGTTAGATGATTGAGTCAATTTAAGGAGTGAGTATGGGAGAGTACTCAGGGAAACAGGACAAATCACTTAGATTAAAGAAGATGTATAAATGGTGATTGGTAGACAGGCACAGTAAGAGGAAGTTGGAGACAAAGTAAACCTTTATAATTACTCTTAATTCTTTTTCAGAAGAAATTATGTGGGATATTTTTAGTATAATTTCTTTGTTTCAAGGTCCCTACAGGCTCCCAGGGACCCACTTTGACTTTTCCTTTCTTTGTCACTAGGCTTCTCTCTCCCACTCTCCCCTTTTCCCTTGTCTCAGCTCTCTCCTCCTCACTGACCCCTTCCTTTCTCCTTACCTCCTGCCTCCCATCCCCAGCTCATTTCTCGTTCCCCAATGTACTAACTGGCTGAGAATGACATTTCCCCACATCAATCCTGTTGTTTAGTTTATTAGCATCTTCATCTATTTCTTAGTTTGTTCTTATTCAGACTGAATGTGTTTTTTAAATTCTAAGGTGTGATGCAGTTGTGGCTTCACTCTAAATGATGACAAGATTTCATATCACCCATTTATCTTAGTGGCTCTTTTGAGACAGTGTTAGCCTGAGTTTGATTCATGAGTGGGTCAACTAATGGTCAGCTAGGTTGCCCAGTGGATACTAGACTTGGAGTCAAGAAGACCTGAGTTCAAATGTGGCCTCAGAAACTTATTAGTGATGTGACCATGATCCAGTCACTTAATCCTGTTTGCCCCAATTTTCTCATCTGTAAAATGACCTGGAGAAGGAAACGGTAAACTACTCCAGTATCTTTACAAAGAAAACATCAAATAGAGACAAGAATAGTGGGGCATGATTGAACCACATATATGTATGTACACACACATATACCCATGTATGTATACATGAGTGTAGCTATTTAAATATCTATATCTGTAGATATCTATTCTGGTGCTTGCCCCATAAATCATTAAAAAACAACTAAGCCCTTTGCAAGGAGCTTCTTATTTTCTCTCTCCCCTCCCCTCCTGCTCCACACCCCAATCATATACCATTCAGATATCTACACTCCCAATCCTTCTTCACTTGTCAAATATCTTGCCAGGACCATACACTTAACCCAACCTTGACTCTATTCACACTGCCTTTTGCACCCCATCAGGTCACTTGCTCTCTGTCTCTGTCTTCCTCCCTCTCTGTCTCTCTCTCAGAGCAAAGGATATATCAGTAGATTAAGCACTAAATTAAACCTTTACTTCAGTTGTTCAGAGGTATATATTACTCTATGTCTTGAAGAGACATCTTCCTTATTAGGTGAGTTCACCAATACACTGGTACTCTCTCTCTCTCTCTCTCTCTCTCTCTCTCTCTCTCTCTCTCTCTCTCTCTCTCTCTCTCTCTCTCTCTCTCTCTCTCTCTTTTCTCTGTCATTGTCCCTAGCAAGATGTGAGACAACTTTAGAAGGAAATAGGGAGTGAAGAATTCTGAATAGTATTTAATGGGGAGAGGGTGAAGAATTCGATGGATAGGACCTAGAATTTTTGCTGAAATATGGACCAAACACCTCAGGAGAGGGGGTATGGGGAAAATCATGGGAGGCTTAAGGAGACATGCAAAGTTGTAGGAAAGCTGCTTTGGTGAATGGATAGATGATTGATTAGAGGTGTAAAAGGATTGCCCTTTAACTTTAAGAAGGTGTAAAAAGATTTTTCACCAGAAAATATACCCTTAACAGTGAAGTTAAAGGTCCTTAAAGTATTATTTTGTTCATGTTCACACTCTTCAATCTAAGAAAAAAAATGAAGATCCAGTATTTTTATATGAGCATACACCAAACTTCTATTCAAAGTAATAGTTTATGGCTTTAGAAAAAGAAAAAAAGGATTAGCATTACTGATATTTCTAGCTGAGCTGAGTCTCCAAATTTCTCTTCTGTAGGATTAGTGTTTGAGGGAGGAGGGGAGATATATGATAATTATTCTTTATAATTTCTTAGACTATTTCAATGCGATCCAACATTTACCAAAAGTATCTTCTGTATTACTTGCATTCTAAATTCTCATTGTTTAATTGATTAACTTCTTTCTAAATTGAAGAAATTAGGATCGATTTAAGATTAAAATTCTTTACATGACCAGGCAATGAATACACCTGGTAATTCTTGAACATCTTGGAGGGAATATCATTATGTTTTTTCCTTCCTTCCTTCCTTCCTTCCTTCCTTCCTTCCTTCCTTCCTTCCTTCCTTCCTTCCTACCTTCCTTCCTTCTTTCCTTCTTTCCTTCCTTCCTGCTCTGATACAAAATGCATTGTTAACCATTTGATGTGTAGTAGAGAGTGTGAAGTGACATCTGAATATATATCTTCTAATTCAAGATTCTCTACACTATATTTTAATCACTGGAATAAATAAATAAATTTTGTTCCGAATCTAATTTTACTTTCTGAATCCAAACCCCGTAGACAACTTCTCATGAAGCCTTGCTCTAAAATAAGCATAGCTCTGCTTTTTTTATGACATACAGTTCATCATGCAATGATTTCATGATTAGTTCATTCTAAATGAGCTCAGTGCTTCACTGCACTATTAATATATCCAATATGACAGACTGCACAGCGAAAATTTCAAAATACTGATGTTTATTCTTGTGACATATCAGAAAACAGTCACACATAAGCACACATCCTAAAGCAAATTATTTTTGCCTCAGCACTAATGTGAACTGACTCATTAATCTCTAGTCACTTCTTTGAAAAGTCATAAAACTTTCAGATAAATAAAGAGGAAATATATATTAGTGATGGTATTATTGGTAACATTAGGAAAACTTAGGAAATTTTACCATAGTCTTCTCATCTATAGAGTGAAAAGGTGAGACTGGTTGATCTCTAGGGTTTCTATCAGATCTAGAATGCTCCACAGTTTATTATTCTGTATAATATAAATAATCAGAAGTTTAATGTGGCAAGGGTAGGAAAATTAGAACATATTATATTTAGTCTAGAAGTGTTCATGATGTTAAAATATTTTATTTTGGTTTAGTTGTAATACTTTCCAATACATTAATGGTAAAACCAGAAGTCAATTATACTTTGATGGTGATGCAGCTGGTTTTTGTCATTTTGAAATTAGAAGAGGATAGTTTTTTTTGTATTGGCTTATAAATTGTGGTACTTTTTTAATTTAATGCCAGTGATTAGTGGATTTCTAACAACAGGGCTGCTAAACATGCCAAGAATGTCATATTACCTTTATGTCAGTTGTTATGTTAAAATTTATTTAAAAATAAATTTAATATAAAATAAAATTTCATGGTGCATTACAAAAATATGTTGTCAACTATCTAAGTTTCTCAAGGTTACTTAATAAAAACAAACTTTTTTAAAAAAAAGAATATAAATTGAATAAAGCTCTATGCTCTATGAATGTTTTGCTGTTTATAGTTTATCTGATTTATGCATTTATAATTCCTAATACTTCAAAATAAACTATACACACACACAAAAATTCAGTTTGATATTCACATGTTAGCATAATACATTTTTTATTTAATTGATGTAAAATGAAAAAAAATATTTTTTTCTGGAACAAATATATTGATTTAAAATATATTTTTCAAGATCCTAGGATGAGTTAAAAGGAATATAACACTTTTTTAAATTGTCATTTTCCTCCTAACTCATTAAGGAAAGGGAGAAGTAATAAGAAAGGGGGATGGAGATATTTCTCTGATACTATTTTTCACTTAATACTATTTTTTTTGCTTTTTGGAGGGCAGTTGGGGTTAAGTGACTTGCCCAAGGTCACACGGCTAGTTTTTGTGTTAAGTGTCTGAGGCCGGATTTGAACTCAGGTACTCCTGACTCCAGGGCCCAGGGCCAGTGCTCTACTCACTGCGCCACCTAGCCAACCCTCCACTTAATACTATTTTTAATTGCATGTAAAGATACTTTTAAACATTAATTTTCTTTACTTTTTGTCACAATGAGAATTTTTTATTTACTATTTTTTAAAAAATCTTTTCTTGTTATGCACTTAAAACTTTTTTTTAGTTTTCAAAATTCATTTCACAAAGATTTTTGAGTTACAGATTTTCTTCCTATATCTCCCATACTCTCCACCCCCAGATGGCAAGGATACTGAATACATGTTCTCCCAGTCTGCCCACTCTTATGTCCTCCACAAATCCCTGCCCCTCACTTCCTTGTAGGGCAAGATGGATGTCTATACTTTTTGCCTGAATATGTTAATTCTTGGTTACATGTAAAAAAGAGTTTTGTTTTGTTTTATTAATTGTTTTTAAAACTTTGAGTTCCAGATTCTCTCCATGTACCCCTCCTCACCCATTCCCACTGAGAAGACAAGAAATGCAATATAGGATATACATATTTAGTAATGCAAAACATTTCCATATTATTCATATTGTGAAAGATTAACTGTATTTCCTTCCATCCAATCCCTTCCCCAATATATTGTATTTTATCCTTTAACCCTGTAACTTCTCAAAAGTGTTTGCTTCTAATTACCTTTTCCCACAACTTGTCCAAACATTTATCATCTCTCCTCTTAGCCCCTTGCACCCTAATTTTTTTGTAGAATAAGATACTCAAATAAGTGGGTATGTTATTCCCTCCATAAGCCAAATACAATATCAGTAAAGTTGGCTCTTTCACTTTCACCTTCCTGCTCTTCTCTTCCATTGTAACTGCCTTCTCCTGCCACCTTTATTTGAGATATTCCAACCCATTCTATTTCTCCCCCTCTCCTTCTCCAAATATATTCCTCTCTCATCTCCTAATTATATTTTGATATCATCCCTTCACATTCATGTCACTCTGTGCCCTCTGCCTATGTATATATGTATACACATATATGAAAACACATTTATGTATACATAGATATGCATATATATTCCCTTCAGATATTCTGATACTGAAAAAGTATCATGAAATATATATATCCTCTTCCTATTTCATAATGTAAATAGTTCAACTTTAATACGTTCCTTATTATTTCTTTTTCCTGTTAACCTTTTCATGCTTCTCTTGTTTCTTGTATTTGAAAGACAAATTTTCCATTCAACTCTGGGTTTCTCATCAAGAATGCTTGGAAATCCTCTATCTCATTGAATATCCATATTTTCCCTGAAGCATTATACCCAGTTTTCCAGGGTAGGTGATCCTTGGTTTTAATCCTAGCTCCTTTGGCTTCCAGAATATTATATTCCAAGCCCTTCGATCCCTTAATGGAGAAGCTGGCAGGTCTTGTGTTTTTCTGATTATATTTGTACAACACTATTTTTTTCCTGGCTACTTGTAATATTTTATCCTAGTTTTCTTTTGGGGATCTTTTTTTCAAGAAGCAATTGGTGAATTCTTTCAATTTCTATTTTGCCCTTTGGTTCTAGAACATCTGGGCAAGTTTGTTGAGAATTTCTTGAAGGAAGAATTTTAGGCTCTTTTTTTATCATGGTTTTCAGGTAGCCCAATAATTTTAAAATTATTTCGCCTTGTTGTATTTTGCAAGTCAGTGGTTTATTCAATGCCATATTTCACGTTGTCTCCCCTTTTTTTCATTCATTTGAATCTGTTTTATAGCATCTTGAATCCTCATGAAGTCATTAGCTTCCATTTGCTCCAATCTTAGTTTGAAGGAATTATTTTCTTCAGTGAGTTTTTAATCTTTCTCTTCTGTATTGCAGTTTTACTTTTTAGGACATACTTCTCGTCATTGGCTTTTTGGACCTCTTTCGCCATTTGACTTAATCTACTTTTTACAGTGTTATTTTCTTCAGTCAGGTTGTTTATTCTCTTTTCATGATTTTCTTGCATCATTCTCAATTCTCTTCCAAATTATTCCTCTACTTCTCTTACTTGATTTTCAAAATCCTTCTTGAGCTCCTCCATGGCCTGTGACCACTTCATATTTTTCTTGCTGACTTTTGTTGCTGTAGTTTTGACGTTTGTTGTCTTCTTCTGGTTCTATGTTTTGGTTCTTGTTGTCTCTCAAAAGATTCTACAGTCTGAATAGCTTCCTCTGTTTGCTTATATTTTCTACATTATCTTTGGTAGGAAGGCATTGGAGTTTACTTCAGAGGCAAGTCACTTAACCATATTGTTGCTTTAAAAGTTCACTTTGACTATTAGATGGAATTTGAAATGAAGTAAGTAATGATTTTTGGTGAGGACAGCAACTAGTATTTTTTGTAGTAGCCCACATTTGAGGGGATAAAGTCTGTACTGAAGGTGGGAGCAGTGTAAGAGAAAAGGAGGAGGACTAAGCAAAATATGTTATGAAGATAAAATTAACAGGCTTTGGCCACAAATTGAAGGAGCAGTCATAAGGATTGCATGTGAGGAGGGGATTAAGTTAGACATTGAGGTTATGTGTCTAAATGAATCAGAGCATTCCAAAGTAACAGGGAATTTGGGAATACAGGAGAGATTATGGGGAAAAAGTAATTTTACTTTAAATATTTTGAGTTAAAAATGACTATTCAGCATCCAGTTTTGCATTTTATATGTTGTCCTTATTTATTTGTTTATAGTTTTCAACATACATGCTTATTAAATACAGGAACATTAATATGTTCCTTTGCAACATATTAATCGTGTTGCAAAGGAAGAATCAGAACTAAAGGGAAAAAAACAAGAAATATGAGGGGGGGAAGAGAGAGAGAGGAGAAAAATAGTATGCTTCTATTTGCATTCTGAACACATGGTTCTTTCTCTGGATGTGAATAGTGTTTTCCATCATGAATCTTGTGGAATTGTCTTGCATCATACCATTACTGAGAAAAGCTAAGTCTATCAAAGTTGATCATCATAAATTATTCCTGTTACTTTGTACAATTTTCTCCTGGTTTTGCTCACTTCACTCAGCATAAGTTTATTTAAGTCTTTCCAGGTTTTTCTGGGATCTACCTGCTTATCGTTTCTTCTAGAACAATAATATTCTGTTGAATTAAGATACCACAATCTGTTTAACCTTTCCCAAATTGATGGTCATACCTCCAGTTTCAAAATTTTGCCACCACTAAAAGAGCTATATTTTTTACATGTGGTTATTTTTCCCTTTCTTATGATCTCTTTGGGATACAGACCTAGAAGTGGTATTGCTCGATCAAAGAGTTTGTAAAGTTTTATAGCCATTTGGGCACAATTTCAAATTGTTCTCCGGAATATCTGGATCAGTTCACAGCTCCAACAACAATGCATTAGTGTTCTAATATTTCCCCATCTCCTCCAAGATTTGATAATTTCTTTTCTTGTCATATTAGCTAACATGACATGTATGAGGTGGTATATCAGAGTTGTTTTAATTTCTTTAATTAATAGTGAATTTAGAACATTTTAATATAATTATTGATAGCTTAAATTCTTTTATATGAAAACTTCCTGTTCATATCGTTTGACCATTTATCAGTTAGAGAATGTTTTTTATTCTCATGAATTTAACTCAGTTCTCTACTTTTAAAATGAGGCCTGTATCAGAGACAGTGACTGTAAAATTGTTTCTTTGCTTTCTAATTCCCTTCTAATCTTGGCTGCACTGACTTTGTGTAAATCTTTTTAATATAGTGAAATCAAAATGATCCATTTTGTATTTCATAATATCCTTTATCTCTTGTTTGGTCAGAAATTCTTCCCGTCTACATGGATTAAACAGGTAAATCATTTTTGCTCACCCAATTTCCTCATAGTTTCACTCTTTACATCTAATTCCTGTCCCCATATTGACTTTATCTTGGTATACAGTGTAAGATGTTAGTCTATGCCTAGTTCATATTATACTATTTTCAAGTTTTACAAGCAGTTTTTGTCTAATAGTGAGTTCCTATCCCTGGAACCAGTCTTTGGGTTTATCAAACAGTAGATTACTATAGTTATTGAATACTCTGTCTTCTGTATGTAATCTATTCCACTGATCTACCAGGCTATTTCTTAGCCAGTACAAAGTAGTTTTGAGGATTGCTGCTTTATGACAGTTTTAGAACTGGTATGGCTAGGTCAACTTCTCTTGCATTTTTTTTCATCAATTCTCTTGATATTGTGGAACTTTTGTGATTCCAAATGAATTTTGTTTTTATTTTTTCTAGTTCTATAATTTTTCATAGCTTCATAGGTATGAAACTGAACAAAGTAAATTAATTTAGAAAGAATTGTCATTTTAATTTTATTAACTCTGCCTACACATCAGCAACTGATTTTTTCCCCATTTATTTACATCTGAGTTTATTTGTGTGAAAATTGTTTTGTGATTGGGTTCATATAATTGATGAATTTTTCTTGGCAGGTAGATGTCCAAAATATTTTATATTTTATACACTTACTTTAAATGGAATTTCTCTTTCTATCTCTCACTTTTGTTCTTCATAAATAATACATAAAAATATTAATGATTTTTATGGGTTTATCTTATATCCTGCAATTTTCCTAAAGTTGTCTACTATTTCAAATTGTTTTTACTTATTCTCTAGGATTCTCTAAGTATACTACCATATCATTCTTTGAAGAATGATAGTGTTGTTTTCTCATTGCCTATCCTAATTATTTCATTTTTTCCTCACCTATAGCTAAACTACCATTTTTAGCACTATACTGAATAACAGGGCCGATCATATTCATTAGGAGTATTGGTCTATAATATTTTTTCTCTGTTTCAATATCAGAACCATATTCATATTGTAAAAAAATAATTTGGCAGGATTCCTTTTTTCCCTACTTTTCCAAATAATTTACATGGTATTGGAATGAGTTGTTCTTTAAAGGATTCAAAGAATTCTGCTGTAAATCCATATTGCCCTGGAGATTTTCATTCCTTAGTAATTTCATTGATGACTTGTTAAGTTTCTGTTTCAAAAATGGGGTTAAGTCTTTTATTTCCTCTTATGTTAACCTGGGCAATTCATATTTTTTATAAGTACTGATCCATTTTGCTAAGATTGACAGATTAATGGGCATACAGTTGGGCAAAATAGCTCCTAATGTTGTGTTAATATCCTCTTCATTTTTGTTGAATTTACTCTTTTCATTTTTGATACGGATAAATTGGTTTTCTTTCTCTTTTTTTCAAATCAAGTTAATCAAGATTTATCTCTTTTATTGATTCCCCCCCCCATAAATCCAGCTCTTTCTTCTATTTATTAGCTCAAAAGTTTTCTTAATTTTCAGTTTCAGAAATCTCTCTTGTGATTTTCATCATTCTATTTTGGTCTTTGGGGATTTTAAGTTGTTCTTCTTCTAGCATATTTAGTTCCATGACCAATGTGTTGATCTTTTTTTTTCTTCTCTGTTTTATTCGTGTAAGCATTTAGAGATCTAAAATTTCCCTTAAGAACCACTTTGGCTATATCAGGTAAGTTTCAGTGTGTTGTCTCATTATTATTATATTCTTGTATGGAGTTATTGATTGTTTCTATGGTATATTGTGTGACCTACATATTCTGTAGGATTAGGCTACTAAATTTCTAGTTATTTTAAATCTATCTTTCCATGGCCCTTTATTGTATGTATTTTATTGCCATCATGGACTGAAAATGATTCATTTAACATTTCCAACTTTTTGCATTGAATAATGAGGTTTTTAAGCCATAGTGCATGGTCTGTTTTTGTGTAGGTTCCATGTACCTCTGAGAAAAAGATAAATTATTTTCTATCCCCATTCACTTTTGACCAGTGTTCTACTGTGTCTCACTCTTCTATTATTCTATTCACCTTCTTACATTTTTTTTTGGTTTTATTTTGTGGTTAATTTATCTAGTTCTGGGAGAGGAATGTTGAGGTACACCAATAGTAAAATTTTGCTGCTCTGTTTCTTCCTGTAACTTCCTTAACTTCTCTTCTCAGAATTTGGCTGCTGTATCACTTGGTGCATATATGTTTAGTATTGATAATATTTGATTACCTAGGTTACCTTTTATCAAGATGCAGATTCCTCCTTTATCTCTCCTAATCAGTTCTATTTTTGTCTTTACTTTGTCTGAGATTGGAATTGCTACCCATGGATTTTTTTTTCTTCAGTTGACCCATAATATAATCCACTCCAGCAATTTACCTGTAATTTCTATGTATCCTTCTGCTTCCAGTGTGTTTCTTGTAAACAACATATTATATAATTCTGTCTTTTAATCCATTCTGCTATCAACTTCCATTTTATGGGAGAGTTCGTCTATTCACCTTCACAGTTATGATTGCTAACTATATCTTTCTCTCTATCTTTTTTTCTCCCTTCTATACTTTTTCCTCTCCTTTTACCCTTTCCCTACTCATCAGTGTTTTGTTTGTGATCATTATCTTCCTTCATCTACAGTCCCTTCTATCAGCCTCCTTACCTTTTCTTTCTCCTTTCCCTACTACTTCTTCCCTCCCTTCTTCCAGGCTTTCTATCTACCCTCTCCCTTTTCTTTCAACTTACCCCTCCTACTTCCCTATAGAGTGTAAGAGGTTTATATACCCAACGGAATGTGTATGTCATTCCCTCTTCAAACAAAATGCAATAGGAGTAATGTCCAAACAATGCTCTCCCCTCCTCCCTTCTTTCCCTCTACTGTAGTAGGTGTATGTGCCTCCTTCTGTGATGTAATTTACCTTCTTATCCCTTTACAATCTATTTTTAAATCCTCAATTAATTATTTTCTATCATTGCATCTCATTCAACTTATTCCCACACCTTCTCTCTCTCTCTCTCTCTCTCTCTCTTTATCTCTCCCTCTCTCTCCACATACATACACACATATGCACATACACATATACACATACATACACATACATACATACATACACACACATATTTTCCTTCTAAATGCCATAATAAAGATACAGTTCTGAAGAGTTACAGGTATCATCCTCCCATGTAGGAATGTTAAAAATTTAACCTTCTCTGTTTATCATTTTCCCAAATTTTATTTTATATTCAAATGCCAGAACACAGAGACTAGAGAAAAGAAAGGGAAGCATGTTATAAAATTAAATATTAGAACTCAAATACAACATTTGAAAGAAAAAAAAACATGTTGTGTACACCACAGAACATAAGAGAGAATTTAAAATACAAAACAATAGATTTCCATTTCAAGAGACCCGAAATGATAAATAATACTTCCTGTGTTAAGAATTGTCTGTCCTCTCTTTGCTTCTTTGTGAATTTTCCTTTGTTCTCTGTTGTGCATTTTTTTTACTTTGTTCTTCTTCCCTCCCCCCAACTTCAACCCAGACTGCTACAATAAAGTTATCATATGTTTCTCTATAGCTATAGATATATAAATAAACATATACATATATACATTCATATATAGACATATAATTTCCCAAACCTCTTCTACTTCTTATTTTAGTTTTATATTTACACACACACACACACATATGATTATATCTCTTGTTCCCTATCCTTCCTGCATCCCCTACTTTACTTCTACCCACTATCTTGCCTCCTATAAGTTGCCGACCCCTCTCCAAGAATCCCTCCCCTATTCTCTCATTCCCACAAACGTAAAAACATTTTTATCCCTATTTTACCTATTTCCTGACCTTCTCCTATAAAGATCCTTCCCTTGTAATGTCCCCCCTTCCTATGCCCTACCATTTGATTTCTTCTGAATTTAGAAGACTTTTATACTCTTCTAGATATATACGTATTGTTCCCTCTTAAACCCATTACCAATGAAAATGATTACCAAATCCACCAGCCCTCCTCCCCCATCTAATTCCTTTATACCAATTCTTCCTTTTACACTTCAAGTAATTACTCTTTTAAGATGTTCCTAAATGATTTTACTTTTAAAATTCATATAAACCTCAGGTTTGCCTCAATTTTTCTTATAAACTACCCAGTTATTGATAAACAGTCTGTGCTTATGGATCCCTTAGAATCAATCTTTTGTATGTGTGTTATACTTCTCTTGGTTCTTATATGTTGAATCTTTTTTTTAAGTTCAGGATTTTTTTTACCACAGTCTTGAAAGCTGAGAGTTTATCAAATATCCATTTTTTTTGTCATTGAGAAAAAAATATTAAACTTTTCAGGGTATAATATATTTGGGTTGAGCCCCAGTTCTTTTGCTCTTCACTATGTTATGTTCCAAGACCTGACATCCTCTACTGTCTCTGCTGCTAGATTTTGTGTAATTATAATTGTGGCACCATAATATTTGAATTGTTTTAAACCTGAAGTTTTTTTTTCCAAAAATCATTAGCTTTCTTTTATTTCCTTTTCCAAAACAGGTTTCATTAGTGCTTTTTGTTTTCACAAGTTATTTCCAGATATATTCTGTCCCCCACAACAAGTTAACCTGTCTCCAACTATTTCTTCTCTTGTAACAGAAAGTAAAGGCCCATTTAGTTATTTTGTCTCTGGGGCCAAGATTAGTCATTATAATTCTATAGTATTCAATGTTGTATTTTTTCTTTTCATTATGATTTCCTTGTATATTTTGTTTTCCTTGTTCTGCTTACTTATTTAATCAGTTCCTATGGGGTTTTCCCATATATATTTTTTAATTCCTTAACTTTGCCATTTCTTATGACACAATTGTACACCACAATTTGTTCAGTCATTTCCCTAGTTGTTTAGGATCATTTGGTTTCCAGCAATTTGCAAACACAAAAAGTGTTACCATGAATATTTTGAATATGTACAATTTTTCTTTCTATCCTTGATTTCCTTAGGAATATATGCCCAGCAATGAGATTCTGAGTTAATGGTTATGGACATAGTAGCCAGGTCCCATGGAGTTGCCACAGGCTATTCTGTCTCTTGACTGAGTCTATATGGAGCCCATTACAAGCCATACGGGAGAGCCCAGGGTTACAATTTCTTTTTTTGTTTGTTTGTTTTTTGTTTTTTTGATTTTAAATCTTAATTTATTTTCTTGGTTATGTCATTCATTTCCACAAGGTTTTGAGTTACAAATTTTCTCCCCTTTTTGTCCCTACCCCCCAGCCCAGAACATTGATCCCACTGTAAGGCCCCTCCCACAATCTGTTCCCTTCTATGCCCTCCTCCAACACCTCTCTAGCTTTCTAGCAGGGCAGGGAGCTCCTCCCTGCCCCTTCCCTCTATGTATTATTTCCCACTTGCATTTAATTGTATAGCTTTAAATACTAGATTCTTGCAATTCCTCCCACTGGGAGGAGCAGCAATTCAATACAGGCTGTACCTGTGTAATTACACAGGACATCTCCATGGTGGGCAAATTGTGAGAGGTTAATTGTATGTCCCTCCTT
>CM053594.1:238088567-238108148 GCA_028646575.1 Pseudocheirus occidentalis | reverse complement strand
TCTTCCAGCATCTTGGAAGCATTTGGTGAGGGAGTTCTGACTGAGTTGTCTTCCTCCTGCTCCATACTTTGGTCTTTTTTGTCCATAAAAAAGGATTCTAGAGTTTTATTGCTGTTCCTAGCCTGCTTCCTTTTTCTCATGTTGGCCAGTCTATTAATTGCTTGGTTTTTTTAGCTCTGTGGAACTCTGCTTCCTGGAGGGGAAAAGCTCTGTCCCAAATCACTGGGGCCCTCTCTGCTGCCGGAGCCTTTACTGGGGTGCTGCAGTTCCACTCCCAGCTTCGGCTCACTGAAAGTGCACCCCAGGACCACCACTCAAGACCACGATCCAGATCCAGGCTGCTCAACGCAAGAGCCCTTGGCCTCGATGGGTCGCATCAGCCCCCCTGCTATCTGCAGGCTGAGGGCTTTGAAGCAGCCACATGGAAGCCGCTGTGGCTCTCAGCCATTCCTGCTGCAACAGCTGCCTCCTGCTGCCTCCTTGCCCTGGGAACAGTTTGGCCGGACCCGTTCTTCTCCCCAGTTAGCAAAATCCACTGACCTTTCTCTTAGCCTTTTTGTCTTCTGGCCTGATAAATGTGGTAACTCTGCCTCCAGTGCAGCCGATCTGCTCTGGATAGCCGCGGTTCCCTGCCCGATGTCCCAGGGCCTGAGCCGGCTGGGTTTCAGGTGTGGGTCCCAGACTGCTGCGAAGAGCCCCGCCTGCTGTGCGCTGCCTGTAGCAACAGATGTGCTTTGTGTCTTGTGGAGAGTTGTGGAGCTTCAAAATTTGTTTAGCGTCCCATTTTATGAGTATTTTAGCATGTTTGTGTGGGAGTTGTGGTCCTTTGCTGCTTCTACGCCACCATCTAAAACCTGAAGTTTTTAACATTTTTTTCCTTGAGCTGTGGGTTTCAGAATTTGTGATAATCTCTTTTAAATGGTCATAGGTGCATTTTTTTTCTATTTCTACTAAACCCCCCCACCCCCACGTTCTAACACTTCAGGACAGTTCTCTTTAATTATTTCTCATACTATTCCACCAAGATTATTTTTTCTAATCACAACTTTCAATTAGTCAAGTATTTTTATATGTTGTCTTCTTGATCTATTGTCCAAATCTGTTGCTCTTCTTATAAGATGTTTCACTTTCTCTTCTATTTTTCATTATTCAGATTTCATTTAATCATTCCTTCATCTCTCATGATTTCATTAGCTTCACTTTGTCCAATGGGATTTTCAAAGAGTGATTATGGATCTCCTTTTCTGATTGGTTAGCTTGCCTTTCATACCCTTCTTCTTTTTTTGTATTATACTTATTTACTTATTTTTTTCTGTTTTTACCCCATCTCTGTCAGGGTTCCACAATATTTAAATTGTTTCTTTCTCACTGTTTATAATATTTTCTCCTTGACTTGAAAATTCTGGAATTTAGCTTTGATATTTCTTTGAATTTTCATTTGGGAGTCTCTTTCAGAATGTTATTGATTGATTCTCTTGATGACTAATTTACATTCTGCTCCTAGCACCCCAGGGAAGTTTCCCTTGATGATTTCTTGAATGATGCTGTCTGAACTCTTTTATTTTTTAATCATGGTTTTTAGGTAGTCTAATAATTCTTAAATTATCTCTCTCCTGGATCTATTTTCTAGGTCAGTATTCTTTTCCAGTGAGGTATTTTATGTTTTATTCTACTCTTTTTTCATTCTTTTCATTTTGTTTGAAACATAATTGATGTCTCATAGATTCATCAGCTACCACTTCCCCAATTCTAGTTTTTAACAAATTCTCTTCTTCAGTTAGTTATTTTTGACCTCTTCCATTTGGTCATTTATGTGTTTTATGATATTGTTTTCTTCAGTGGACTTTTTTTCCCTAATAGTCTTATTGCATTTTTAAAGGAATTGTTTTCTGGGTTCTTTTATGTTAAATGAATAAGATGTATATATTTCAATTGTGCTTTTTTCCCATTCCTCTCCAAGAATAAGACTCATTGAAAATTATTTAATGTCACAAGCATGTATTAAGAATTAATTTTGTTTCAGGAACTATAAATTTTCAGTAAACACACAAAACAATACAGACACAATTATTAAAAAAATACTTACACTATATTTAATTACCTAAAGGAAATTAATCCATACAAAACCTTGTCGCTCTTAAATTTTGACTTGAGACAGAATAGCTAAGTTGATAATAAAAAAATTTGTATCCATACAAATTCTGAACAACTGACTAGACATATAAATTACATATGAAAATAAAATGTAAAATGTACTGGTAATAAGATAGAAATAGATATGTCTATCTATATCTCTACTATCTCTATGTATGTCTATCTACATGTGCTGTATTCCCTATTACCAAGTGTACTATCCCCTTCTGCTCTACACATTCCAATAATTCTTGTAAATGACTGCTAGTGATAAGTAATACTCCTACTTTTATTATTATTTTTTTAAAATCTTAGATAATATTCTTGGTCTCTACTTTCACTTTGTACCTGTCCCATTTTCTCCTGAAGGCTTTTTTCCTGAAACTGGTATCATCTTTGCTTGTTTGTATTTTCTGCTAATCCCTATCACATACTTGGATTAGCCTGGTGAGTTATCCTATGTGATTTTTTTTTTAACTTAAGAGAAAATCTGACTTTTGCCTCCTACCTTAAGTTATGTTCATTGGGGTTTCAGGAGGCCATTCCTCTACCTGGCACTTTTTTCTCAACTCCCTTTTCATGGTGCCACTGATGCCTGGATCAAAATGGTTACTGGCCAAAACGCAGAGTGTGGAATGATGAGACATGAGCCAGACAGGTTCTGTCAAAGCTGTTAAAATGTATTGATCATAGAGCAGAGTTTATGTAGTGAATGTAAAGCAATTAGCTTTTAGTTTCCCATGAGAAAATGTTTAATGTCCTTGTTAATTTACATACATCTGTGTATTTTAATGTCCTTGTCCCCTTGCATGCATCTATGTCTGGTCACTGCTCAGTTTTCACATCCTAAGCTCCTGCAAGTCAGGAAGAGACGGTGAGCCAAACTTAAGACATAATATAGCCTTCATGGCAAGCTGGCTTGGGAGAAATCCTGGACCAGAGTCTTCTCATGTATGGACTGAGTCAGAACTGGCCCTTGACATCTATCTATCTATCTATCTATCTATCTATCTATCTATCTATCTATCTATCTACCTATAGGAAGATAGATAGTGATGTAAATATGCATCACTTACTATGTTCTAGGCACTGTGCCTGACATTATACAACTATTATCTCACTTCATCCTTACAACAACCTTTTAAGGCAAGTGCTATTATTATTCATTTTTTGAGGTGAATAAACTAAGGCAGGCAGAGGTTAAGTGACTTGCCTAGGGTCAAACAGCTAGTAAATATCTAAGGTCAAATTTGAGATAGGATCTTCCTGAATCTGTGTCTGACATACTATCATTCTACCATCTAATTGTTTTGCTAGGGAAAATAAATTGAAACTGTTTCTTCTTGAAATTATTTATTTTTCATTTGCCAGTTTAAATTTTGCTTGAAATATCAATATGCAGAATTTCTATTTTGATCATAGATGTAGTTGCACTAATGTTCATTATTTTCTCTTCTGACTCCTGCAAGACTCATGAGTTAATAGCAAATGGAGAAATAGAACTGGATTGCAGAAGTGAAATCATGAAGTTAAGGTCATCATGTCTTTATTATCTGGGTGAAAGTGAGAAAAAGCATTACTATGACACAGTCATTATTAGCAAATTTATGACAGATAGAGGTGAATATTGGAAAGGTGAAAAAGGTATCATTCTTTGAAAAAGATTTCAGTTAGGCAAAATTCCAATATCCCATGTGTTCTTCAGAGACAACTAAAGCAGTCAATTGCCAGACACTTAGGTGAATGCAATTTAATTGATTACTACTTTGGGTTTCCAGACCATGTGGTTTTGAATCTTTGGTTTGTGCTCTTTTCTACAGAAATTATTTTGGAGGTAGTGGATTGTATTTTGGAAGGCTATAGTTATTCATCCAGAACTTAATTTTCCAACATTTTTCTTACTATATTATTCCATTAATTTGATGAACAAAACCATTTGATATTACCTAAACTCTGCCCATGATTTTAAACTGCAAGAATCCTATTTATTTTACCCGGTACCCCCACCTCCAACAGTTTACATCTACTCATCCTTCCAGATCCAGTTCAAATCACATATATTAAATAAATAAATAGAT
Organism: Pseudocheirus occidentalis; assembly: GCA_028646575.1. NCBI lineage: Eukaryota > Metazoa > Chordata > Mammalia > Diprotodontia > Pseudocheiridae > Pseudocheirus > Pseudocheirus occidentalis. Next base: position 238,103,937 of record CM053594.1, on the reverse strand, counting down.
ATAAATCTGTATCTAGATCTAGATAAATATCTATATCTAGCTAACTACCTATGTCTAATTACATATACATATGTGTTTAGACAGATATAGCTAGCTAGATATAGATATAAATGTGTTTGTGCACACACATACTACCCAGAAGGTAGAAGGGGACAGAGAACTGATGAGGTTATAGAGTTGTTTATCTCCCTGTGACAACTTCGTTGGAAAAAATGAGAAAGCTGTTTTGGAGCATACTAATTATCATCTCTTGAAGATGAGAACACCTCATTTGGCTTTTGTCCAGGCTGTAGGTCAGAGACACCTTTTTATTCTGGGTATAAAAATGGTGTGTGATCAGTGAGGGTGAGTTGTAGATGTAACTTTTTTTTGAGACCTACTACTAGGGATGATGACAAATCATAGACTAGAAACTGGATTTTATTCCTTGTGAAACCAGAGGAACAACACCCATTAACTTCAGAGATGGAAAGACAAAGAAGTCTTGGCAGACACTCTTGGTTTGAGTCAGATGTCAGTAGTCAGAAAAGGGTCAGAAGAGCAAAAAACACTTGGATACATCCAGAAAGCATTAGGAGAAATATGCTGCAGATATAAATGCTTTCATCCGTGGGATCTCAATATGAACCATGTATCCATGTGGTAAGAGTTTGGAAGGCCAATCAATTGTAGAGCATAGAAGGGATATTCTATATAAGATGGTCTACTGGAGAGTTCAAATATCTAGCTTTTTAGAGAGAAAAATGGGGATTCTATGTATTATTTGCCTCATGTTAAATAGGGATTAAGCTAGTGTATGGGACCAAAGTTTCCCTCAGGCCTAGACTCTGATCTGTGTTCAGTTTTCTCAAGATTTCTCTAAATAAGTAAAATCTAAATGAAATTTCAGTAGGCATGTCTCAGGAAAGGTCTTCTAGAGTTCTTAGTGAGACTAACAATAGGCATGTCTACACTCTCCATAAGAACAATTTCCACCTTTGTTCCCTTACCAAGCTGAGTAACTGTGTATACTTTCAAATAAATGATAAGGTATGATGGAAGGTGCATTTATTTTGGGGTCAGTGGTCCTAATCTCACATCCTCTTTTGCTATTTTTTTTATTGTATTGCTGTGGATAAAACACAGATTCTTTTGGTTTCACTTTCCATGTTACAAAAGGAAAGGCTTGAAACACAGGAGCCTCCTAAATCATGTTATTCAGTGTTATAAAATCTCATTAAGTGTTTAATTTGTGCAAACTTATACTATTACATTAATAACTTTTATACGTATTTCTAGAAATGTTATCTAAATTAAAACTTGAGAAAATGAGATGGATTTTGTAGAATTTAAGAGTTATACGTGACCTTGGTGGCCTTATATTCTAAACTATAATGAAAAAGAATACACATCCTCAAGAAGTGGTTATTCAGGCTCTGCTTGAGGATTTCTAGTGAGTTCGGAACCCACTGATATGCAAAGAGAGCTTGTTGTATTTTGGCATAGGTCCCTTAAACACAATTAAGAATTATCCTGTCTGTAACATATACAAAGTCATTCCTTGTAAGGGCAATACTTGTCTGTTCCTGTAGCAATATGCCAGAGATAGAGATGCTCATTGCTTTTTTCAGTAGAGGTTAGAAGACCTACAGGCTAATATTCCTCTAAGACTTTTTGTAGTGTCCTATAATTTTTGTAGGGACCAGCCTTTCATGAAAGCTCCCTTTCATCTCTAAGTTTACTTATGAAATTTCAGTCTTTGAAATGCATCAATGAGTAACTAATCCCTGGCCCATTTCAGCCTTTACTTTACCCTTGTACTTTTAACTCAATCCCTCTTCACTAAGGAAGAGGGTTCCTATCAACTCCATACATTTCTCTACTCCGTGGAACATATTGGATCCTTTAATGTGTCACTGATACATATGATGAGATTGGGGAAGTGGGAAGATATATATGCAAAAGAAACTATCACAGAAATGACAGTATCTTCCAATGAAAGTAAAGGCCTTCCATGAATGATGACACATTCTTGTGGTCTCTGCAGAAGGATGCTAATGAAGGTGGATCATTTAAGTTCATTCTGAGTTGTAGAAGAACTGAAGATGTTTAGTGGTCTATACCGTCTAACACTAGTATGGTGAATTTGCCAGGAGCAGAGGTCTATCAGGTTTCCTAAGTATAACTAAACCTACTCAGACTGGAAAAAATGAAGTAGGCTAAAGGTTCCATGTCAATTATTGTGGGGACAAGACCCATGAATGGTCATTGCCCTTTCAGCCTGGACAACAGAGGGAGAAACAATCAGAAAAGAAGAGAAATTTTTAAATGATGAGATAAAGAGAAAGGAGAGGGGAGGTGAAAAAGGGGGGGGGGCAAGAAAGGGGTGGACATAGAAAAATAGAAGAAGGGAAGAGAAATGAGAAGAAAGAAGAGAGAAATAGAGAAGAGGAAATAATAAGAGGTAAGAGGACAATAATGACCTATAAAGCAAAAGCTACTCTTTTTGGTATCAACATTTTACCAGTGTTGATCTACAGCAGCATGACAGAATTCAACTATTTTGAAGAGTTTTTTAAGTATTTTTTTTGCCTTTTGATGTGTCTTTTGATTCCTGTGTAAATTAGAGTTAAGTGAGGCAGAATTTCATGAGGTCTAAAGAAAAGCCTCATTCTCTTTTCAAGACTCATCAGAGTCAAGTGCCAACATAAAAGTCAAGATGATCAACAATGACCTGATATTCAGTGGATGACCTGGGCATTTTCAAAGTCTGACCAAGCTCTAAGCTTTCTACAGTGGTTACTTTCACTGCGTTCATAGTCTGGTGTAACAAATCGTTCATATCCATTTATTTCTCTGGGAAAGTCTTCACATGCTTGGGGAGAGACATCCGCAAACATTCCAATTGATTTAAGCCCTGTTGATTACCCTCAACATGAGTTAGCCCATCTGCCAATATGGTTTTACAAGGGTGTGATTGTTGCACGTGTTGTATTTGTTGAAGCCACAAATGAGTCAGGTGACAGGAGGACAACAAAGATTGAGGAGCAGCCCTAAAAAGGAGTTTGGCAAGCTTTCACATCAGAGCTACTCTTCATTCCTGGACACCTTATAGACCGCCTCACCTCAAAAGTACAAAAAATTAGTAAAGAAAAACATATTTATAAAATGGAGAAGTAAATGATGTGTATGGGTAAGCTACAATGTAGAACCAAATAAATTCTGCAAAAGAACAGGAATAAAATATATCATAAAGAAATCATATCATAGGAAGAAAATGTGAGCTCATCACATGGTGCGAATAATGGAAAATATGTACATGCCCATAGAATTCTACTAGGTAGTGTTGTGATATGAGGACAAGTTTAGAAGGCCTCCTACACATTTTTTCAACTTCTTGAACTTACAAGAGTACAGTGGCCAGGGATCAGAGGATGAGCAGGTTTCAATCTGCATAGCTAGAAGTATCTTTCATGTGGATAAAGTTATTGGTCCAGAGAATATGATTATGCAAAATAAGATTAGGAAATATGCTCTGGAAATTTTGAGTACAAAAAACAAAAACAAAACAAAACAAAGAAACCTTTATTGTTGACTGAGAGAGGGAAGAGAAAGAGGTTCATCAGATTTATGTCAAGAGGTCTTTAGAGGAAGGTGACAAGCAAGGTTTGTGGTAAATGAATTGTATCTGTAGTTTAAAGTGACTAGGATCATCAGCATTCTAAAACTTTACATGGGTGTTGGTATTTTTAAAGATATTGTACATATATTGTCCTTTTCTTTTTGTCCGGGTTTTTCACCTGGTGTTCCTCTTGTTGAATACAAGAAGGTTTCTAACAGTGACTTGGAATTTTGCTGTTTGAGCTGTTTCCAATAAGAGACGATACTGAGTCTGCTTCAGGGTCTGCATAGGTTCAGATTTTATTGTCCTTAAACAAGTGATTTTGTAACCAAATCAGTGAATAATATTCTCCCATTTATATGCTATTTATGTATTGCACACACTAATAATGGTTTGGTACTTAAAAAGAGAGATACTGTTATCTTTTATTGTATACTTCAGAGGTATTTCAAGTTTTCATTCTCCTAGGATTTAAATAGTATTATATTTCTGTGTATATATTTTTTATTGATATTGTTTTAATTGATATGGACTTGAGTAAGTTTTATTTCATAATAGTATATCTAATTGGAATTTGTTTTTGTTAAAACATGTTTATACTTTTATTTTTTCCCCTTCCATTAATATTATTTTGTTTCATTTCCAGGTTAACAAAGGTTTGCAAACTTCCATATTATTTATATATAGTCCTAATTATGTTACAATTAAGACATTTTTAGGCAAATGCATTTTCATAGCAAGCATGACTCATATCATAGTCAACTTTAATAAGATAAATTCTATCTTTATTTTTCCCTTACTTCCTGAAAGGTATGAGTATTACTATGATTAATTTCATCAAGATGGCTAATGAGATTACCTTTCATCACAGTTTTATGCACCAATGACAAATAATTTAAAAGGTTACTCTCTCTTTTTTTTTCTAAAGTATATTAACCCAAAGGGACTGAGGAGATGATATATATTGAAAGAATTCCATATTTAGCAAATATTCCTTGAACAACTTTCAGTATCTTTCCACACTTACATATTGAGCATAAAAGTACAGTGAGCTTTTACAAAAATTTATTTGAATTAACATTTGACAATGGCTGGGCTATTAAACTGTGGACACAAAGTTCCTGAATCATTTCTTTACTACCCTTTAATAGGGTTTGAGTCTACTACCATTAACTAAAACATTTTAATCTGCCTTAAAACTTTGGTCATGCCAGTGATGATATTTACTTATGGTAACTGACAGCATAGGTCAGAAGTATTTCAGTGAATGCCTTGAAATAATTTAAAATCAAGCACATGTAAAGTACTATGTTAGACTGTCTGATTCAAATTTAAATCATTAACTGTTTTTTCATATATTTGAGTAACTTCTCCAACACCAAGGTTTCCCTTCTGTTTTACTGCTGGGAATCACTCAAAACTCTGTGAGACATTAACTATCTTATTTCTCAGCCATTTTCTAGAGATTGAGTCCTGAGTCAGTCTATCTTGCAGTTAGAGCCTGTAGACTGGATCTATTAAATTCTCCTATCCAATCCCTCTGCTATGGAGTTGAAGAGATTTGACAACTGGACGCATCTTCTCTCTTGAAGTGGGCTCCCAACCACCCTTCCAAATAGACTGCCCATCCCACTAATGGAAATATTAAACTCTGTCTAATTCAGGAAAAAGAAACAGACAGCAAGAGTAGACCACTTTCCCAAGACAATGGTCATTTTCTGAATATCTTGGTTATCTTGGTCTTCTGAACTAAAGTGCTCAATAACATGATCCAGCAACATTAAACCCTTGACATTTCATTTGATCAACAAAATTCCAGAATTTTTTTCTTTATCAAAAGTAGGAAATGACAACACAGTTGACCAAGAACTGACCAATATGGACTTGGTTTTATTTTCCACGTTAATGAATTACCTAGGGCTTACCAAACATAGACTCTCCAGCCCTTGATTATTTTGTATATTACCCAAATTTTCCACTACCAATCTTACAAAGTTTTTTTTATGCTCTTCTACTTGTTATGTGAAATAACTTATCTGTTTAAAAGAAGAAATACCTAACCCCTTCCACCAGCAGTCTAGTCATTCTCTCTGCCTTAGTATCCTATATAAACTCTTTTCCCAGCCTTGCTCATTTGGTATTGCAGCACTTGCTATGTGGCACCTGAAATTGAGTTCATTTACTCCAATTAAAGGTTTAACTTTTGTTGTATTGACTGTTTTCATTAAAATTTAGCTTGACAGAAGAGATGAAGTGGGCTATGACATGAACAGGGGGAATATTTTTTTCTTTAGTTAACATATTTAAGTGATATATCTATACAAAGGTCAATGGTACTAGGAAACTCTGCTCTGTCATTTTTGTCAACATAAAAATGATAGATGATGATAAAATACTTTTTAATTTTCTCTATTTTGGATGAGGAGCCATAATATTTAATTTATCCACACTGGAATCTTGATAGAATGACCAATGATTCCTGTTGTTAATAATGGGGAATTGCTTTTTTTCTTGAATAGTACACAACAACTTTGATTTAAAACTGAGTCTCTTTGGAAAAGGGAAGCAAGATTGATATTTACCTCTGGCACGGCTGAGATATAGAAGATACATGATATTGTCACCCATCCTAGAAATCAGAGATGAACTTGCTTATATGGTAGAAAAGAATATTGTAGGCTGTAACCTTTAAAGGTCATCTTCCTGGAATTTGTTTTCTCTTAAATTTGCTGTCTCTTCTTCCTGCTGAATGTTGGAGTCTTTTCATCATTCTCTTCCATTAATTGTGGATTGGAGACAATAGGCATTTGAGCTATGTTCTGTCTGTCCAACTGTTCTTTACTTCTAAAGAAGGAAGCGATAGGAAACAGCATAGCCCAGTTCTGGGCAGGTCAGGATAGGAGACTCCCCACTTTGATGGTCTTTTTGACCATTTATCATTCAATCATTTCATAAGTATTTATTAATTACCTATTATATGGTTTCTGCTTCAATTTATCCCTCTTTCCCAGTTCATTCTTTGCTTACTCAACATAATATAGACTCCCTAATAAGAAAAACAAAAAAAAGGAAAGAAAAGAAAACAACAATCTCAAAAACTCTTTCCTTAACCCTGCTGTGTGTTAGACTGTCTTTCACTGTCAATTACCCTTTCATTGCAAAGAATTATCAAAAATAGTCTGAAGTACCTCCCACCCCACCATTCCTTAACTTCTTGTAATCTTGTAATCTTCACTTCTTTATATAAATTATTTCTGCCAAAGTTATTATCTTGAAACCACCACAAAATAAATCTCTTAAGGGCTAATACTTTTGGAGATATTATGGTTTTTAAATGCCTAGAAGTAGATTCCTGACAAGCTGAATCTGATTAAGTAAACACATTAAATTTTTATTGAGAGGAAAGAGAAATGAAAGAACCAATGAAACATATGAGAAATCAGGAAAACTACCTAGCTCAGCAAAACATGCAGATCCCTAGTACTCTGCTAAGTACTGTGAAGACAGAGACACAGAAGACAGTTCCTGCCTTCAAGATCATAATTTAATTGGGGAAGACAAATTCTGTTTCAAAAGAGATACGTGGAACAATTTATATGTTCTTCTTGGTCTCTATGCTCCATGGTCAGCGAAAAAGCCCAAGTCTGTTAAGGATACCAGGATTGAGGATTTTTTGAGCTTTGAGTGACACTAAGGTACTACTCACTCTAGTCAGAGAATTGAATTTTCTATCAGTGTCTGTTTGTTTTAGCTGCAGCAGGAGAGAGAAACAGACAAACATCTATCAAGAAGAAATGGAGATTGTGATGGCAGTAGTAGCAGCAAAAATGAAAGACATTTTCTATGGCAATTGACAATAGGGAATTTGGAAAGTGGATAACATTATAAATCCATTTCAATTATCTTCTCCATTCCTGTGAATATATATGCTAACAACTTATATCTATAGTATATCTATGTCTAACTATACCTTTATAAAGAACACACATATATTATGTTTATATAATTGAATTAAATTGTGTATTATACATGTATATGCTTGTTAGCTACCCCTTTTATATGTTACTTTTAAATGTTTAATTTTTCTTCTTCACACACACAAACACATGCATAAACAAAGAGGTGTCATTAATGTTGGCAATCACATCGTCTATTTATTGGTTGAGTCTGGGGAGGAAATGGTTGAAGCCAATGGTAGTACTGAATTCATAGAATATGAATTCATATATGTCACTGATTTACATCTGCAGTGAGATATTGATAATTTCCATTAACTGGGAAATCAAGATCTATGTGTAGATTAACAATAATACTGTATGTAGTACTTAGAAATTTACCCACATCAGAATTTATTTATACATTTATTTTTCCTTATAGCACATTTTCAAGTAGATAACTGACTTTTTTTTTCTCCAGGAAAAGTTATATCTTGTTTTTAGCCAGAGCCAGATCTCTTTTAATTTCTAGGCTCTAGGCAACCTTCTACAACAAGGGAGAAAAGAAGAGCAGTAGATTTGGGGACCGTAAGGAAGATCTTGGTTAAAGGTCTTTGAATAGGAAGAATGTAAGTAGGTGGATGGAATCTGGAAGAAATTCCCCTTTCCTGTTTTAAACTGGGGTGAGGAAGATGGGAGAACTATGGGAAAGTATAGGGAGGGAAGGAAGGAGAAAATCTCTTTGCATATACTCTATGCTTTCTATAGAAACATCTGGCGGTTTCATATGCAATAATATCCTTTCACAAATTATATTTTAGGTTTATTTATTAAGATTCTACATGCAATTTATACTATATTTTGGAGTAGACTAGACTTTCAGGGGGGTCCCCTGGCCCCACTGAGGAAATGCTCACCTTTTCCCTGAGGTCACTAGGCAGACATGCAGGAGGAGTATAATCTTGTTTGTAGACATCTTCATTGGTTCTATGAATAACAAAAGAAAATTCAGTGTAGTTAATTAGCAAGTCTTGTTTGTGACTCCCTTTTTGTTTGTGCCTCTGGACATGGTCCTAGGATTAAGTCTTAGTAAATAAATAACCTTGGCCTACTGTAGGGAGTGGTCATGACCAAAGGAGGGTCCTTGCATTCTGATTACATGAGAATTTCTGCTAAGGGAATATAAACCTTGTAAGTTCCTTGTACCTTTGTCTCTGTATGAAATGGCTCTGTAATAAACAGACTATCGCATACATTCTTGTCTCTCTTTTTATTAATCTGGTTGCTAGGCCATCCAACTGTGCTGGTCACAGTAATTTTTGATAGATTTGTATGTTTTCCTGAGTGAGGCATTTCCCCTGGTGCTTCGCAATCCTGGAACTCAACATTATTTTTTTTTTCTATAAATAAAAATTTAATTTGTTTATTTAGTCAGATTCAGTCTGTCAAGAATTCTTGGTATTCCTAAATATAACAATAACTTCAAATATAATAGCTCTTAAGATATCAATTCTGTGGAAGTTTCAAAATAATAATAATCTTGGAGGAAACAGTTTCTGTAGAGAGGTGAGGACAAAAATAAGATTTGCAAGACTTTGAGGATTCAATGGGTCATGAAATTGTTTAAATTATTATTTTTATTATTTTTGCTAATTGTTCAAAGTGAAATAGTAATTAACATTAAAAGATAGAAAAACTTCCCAAACCTAGAAGGAATATTGTTGCTTTGTTTTGTTTTCAATATTAATCTGAACACATATAGTAAGTCAGGCAGAAGCCAAGAAAGAGGAAGAAACTGATGTTGAAAACTAAGAGAAAAGACTGATGTAAGGAAATGAGGAGCTATGGTACTAAAAGTTGAAATGGAGGTGTTAACATGGGCAAAGAGGAAAAAAGATATTTGAGAAAATGTGAGGAAGGAAGAATTGTTTGCTGATGATTATGAAAGCTTAAAATAAATAGAAGGGAGAGATGTAGAATTTAATTAGTTAGAATTTAATTCATTGGCATTTAGGAACACAAGTTACCACATGTTTTCAGTAGGTACAATTTAAATGAATCTATACAAAATGAAATGATGTGATATTTGGGGGGAGGGTGAAAAAATACATCTTTATTTTAATTAATCTTTGAAATTTAGCATTTGCATCCATTACTTATTTCTTTTTATTTTGTTTGTTTACTTTCCCCACTTAATAGTATTTTTTTCAAATTGCATGTAAAGATATTTTTAAAAATTTACATTTCAGTTCCTGAATTCCAATTTTTAATACTCTTCTCCTTTTTCTACCTACTACCCAAGGCAACAGACAATATGACATAGTTTATACACATAGAATCATGTTAAACACATTTCCACATTAGTCACATTGTGAAAGAAGAATCAGAAAAAAGGGGGAGATTAGAGCAAGAAAAAAAGTGGAAATATAATGCTTCAATATGCATTCAGAATTCACAGTTCTTTCACTGGATGTCCTTAGTGTTTTCCACCATGAGTTATTTAGAATTGACTTGGGACGTTACACTGCTGAGAAGAGCTAAATCAATCATAGTTAAGCATCACACAGTATTGCTATTCCTTTGTACTGGTTCTTCTGGTTCTGTTCATTTCACTCAGAATAATTTCATGTGAGTCTTTCCAAGTTTTATTTTCTTTTTCTGAAATCTTCCTGTTCATCATTTCATATGGAAGAATAGCATTCCACTACAATTGTACACCAAAACTTGCTCAGCCATTCCTCAACTGATGGGCATTCCCTCAATTTCTAATTCTTGGCCACTACAAAAAAAGCTCCTGTAAATATTTTTGTACATCTGTGTCCTTTTCCATTTTGTTGTGATCTCTTTGGGATACAGATGTAGTGGTGGAATTGTACGAACTAAGGGTAAGCACAGTTTTATAGCCCTGTGGGCATAATTCCAAATTGCTTTCCAAAATGGCTAGATCAATTTTCAACTCCACCAAAAATGCATTATTGTTTCATTTTTCCACATCTTCTTTAACATTTTCCATTTGCCTTTTCTGTCATATTAAAGAAACATATAAATGTATGGTGGTACTATAGACTAAAACACTACAGGTGTTTTAATTTGCATTAACCTATTTAATCGTGATTTAGTTCATTTTATATAACTGTAGACAGCTTTAATTTCTCCTCTGACTATTTATCAATTTTATTCTTACATTAGATTTAGCGCTCCTTATATTTAAGAAATGAGGCCTTTATTAGAAACAATGGCTACAAAAATATTTCCCAGCTTCCTGCTTTCTAATCTTGGTTGTATTGATTTTGATCATTCAAAGACCTTTTTCATTTAATGCAGTAAAAATTATCTAGTTTTCATTTCATAAGGTTCTCTGTCTCATTTACACATAAACTCTTCCTTTATAGATCTGATGGGTCAACTGTTCCTTGTTCTCATAATTTGCTTATGATATCACCTGTATGCCTAAATCATGTATCCATTTTGAATTTCTCTTGGTATAGTGTGTGACTATGTCCAGTTTTCACTGTACTATTTTTTCAGTTTTCAAAGCATTTCTTGTCACATAATAATATCTCATTTGAGAAGCTCTAGTCTTTGATTTTATCAAACAATAGATTGCTATAGTTATTTCCTACTGGTGTGTGTGCGTGTGTGTGTGTGTGTGTGTGTGTGTGTATGTACCTAATCTAGTCCACTTATACACCACACTACTTCTTAACCATTACCAAATAATGACTATTACCACTTTATAATATGATTTTAGATCTGATATGGCTAAGTCACTTTTCTTTGCATTTTTTATTTCATTAATTCCTTTGATATTCTGGGCCTTTTGTCGTTCAGACGAATTTTATTTTTATTTTTTTCTCGCTCTATAAAATTATTTGTTAGTTTGATTGATATGGCATTGAATAAGTAAATTATTTTAGATAGAATTCACATTTTTATTATATTAGCTCAGTTCATCCTTGAACAATTGATATTTTCCCAGTTGTTAGATCTAACTTTATTTGTGTAAAAAGAGTTTTGTAATTGTTTTCATATAGTTCCTATAGTTTGTCTTGTCAGTTAGGCTATGAAAGGTTTAATATTGTCTACATTTATTTTAAATGGAACATCTCTTTCTATCACTTGCTGCTGGCCTTTGCTGGTAATATATAGAAATACAGATAATTGATGTGAGTTTATTTTATATCCTGCAATTTTTATAAAGTTGTTATTTATTTTGAATATTTTCTTTGTTGATTCCCTAATAATGTGTAAATATGCCATCACAACATCTGCAAAGGGTAATATTTGTGTTTTCTCATTGCCTAGTCTAATTCCTTTCATTTCTTTTCCCTCTCTAATAACTAAATCTAACACTTTTAGTATACTATTGAATAAAACTGATTATAATAGGTATTCTTGTGTCACCCTTGATCTTACTGGGAAAGCTTCTAGCTTATTCTGATTACATATAATGGTGCTGTTGATTTCAGATAGATGTGGCTTATCATTTGAAGTCAGAGCCTTTGATATTTGTTAGTTTTTTTATTAATATAATAAATTGTACAGATAGTTTTCATAATATGGAATGAGCCCTGCATTCCTGCTGTAAATCCTACCTGGTCATTGTGTATCATCTTCATGATTATTTTCTGTAATCTGTTCCCTTGTTTAGGTATCAGCACCATATTTCTATTATAAAAAGAATTTGGTAGGACTCTAAGTATTTTTTCAAAGTGTTTATATTGAATTGGCATTAATTGCTCTTTCAATATTTGGTAGAATTCACTTGTAAATCCATCTGGTCATGGAAATACTTTCTTAGGGATTTAACTGATGGCTTCTTCAATTTATTTTTCTAACATGGTGTTACTTAAATATTTTATTTCCTCTTCTGTTAAGCCATGTAATTCATATTTTTGTAAATACACATTCATTTCACTTAGATTGTCAGTTTTATTGGCATACAGTTGGCAAAATAGCTCCTAATTATTTTTTTAGTTACTCTTCTTTGGTAGTGGATTTACCCTTTTTATTTTTGATACTGGTAATTTGGTATTATTTTTTTCTTTTATTACCAAATTAGTGAAAGGAGTATCTATTATTTTTTTTTATAAAACCAGCTCTTAGTTTTAAATACTAATATGATAGTTTTTTTCTTACATTCAATTTTATTAATTTCTCCTATGATTTTCAGTATTTCTAATTTAATATTTAATTTATGATTTTCTAGCTTTTTTAGTTGCATGGCTAATTCAATGATTGACTCCATCTTCAGTTTTATTCATTTAAACATTTAGAGACAAAGTATTTCACCTAAAAATTGCTTTGGCTGCATTCCATAAGTTTTGGTAAGTTGTCTCATTCTTCTCTTTTATGAAATTATTGTTCATATGATTTGTTGTTTGACTCATTTTTTTTGCAAATTGTGCTTTACTTTTTCCTAATACATGTAAAGATAGTTTCAACATTCATTTTTATAAAATTTTGCATTTCAAATTTTCCCCTCTCCCTCACTCCCTCCTTTTTCCCCTCCCCAAGATGGCAAATAATTTGATGTAGGTTATACATGTGAAAACATACAAACATTTCCACACTACTGATGTTGTAAAAGAGTAAAGAGGGGAAAAAAAGGAAATGACACACAGACACAAACAAATATTTGAGGTTACAATATTTTTCACGATCTTTTTCAGGTTATTGGTAGAGTCTTTCAGTGACTATTTTACCCTCAGATTCTAAAATATCAGGGCAATTTTCCATGATAATCTCTTGAAAGATACTGTCCAAGCCCTTTTCATGATCAAAATTTTCAGATAATCCAATAATTCTTAAATTATCTTTCCTGAATTTATTTTCCAAGTCATGATTGTTTTTTTCCAATGAAAATTTTACATTTTCTTCTATATTTTCATTCTTTTGCTTTTGTTTGATTCGTCTTATCTCATCCTATCGTTAGCTTGCACTTTCACAACACTTAATTTTAAGTAATTATTTTCTTCATTTAGTTTTTGTACCTCCTTTTACATTTGACCAATTCTACTTTTTAAGGAATTGTTTTCTTCAGTGGATTTTTCCAAAATTTTAGCTAATTGTATTTTCTTAAGCAATTAATTTCTTTAGTAATTTTTTTCTTCCATTTCTAAGCTATTACTTGTCTTTTTGAACTCTTTCAGGAATACATTTTTAGGCTTGAGATCAATCACATTCTTTTTTCGGTCTTTGCACATAACGTGTTTGAACATTGTGGTACTCTCCTAAGTTTGTTTTTTAATCTTCCATTTCAGCACAGCAGCTCTCTTTGGTCAGGGATCTTTTTTGTTTTTGCTCACTTTTAAGCCTACTTGGTAGTTTCCAAAGTTTAGCTCTGCTCCTGGGGCAAAATGTACAATGTCCCCATCTTCTTGTGCAGTGTCCAGATCCCTGGTGACTAGCTTTCTGAGTCAGGGCTTCTGGAGTTCTAGCCTTGTTCACTATGCTAGGGTGGCCTGACCTAGTCACACCTGTTATTCTTTGCGTTTCTGGGCTGGTAGTTTCCCTAATGCAGTAATACTGGTGGCCTCACCTCAGGGCCAGCGGTGATACTAGCCTACTGAGCTAGGACTCAGGGTGCTTGGTTACTGTCAATTTTGTGGCTAAGAGACTCCCAGTGGATTGCCATACAGAATCTGCTCTGGGTTAACATTTCCTTTTAATGAAGTGAGACAGAGCTATCCTCACTAAGTTATCTTAATGGGGAAATTGTTTCACTCCATCTTTTTCTGGGTTTTGTCATTCCAGAATCCATTTAGAGATTGGATTTAAAATTATTTTGTTTTTTAAAATTAATTTGTTATTTGTTTTCTTGTTTACATCATTCATTTTCATGAGATTTTTAAATTACATATTTTCTCCCTGTCTTTTCCCTACCCCAACCCCAAAACAGCAATCCCACTCTAAAGCCCCTCCCCTGATCTGCTCTCTTAATTTCTGGTATGGCAGGGAGGTTCTCCCTACCTCAGTCCCTGTATACCTTAATTCCTAGTTGCAGGTATTGCAGAGCTTTAAATTTTAGATTCTTTGAATTCCTGCGTTGTCACTCACACACACTGGAAGGACAAGCAATTCAATACAGGCTATGGATATGTGATTATACAGGACATCTTCATAGTGGACATATTGTGACAGAGATCATCTGTCCCTCCTTCCTATTCCTCCCCCCATTGTTCTGTTCTCTACCCTGTCCCTGTCCCTTTCCTGAAGTGTGTGCTTCCAGCATCCCTTCCCCAGACCCTGCCCTCCCCTCCGTCATGCCCACTCTCATCCCCATCCCCCTACTCTCCTGTGTGGCATGATAACCAGATTAGCGTTTATGCCATTTATTCCCTAAGCCAAATTCAATGAGAGTAATTGAAACCAAAGTTGTAACAGTTATTCCTTGCTTCTTCTATATGGAATAATTAACCCCATCTTGTCTCTCCCTGTCTCCTCTCATTCTAGTCCTCTTCCACCTCAGAATTTCACCTTTAAAGTATCATCCTTTCATATTTAATTCATCCTATACCTTCTATATACACACATACACTCATGCTCAGATATGTATTCATATGCATATATAGCCTCCTATTTAGACATTTGTGTAAGTATACATATATGCATTTGTATTCCCCTCCCCTATTGTCATACTCAGAAGTTTCCTAAGTTACTGTTATCGTTTTTCCATATTGGCATGTAAATAATTCAAATTTGATAAGTTCCTTATGATTTATTTCCCATGTTCACCTTCTCATGCTTCTTGTGCTTGATTGTCAAATTTTCTCTTCAGTTTTGGTTTTTTTCAGCAAGAATGCTTGAAAGTCCTCCACCTCATTGAATGACC
>CM053594.1:238067489-238088067 GCA_028646575.1 Pseudocheirus occidentalis | reverse complement strand
TTAAATTTAATTAAACATTTAAATCATAAATTGAATCACCCAATTTAAACATGATGGACTTTGGAATCTTTTGTGTATTTCAACAAAAAAATGAGTAATCTTTAAGTATTAAGTAGCTTAGTCTCGTGATCTCTACTCCTCTATAATTGACATTGCTGTTATTAAAGGATATTATATTTTAAAATATTGAAGAGCCCAAGAGGGAATGGGATTTACAATTCACTCTACAATTGCGTATAAAACAGAAGAATTCTTATTGAATTGTAATGTCTTTCAAAACATGGGGCTCCCAGTTCCACTCACCACACAGCAAAATAAGAGTCAATCTATGTATACATAGATCGTGAAAATTCCTTCCAAGGATCTTAACTTTTTTTCACTGTGGCAAGTATCATAGTGCCTTTCATTATAGCTTAATGAAATGAATGAATAAATAGTACAAATCACTTATTACATGATACACAGAAATATACCTCAAATAGACAGTAATGACATTGAATAGCCAACCTCCCCAAACTTCATCTCTGAAAAGAAATTTGAAATGTGATACTTGTGGGGAAGTAAAGATGAATATATTCATCTTATTTCCACTTTTGCCATAGTACCAGTTTTTGGATATGTTCAAGCACAATTCTTCATGTAGCTAATAACCTGTTTGATTACTTATTCCTGGAAGCTAAGTTTCTCAATGTTCAAATTAAAACAAAAAATTACAGAATCAGTTCCTTCATCACCACCAAAACTACCACACCCTTGCACAAATACAGAAACAGAAAAGGTTTATCCAGATAATAGCAGTTGAAAACATTGATTGATATTTCTCCAAAATGCTTAAGGCCTCCCCTGCAGATAGAGTTATAACTAGGGAGAGACAATAGGGTTTTATAAAAGGGCACAAAAAATATAGAAGGCACTCACAGAACTTGTAGTTCTTTAGTCATTTAGAAATAACTGAGCTTAGAACCTTGATAGAAAGAATTGACAAAAATAGTAAAATACCAGATGGGATGTGTCATTCTCTAACAGCTGTTTCCCAGATCGGCTCCTAATGAATCTTTTTAGAATAACTTTCTTTCCCCACAGCCGAGGAATATTACTAAAGGCATTTGAGGGTATCATTCATACTTCTTGTCCAGAATGTAAATATTGAATTATTGTGGTCTTTCTT
This sequence comes from Pseudocheirus occidentalis, assembly GCA_028646575.1. Taxonomy (NCBI): domain Eukaryota; kingdom Metazoa; phylum Chordata; class Mammalia; order Diprotodontia; family Pseudocheiridae; genus Pseudocheirus; species Pseudocheirus occidentalis. The sequence continues at coordinate 238,086,899 of CM053594.1, read as the reverse complement.
TATGCAACAGAGGTAATTTGAAAGAGAGAAAAAATCATCTTCTATAGAAAACAATTTATGGAATCCTTCAGTCATTGTGAAATTTGTAAAATAATAGTTTTTTTGTTTATTATTTATTCATTTTCTGTAAGCTGTTTTAGATTTTAATTGCCTAAATATTTCCCCTTTATCTTGTATCTGTGTGGCCATATATCATTTGATAAGGTAATTGGACAAAATCTCACTAGTAATATAATCACAAAACTTCATTTTTACATATACACAAAGACATTCCACAAATTGTGCATAATAAATATTTTTTATTATTACTTAAGGTTAAAGGATGATTAACCAATATAAAACCATCAGCATAATTATTCATATAAACAACAAAAAAGGGAATTAATTTTAATGAAGATGAACCATGAACTGTACTAAGAGGTTCCAAGACAAAATTATTATGTTCTTTCTCTCCAATATTATTTTTATGATGTTAGGTAACTAGCCATTGCATGAAAAAAATGAGAATTAACGTATAGCAGTAATTGTTGGTAAAGAGGAGACAAGATCATCCCTGTCTGTGAATCAAAGTGTTTTGTTTCTTTAAATATCCAGAGAATCAGTGATGAAACTAAAAGAGAAAATTAAAAAAAAACTTCAGCAAATAAAAAAAATATGAAACTAAATTCAAAAAGGTGACCTTTATTTTCTGTAGTCTATTAAAAAAAGAAATAGCTAGAAAGAGAAATTATCTTTCAAACTAAGGACAAAAAGAATGAAGCATCAGAGAATTAACCTAATACATACATACACAGGCATATAACATTATACACATATACATATATATGTTTATATAATAGTACTTACATATAATATTTACATATATATGTATAAACAAAATATTTAAAAAACAAAGTTCAAGAATTGTAAAGGAAATAATAAAATAGAGAAATTATATAAAGAACATAATAAAATCTTTTGAATGAAATTAATGAAAAATCTGATATTTTGTGACACCATTTCAAAGTTGGGAAAGGTGAAGAAATGAAGAAATTAATGAGTAAATATCATTCAGGAAAAAAATGGAGAAAGACAAAAGAAAAAAAAAAACAGAAACAATTGCTGAGCCAGAAGCCTCAAACATAATTTATATCACTAACATATTTATAAAGATATCAAGCTGTAAATTGGTTGTTGTCCTTTGTTCTCAAAGAGGACCAAATTGGTATCAATATGTTAGATTCAAGGTAGAGTGTATTCAGCTATTTTTGATCAGAACAACATGAGCTTGGAAGGTCTACCACAGGTCAGGCAAAAATATTCACATCAACATTTGGAGAGGAGATGTCTCTACATTTGCAAACTTCATATTACTTTGTAACTATTGCAGTTCTTCTTTGCTCATGGAAAATAGTGCAGTCTTAAATGTGCATATGCCATGTTTGGCTAGTTCTTTGACCAAGTCTTTGTGAAGGACAAGCAACAATATGTGAGTATTAGTAGCTGTCTTACTAGGGATCCAACTAGCCAATTCCAGTTGGTCAACGTTGAACCTTCCTTCTATCCTTCCTTCCTTCCTTCCTTCCTTCATTCCTTCCTTCCTTCCTTCCATCCATCCTTCTATCCTTCCTTCTTTCCTTCCATCCTTCCTTCCTTCCTTCTTTCCTTCCTTCCTTCCATCTTTCCTTCCTTCCTTTCTTTCTTCCTTCCTTCCTTCCTTTCTTTCTTCCCTCCTTCCTTCTTTCTTCCCTTTCTTCCTCCCTCCCTTTTTCTTTCTTTCATTCCTTCATTCTTTCTTTTCCCCCTTCCTTCCTACAGCATCAATGCAACATTCACAGCCTTGAAGATGACTGTAAATATGCTAATATAATTCTCAATTGCAAAATATAATAGACTCTCCATAAAGAAGACAGGAGTGAAACATTTATTCAAACAGCAGAAAACCATATCCCAACACCAGAATGTAAAATTCATTAAAATAGCAAATAAGCTAATACACCATAGCACAACATAAAGTCACATCATCCTTACCCTTCCTGCAAACACTTATATGCCTAACTGTCGTGGCAATGGGGAAACACTCAAAAGCCTAACTGTCTCCCTGGGTGTGTCCTCTCTCTTCCACCATCTAGCTGCTCAGATTTTCCTCCAAGTTAGCAATGAACTGTTTCCTTGTTGCTGTTGTTCTTTGCTTTGCTTTGTTTGGTTTTCTTGGAGAAGTACACTAATCTGTTGATAGTAAGTCTTCCACCAATCATCTTATCTTGGGACTGCCACCTTTGCATCAGTATAAGGAGAAGAGACAGGCCTATCCTTAATAGACTCTTTGATACTCACTTTTTGAAACACGGTTTTGGGATAAGCAGAGCTTAGGATTCCTCCCTTACAAAGACCTGTGGATCTTATAGACCTATGATCCTAATATTTGATTTCCTGAAAGATAGTATTCAGTCAGCTTAATTCTATTTTACTTGTTGAACCTTGAGTCTAAGATTTTGCTGAATTCCATTCACAAGGTCATTTATGAGTGTTTTTATTTCCCAAATACCACATATTTTGTTCCACAATTTCATTTTTTTCTTTAATTGGTACTGACTTTTCTTTTTCAAGAAAATGTTTCTTTTTGTTCAATGTCTGCCATTTTTGTTTTTTAGACTATTTAATTTAATACAGTTTCTTGTTTGGAAGAGTATTTTTTTAATTGTTTAAAAGTTCTAATGATTCTCCTAGTGTTTTATTTCAATACTTGTATTAAGCTTCTCTATGGCTCTATGTTCACAGAGCTGTTTAAATCTCATTTGTGAAAGTAATTCCACAATTTAAGCATGATTTTTTAATGTTTGCTTTCTTTTATCTTATAAATTATTTTCTGTTTCTTAGGAGGCCTTTTATTGTTTGCTTATTTTTTAAGTCACTTGCCTTTTGAATTTAAATGTTTCCCTTGTTTAGGTTTTTATTTTATTTCATCTTTTTCTTGTTTTTGTTTTTTTTTGTAATTAGCAGTTGTCTTACCATTTTGAGGCAATGAAGTAAAACTGGAATGAGACCAAACTATTTGCTCAGGTAGACTGCCAGTAGGATCTACCAAGACAGGCTTTTATTATAACAGAAAATACTTAGAATAAGAAAAAATATTGTTTTGGAATGCCTTCAGAATTCAGTATTAGGACAAACTGATGGTTTTGTCATATTCTAAAAGAATTAGCAAATAATTATTTTCAAATAAAAAATTATAGATGATAAAATACTTTAGAGAACTTTATATAAATGATATACTATTTGAATAATTCAACTTTAAGAGGAAAAGAATTTCAAAAACTACCAAAAATGTAAGTTATCATTAATAGCTGCTTGCAAGTTCCTCCACTACTGTACAGTGTTAAACACTGCTAAAAATACAACAATAATGATAGCTTATGAAAATTATTTCTTTTTTAAAAAAATGAATTTGTAATGTCAAGAATATCAAACCATGCATGAACTCAATGAAATATGTTAATAGAAGGTATAGATTTGCTCATTCTCTAGATGATAAATCATGACAAGTTATAAAAATCATTTAATTATAATGAAATGATATGATGGCTCAGGGAATTGATAATGATATTTAGGATTTTTCATCACTAATTGAACAGTTAAATTAAGTAAATTTGTTAAGATAGTTCTAAATTATTCACATTTGTGGATTTTTTGTGTTTTGAGTAAAGCTGATGTAAGACAAAAATTAAAAATCCCTTTGAATATGTCAGGTTTGCATAAAAGCATTTAAAGTATATATGAAAAAGAGATACCAGATACAATTGAGAGAAAAAGTGTTCCCAATGAAAACAAGGTAACTCCGCTCCATCAAGAAGTAATCCCTGTTCTCATCCAAAGGCAAGTTCCCCCAAATCCCTAGTTTACCAAGCTTAAAATAGGGACATGAGGGGGGTGGAGCCAAGATGGCAGCATAGAAGCAGCAAGATTTTGCAGCTCCCACAGAGTCACCTCAAATACCCATAAAATATGACCCTAAAAAATTTTAGGGCTCCAAAACTCACAAAATACAGAAAACACACCTCTAGCTGAAGGCAGATTAGCAGGTGGGGCTCATCACAGCAGGCTGTGAGCCAAAACCAGTCTAGCCAGAAACTGTGGCCTGGCCCCAGGGAGACCAGGAAGAGCTGTAGCTGGAGTCTTTAGGAGAGTGGATTGGTGGAAGCTGTGACAGTTTCCAGATTTATCAAACCAGAAGAAATAAGGATTAAGTGAAAGGTCAGTGGAATGCAGCTAAATTTGAGGGAGAAAAGCATCCCCAGGGCAAGAAAGCAATGGAAGTGACAGAAGTTGATGCAAGTGACAGCCACCTCTACCCAGTTGCTTCAGAGCTCCTGGCCTGCAGATTGCAGGGAGGCCAAGCTATTGTTCAGAGGCCAAGTGCTCTTGCATTTAGTGGCCTAGATCCAGATCTTGGTCTTGGGTGGTGGTCCTGGGGTGCGTTTTCAGTGAGCCAAAGCTGGTGGAGGAAGCAAAAGCCCCCTAATAGCTCTGTCAGCTGTGAAAACCCCCATGATTTGGGACAGAGCTTTCCCTTCTCAAGCAGTGTTCCACAGAGCCAAAAACACAAGTAATTTACTGGCACCATGAGTAGGAAAAGGAAGCAAAGTAAGAACAGTACTTGAACTCTAGAATCCTTTATTTTGGGGACGAAAATGGATGAAAGCATGGAACAGAAAGAAGACAACACATTCAGAACTCCCACACCAAATGCTTCCAATAAACATGAAGATTATCTAAAAGCCATAGATTATCTTTAAAAGGACTTTGAAAATGAAATAAGAGAAGTGGAGGAAAATTGGGAAGAGAAATGAGAATGATGCAAAAAAATCATAAAAAGTGAGACAACAACCTAACTCAAGAGAATAACATCATAAAAAACAGATTAACTCAAATGGCAAAAGAGGCCCAAAAAGCCAATGAGGAGAAGAATGCATTAAAAAGTCATATTTGGCAGATGTAAAAAGAATCTCAAAAGGTTTCTGAAGAGAATAATTCCTTCAGAATTAGAGTGGTGCAAATGGAAGCAAATGACTTTATGAGAAATCAAGATACTCTTAAACAGATACAGACTAATAAAAAAATAGAAAGCAATGTGAAATATCTCCTTGAAAAAAACCACTTACCTGGAAAATAGATCCAGAAGAGACAATTTAAAAATTTTTGGACTACCTGAAATCCATGATCAAAAAAAGAACTCGGAAAGTATCCTTCAAGAAATTCTCAAGAAAATTGGCCTCATTTTTTAGAATCAGAGGCAAAATACAACTTGAAAAAATTCACCAATCACCTCTTGAAAAGAAGATCCCCTAAAGAAAACTCCTAGAAATGTTATAGCCAGGTTACAAAGTCCCCAGATCAAAGAAAATATTATAGGCTGCCAAGAGGAAGCAATTTGAATACTGTGGAAACTCAATAAGGATAACACAGGATCTAGCAGCTTCTATGTTAAGGGGCCAAAGGCCTGGAATACAATAATGTGAGATCAAGGGAGCTAGGATTAAAACCAAGAATTATCTACCTAGAAAATTTTAGTATTATCTTCCCAGGGAAAATATGGTCATTTAGTGAGATGAAGGACTTTCAAGCATTCTTGTGGAAAAAAAAAACAAAAGAACAAAAAATTTGACATTCAAACACAAGAAGCCTCAGAAGGTAAACATGGGGAAGTAATCATAAAGAACTTATCAGAGTTGAACTATTTACATGCCACTATGTAAAAATGATAATAGCAACTTATAAAACTTTCCTCATTATGAGGATAGGTGAAGGGAATATAAATGTATATATAAGTATACCTACACATATGTCTATATACGAGGGTATATATGTGTATGAATACATATCTGAATATGTCTCTATATGAGTTCATAGAGGGCACAGGATCAATTGAACAGGAAGCGGTGAGACTTTAAAAGGTGAAATTGTGAGTTGGGAGAGGATGTAGAACAAGAGGAGACAGGGAGAGACAGAATGGTGTTAATCACCCTGTACAGAAGAGGCAAGGAATACCTGTTACAATGGAGGGGAAGAACAGGAAGGTGAACAGGAAAGCGTCAACTTTACTCTTATTGAATTTGGCTTAGGGAAGGAATGACGCAAACTCTAAACTGGGTATCTTGCCACACAGGATAGAAGGGAGGATGGGTATGAAAGATGGGATGATGTCACACTTCAATAAAGGGAAAGAGACAGGGTAGAGAATAGAACAAGAGGGGGGAGGGATAGGAAGGACGGATATATGATCATTGTCACAATATGTCCACTATGAAGATGTTTGGTATAATCACACTTATACAGCCTGTATTGGATTGGTTGTCCTTCCAGCAAGGGTGGGTGACAAGAGAGGATTCAAAAGAATCTAGAATTTAAAGCTCTGCAATACCTGCAACTAGGAATTAAGATATACATGGGCTGGGGTAGGGAGACCCTCCCTCCCCTACCAGAAAGGTAGAGAGCAGACCAGGGGAGGGGTTCTACAGTGGGACTGCTGTTTTGGGGTTGGGGCAGGGGAAATATGGGGATAAAATTTGTAACTAAAAATATCGTGGAAATGAATGATGCAAGCAAGAAAATAAATAAAATAATTTAAAAAAATAAGGATGCGATACTCAATGCAATATCTTCTCATACTGTCTTTTTTTCCCAGAGTTCTGGTGAGGTTGTGATATCTTCCATGTCTCCAACCACTTTCTTGATTAGCCTTTTTAAAGTGGTTGGTGACTCTGAGATCCCTGGGGGTATTTAATTAAATTGCTAAACTCAAGCTGGACAGATGAAGGCAGTGTGGGTGTTTTTTTTTCTTCTTGTCTTTCTCAGAAAGGAATCTGATAGTGTACACTATGCAATTCCAATACTAAAAATCAATTGTTGTTTAACAGTAAATCCGGAGCCTCTTTTACCTATGTTACTACTTACAGGTCCACTTTAGTCTTTCATTCAAAGTTTGATAATATATATCTATATATTTCAGTTGTCTTAGGTACCACACCTATGTTTGATGCATAAGAATGATAGATTCTGTGATGATGCCATTACCCAGCATTAATTTAAGGTGATTGCTGACCTTTTCCATCATGGACAGAGGAATTCTTATAGTCCTTAGAGACAAACAATGATAAGCCCATTGTAAATATGGGGAACATTCCACAGCCCATGGGTAAGTTGAAGATAATGAAGATGGAAGACTAGAATAAGGGTACTGCAAAAAGGCTTTCTGTAGAAGAGGATCTTTTAGCATTCTAAAAAAAACATATTATCTCTAGGGTATTTAAGAGGATGCTACAATACAATAAAGGATAGCTGCTGTAAGCTTTTCTCACCTCTGGTCTCACCAGTTCCTCCTGTGAATAAAGCCTAAGACTGGCCCTTAGGCTATTGAGTTAAGCAGCTGCTAGAGCTGGTGCCACAACGTGGGTAAGGGTTAATGAAAGAACCCCTCAGGACCCATAGAAGCACCCCAGAATCAGGCCAGTGCACCCTGAAAGGGATGGGTATAAACACCTCTAGTTTCAGGGGCTGCAGGAGAGGATTCCTGAGTAACTGAGTGATATCTGGGAATAGGCAGAGTCTCAGAGAGTGGTGAGTAAAGATGGGATAATATATAGCCAAAAAAATACCAAGGGAAAGAGAGGCTTACAGGACCTGTCCCAAGGATGAGGAAGTCCAGGGCATTGATTTCACAACTTACCACCCAGTAAAAGATGCCTTTGGAGGTGAGAGAAGGGAGGTTCATAAGTTCCCTGCTTGTATTCAAACAGGAGAGAGTGGGGGAGTGGTTTTGGCCACCTACACCTGCTTTCACAGACCTTGGGATTACATTTAGGAAAAAGGGAAGGGATGAAGCAGCTTGATAAAACAGAGTTGAGCAAAAGTTGGGTGAATCAACAGAAAGGAGGAAAGGGTTATGGACATGAAAGCTTGCTCATGGTAGTAGAGAAAGTAGTATCAAGCTGTAACAACAATCAATTTATCAGACTTAGGGCTAAGTATGGAAGGTATGTGCTCTGTATGGAAGGTGTGAGTTCTGTCTGGAAGTTGTGAGTCCTGTCCACTGTTGAGAAGGCATGAACTCCCCTGTTGGTAGAAGAAAGGGACTGGCCAAGACAGGAAGTCAGTGTGTGTATATAAAGAAGAATTCTAGAGAGACAGAAAGAATTGGAATTTTCCAGCCAAAAGAAGCAGTATTGCCTCAGAATCTGGGAGCTGGGCTATTTGAAGTGAGCTGGAGTTTTCTTGAGAAAAAGAAATAGAGAGAGAGAGAGAGAGAGAGAGAGAGAGAGAGAGAGAGAGAGAGAGAGAGAGAGAGAGAGAGAGAGAGAGAGAGAGAGAGATTCTCTCCCAGCATGTGGAAGCTATCTGAAACCTGATATGGAGTTTTCCTGAGACCATAATTTGGTGAAGGCCATCCAGAACACTGATATTCCTTCTGGGTTCTAGGGCCAGCTGAACTGCTGGAGTACTGAAGAAGCATGAATGACCAGGATAAGACTTTGTTCATTGTCTGGCTGATCCTTGAGTTCCAGGCAAGAGACATGGTGAAGGGTTTGAGATGTGCTGGACCCTGTGAACTTCAGTGTGTACCAGGGACTGCCTTGAAGAATGGACAAGGACTTGGGAGCTGTCTACCTCTGAGAACTGGAAAAGAACCTGGAAGCTGTCTGCTTCTGAATCCAGGTGACTGGTGGATTCAGGAGGGAGCTGGAACCATGGAAGGGGATCCAGGAAATCAGAGAGACCACCCAGAGTCAAGATGAAGAAAAGGCCTCCCCTTGAATGGAACTGAGGATTGCTGGACATAAAAGGGTAGAGGATTTGTATGGTTTTCTAATGATTATGTTTAGTGATTTATTTAATGAGTATTGATTTGCCCCATGAGTGGAAGATTGAATATAGTACTGTACCTTGATATGTTGTGAATATTATATTATTATGTATTGTGAATGTTTGTCTTGATTTGCAATGGAATAAAGAGAGTGTTCACTATTACTGTGTAATCTGAACCTTAAAAGCAGTTCATAGTAGCATTCTTTTGGTAATCTGCTTGTGTATGGCATTACACCTGTGCCTGAGGAAAGCAAGTGTAAAATAGAGGCAGGCTGTCAACCGAGGGACTTAGAAAAGGGAACTATGGCTCAATTGTTTTTTAAAAAAGATTGACCCTAGAGTTCCCTCAGGTGTCCTGTGCCCATGCTCTGCATTAGAGAAAATACTAGAGGAGGTGTGAGAAAAAGAGGATTTGATAGGGGGCTGGGAATTCTTATACCAATTGGAAAATATCTCAAAGTACATTCTGTGTCTCAATGATTGGAAGGCATTAGCCAGAGCAATTTTGACCCCAAGGCAGGCAGTTTTCTCCACTGTGGAATACACTGAGCAATGCCACCTCCACACTGCTGAATTAGCAGCTGGTGTGCATATGCAAATGGTTCTTCAACAACTTTCAGGCACTGGTCCTTCTGCTGATATAGCCCAACAATTGGGCTATACAGAGAACGACCATTTAAATATCTCTTATCATGCTCACCAGTGTCTAGAGCAAGATCCCTTTGGCTAAAGAGGACAAAGAAAGCTTTGCACAAATAAGCCAAAAATCAAATGAGCCCTTTACTTTTGCATTACAAAAAAACACTGGATGGGGTAGTAGAGGAGGGACTCTAGCATTTCCCAATTTCTGCTCTTTTTCTATGTATATATTAGTAATATGTTTAACATCAGGAATAGAGGTGCCAGGGGTGGCTTGAACACTTCAGTTTTATACAGCTATCTCTAATAATTATCAAGTAAGTCTCACCTGGCTTCCATTACTATCTGGAGAACCAGCAACTGTTTAATCTTTTCAGGAGATATACAAATTCTATGTGGGCTTTTGGATCCATTCTGCTATTTCCTGTGTCTGTTCAAACAGTTCTGCTTTGTCTTTATGTTTTTATGTTAGTGAGTGTGTGAGAATAATTTGTCATTCTGTAAGAAAAGTGTGAACAAGAAATTCTGAAATTTTTAAAGGTTTGAAAATCTCCTTCCCTTCATTCCACACTGGCCAAATGGAGTGAGAAGATGGTATTAAGAAATAGGATGGGAATTTTTCCCTTAGATTGAAATGGTAAACAAATAACAATTAAGCATTTTCTGCCTCACCCATGAGAGAAAAAAATCTTTTACATTGGAATGCTACTAAAATCAATTTGAATTTATTTTGGTCATTTTTAGGGAAATGTGAAAAGTGAATTAGTATCCATAACGTAGTGCTAAGATAAGTCAGAATTTACTATACTAATCGGCATTTAGGCAAATTGGAATTTTGCTAAAATCTGGTGAACAAACAAACAAACATTTGAAAGGTGAGAGCTTCGAGCTGGGCAGTTTTGGGGAAGTGGAACAAGGCGAACTTTTGAGAAATTTTTTTCAATAAGTTCCACTCCCTTTGAGTGGATGGTTGAGAACATTTCATTCTCTAAGAAAATTTTAGGAATAAACAGAGCACTGAAGAACAAGGTAAAACTAGCAGATTAAGAGAGAGAGACAGTCTTGTAGAAATAATAGGGAATTTAAGTAACCCCATTCCATCTGACTAAAAGGAAAAAGCAAACAAGGACCCACTAGCAACAGCCCTGAGGCACCCTGAAGCACACACATTGTTTAGATAAACAAATGAACATCTCCATTCAAACCTCTAAATCCACAATAAGAGGCTCCAGCTGTGAGGAGAGGAGAAAAGCTAATTGTAGTGAAATTCAGATGTGGTGAAGACTGTAAGCCAGAAGTAGTATTTTATCAGAAAATTTAGGGCTGAATTTTGTTAGAACCAAAAGATGTAGAACTTGCTTGAAAACTGTTGGTCACTTGTGTTTTACACCTTTACCTATAATCTAAAAGGAAATTATGTCTAAAACCATTTGGCTATCACTTATGAAAACTGTTATCAAAGTTACTTAATTGTTTTGGCACTAAAACCTAAAGTTTTTAATTAGTATATGGAGGAGATTAGGTGAAAACTTTATTTTGGATTAATTCTGCCCATTCAGACCATTCCTTCTGCATGTATGGGATTTTGACAGAGCAGGGGCATGACCACCAGCCCCTCCTTGAAGTCTTTTTCATTTATTCCAATATTATAAAACTGCCAAAACATGCCGCCCCCACATTTTCTTAGGATTTGAATTGAGTCCCTTGACCATTAACCAGAAGGTTCCTATGCTCCAGTGGCTACAATAGGGCTGAACAACATGGTTGTACTGATCCTATCACCTAAGCAACACGAGCAGGTGGTTGGCCCATGAAAAATTCCACATGTACCTTTATTATCTTAAAAAAAACAAAAAAAGGGAAGATGGCCCAGGTCCTGTGAGACAGGATCACATAAACAGGATAGTTTATATACTACTGAGGATCTCACACCTGCTATGCACCAGCTCTTTAGAGTTGAAAAGACTAAAATGAAGCTAGGGTACTGGAAAAAAAGATGGCAGTGGTGAAAAAGTAATGTGTACGACACCTATGGGTAATTGGGAAGGCCTCTATCCTCTCATAATGCGGGGGTCAGCATATGCTTGTATCTGAACAGAAAAAGGTCAATGGTGGGTTCCTGCAAAGAGTGTCTGCATTATCTCTGAACCAGCAATGGAAAAGGAAAAAGAAGGGATGCCCATCCCAATGACAGTGGAGACCATGCCAGCAGCAAGGGATGTGGCAGCTGGCTGTTGCCATCACTGCACTTGCCTTCTCACCACCTGTTCATGTGGAACAATATAGCCAACCCATCACTCCATCAGTCAAGTTAAACTTTATAGGCCATGAACATCATGGGAATGAGTCTCTAACAGGTCAGCACTTATGGCTTTCAGGAAACTCCCTGTAATGCCTCACTTCCCCAGAGTTCGGGGGGAAGCTCATCATATAAAACTGCTAATGACATTTGATGGCCACTGATGGCATATCATACACTATACACAATATGTTCTATTCCAATGCAACAATGGATTACATCAAAAGGAAGAACTTGGAAAGGTATATAGAAAGCCATGGTTTCCATAGAACCAATTGTAATACCAGCTTGTGAGAACATTGGGAAACATGTCAGCATGTTCTCAAGTTTGGGACTGGAAAGCACAAATAAATGTTGGATGTAGCTTTTACGCTCAAGCATGTTTGGGGAAAACTCAGGACAGTTACCATTCCTTTTGCTATAGGCTAATTCTGTTGACAAGGTAATCTTAGGGAAATTTCCAGCAAAGCACTCATTGTATCTCAGTTGTAATGTGAAATGCCACAAAAGAATTCTTTCATTGAATTGTTTTGTCAGTGCTTATACAAATGTAAGATTTACCATGGACTGGTAATTTGTATAACTGCTAATAACCCTTGTTTGCAAATGGTTAATACTACATTTAGTTAAATCGTTCATATCCTTTTAAAATGATTCAAGTTAGTGTTTGGTGTTTTGTTGCAAAATGAAAATGTGGGAGCTCAAGAGATGTTTAATGTGACCTGTATGAACTGCATAGTTAGTCTTTTGCTATATCTGTATCTCCTGTGTAAAACCAAATGGTGCAAGCTCAAAATGTGTCAAAAGGATTTGAAGAGCAAGGCAGAACTGATTTAATATCAGCAGCTAATTCAAACAGCATTTTATTGATGGCTAAAACCTCATAGTCGAGCCATATTATTGCTCTGTGGTTCTCCTTTGTTTGGTTTAATGTTTTTTGTAATAGCTTAGCTATGATTCAAGCTAGTACTCACTTGGCACTTTTCTAAAACAGAAACAGAGAATTATATGAATCTGTGAGTCTAAAAACCACCTGTGGTGCTGAGGGTCACAGCCCAGTTGCTAAGCTCACAGGGAAGTCTCTCACAAGACTGACTGCCTGATGACCAGCAGCTGCGACAACTGGATCAGTCTGTCCTCCATTGGCCGGTTCCTCCAGTGCACAAGGTAATCACGCTCTAATTGTATTATCTCTATGGTATTTAAGAGGATGCTACAATGCAATTAAGGACAGCTGCTGTAAGCTTCTCTCACCTCTGGTCTCATCAGTCCCTCCTGAGAATAAAGCCTAAGTCTGGCCCTTAGGCTACTGAGATAAACAGGCACAACAGTTGGTCAGTTTTTCAGTCCTATCTGAATCTTCAAGATCCTGTGGAGAATGCTTCCCATAAGATTTTCTTGGCAAATATAGTGGAGTGTTTTGCCATTTTCTTCTTCAGTGGATTAAAGTAAATGAAGGTTAAGTGACTTGCCTAGGGTCACACAGCTAGTAAGTGTCTGAAGGGAGATTTGAACTCAAGTTTTCCTTACTTAGGACCAAAACTCTCTCCACAGAGCCATCTAACTGCCTCAAGGTGTTTCATAGGTAGTTGGAAATACAAATCCACTAGAAAGTAGAGAGTTTAGAACTGGATAAGGGGATATGAAATGTAGCAGAGAAATAATACTTGACTCTTTGGGAGTAGATGAAATCATAGATTGAGATCATACAGAAGTAGAAAAAAGCTCAGGACCAAATATTGTGGGCACCATAGTTTAATGGGCATGACCTAGATCAGGTATTAACAAAATATAGCCTGCAGTACAAATCTGTCCAGCTTCCTGTTTTTCTTTGCTATATGAGCTCACAATATTTTTTATCCTCTGAGCTGAGGATGTCATTTTTACATTTAAAAAAATCTAAAAGTTTTCCCAATTTAAATATGGTCATAGGATATGAACAGACAGTTTTCAGAAGAAGAAATTAAAGCTATCTATAGTCATATGAAAAAATTATCTAAATCACCATTGTTTAGACAGATGCAAATCAAAACAACTATGAGGTCCACATCACACCTATAAGATTGCCTGACATGACAAAACAGGAAAATGGTAAATATTGGAGAGGATGTGGGGAAAATAGAACACTGATTTATTGTTGGTGGGACTATGAGATTATCCAAATATTCTAGAGAACAAAGGGCTATCAAAATGTGCATACCCTTTGACCCAACAATACTGCTTTTAAGACTGTATCCCAAAGAGATCATGAAAGTAGGGAAAGGATCCACTTGTACAAAAATATTTAAAGCAGCTCTTTTTGTGGTGGCCAAGAACTGAAAATGGAGGGCAAGGCAAGAAATTGGGGAATGGATGAATATGCAGCAGTATATGAATGTAATGGAATACTCTTGTGCTATAATAAATGATGAATAGGTGGACTTAGAAAAACCTGGAAAGACTTATATGTGCTGATGCAGAGTGAAGTGAACAGAAGTAGGAGAACATTGATAAAAGAAAGACCCGCAGTGTGTGAGGAGTGATTTTGATAGACTTAGTCCTTCTTAGCAATGCAAAGACCTAAGACATTTCCAGAAGACTCATGATGGTAAATGCCATGCACGTCCAGAAAAAGAATTATGAAGTTGTAATGTAGAGCAAACCAGACTACTTATTGTTTATTTATTTTGTCCTTTTCCTGTTTTGTTTTGTTTTTCTTTCTCATGGTCTCTCCCACTCATTATAACTCTTCTCTGTAGCATGACTAAAGTGAAAATGTGTTTAATAGGTATGTATGTGTAGAGCCATATCACATTGCATATAGTTGTGGGAGAGGAGGGAAGCATTGTCAAACTTATGCAAGTGAATGTTGAAAACTAAAAATAAATAAATTAATATAATAAAATTTCAAACCAAAAAGTTAAAAAAAAGTTAAAAATCTTTGTACATAAAGGTTATAGACCCAATAGGGATAGTTTGCCAAATCCTGACCTACTGGCTTAACATGAGAAAGAGCACACAGACAGGTAGGAGGAGAAACAAGATAAAGTAGTTTCAAGAAAACCAAGAGAAAAGAGAGTAACAAGAAATGTGTGATCAGTTGGATCACAGGCTACTTAGAGTTGAAGCAGGGTGAAAATACAAGAAACACAATTGGATTTGGCAATTAAACATTACTCTTATTTCTTACACGTTATAATATGTGTATATGTGTGTATCTATCTATATATGTATACATACACATACAAATACATATATGCACACATACAAACAGATTCATGTGTACACTTACACACACAGCATGGAATTATAATAACCAAAATTTTAGTGTTAGCTACTGCAAAAAAAAAACCAGTAAAAGAAAAGGAAAAAAATCAGATTTCTTCTTTGGTAAGAAAAAAGGACAAACATTTTTTACAAGAATTCCTGTGCCCTTACACCCACATTGTGGAAGGGACGACTGTATTGATAGCTTTGGAGAAAATAATTTCAAATGAATGATAAAACTATGAGTCAGACTGCAGAGTTAAGAGAGTAAGAGGAAAAGAAGTGGAGGCATCTCCTATGGACAGATTCTTCAAGTAGATTAGCCACACAAAATGGAGATGAGATACATTAAAATGCCTAATAACATTACATAAATCAAGTCCTCATTTTAGTTATTTATGTAAAACATAAGTATGTTGTAGTCAGTAGGACACAGTGAGGAAAGAGTTAAAGGTTGAAGACATGTGAGAAGGAAATAATAGAAAGTGAGAGAAATAATTATTTTTTAAAGTTATAACCTATTATTAAATTTAGATGGAGGGTTTCTTTTCTTTTTTGTTTGATCATTTAGGAAACATTCGTTATAGGTGTGTTAGTTTCTAAAAGACAGTTGTGATAATGACATTGGTCTCATCTTTCAGAAACCTTCTCTTGAATCTTCGATTGGATTCCACCCAGTTGAGGTTACTTAGAGATTACTACTTCTGATTAAAGTGGAAATAGAATAAATTCTAAGTAAATTCCAACCCTAAAAGCATTAGGCTAAGGCCCTTAAAGCCTGAGTTGTTGAATTTGAGTAGTCTGGTTGGAAGTGTATTCATTTTTTCAGATTGCTGGAGGTGTCTGAGTCTCTTGATCAAGTCACATCCTCAGCCAGAGAAGCTGAAGACTTTTAGCTCAACTCCTTATTAAAATGTTCATTCTCTCATTAATTGTCCACCAATTAGGGTTGATTTTCATCTTTCAGGGGCATCTTCTTTTCCAGAATTATTAAAACATTCAGGGATTTCCATAGTTTTGTCTTTGGTTACCAAGAGAGACTATTAAAAATCAATCCATTGCTTATTTGTTAAGCTAATTAATAGCT
Organism: Pseudocheirus occidentalis; assembly: GCA_028646575.1. Classification (NCBI taxonomy): domain Eukaryota; kingdom Metazoa; phylum Chordata; class Mammalia; order Diprotodontia; family Pseudocheiridae; genus Pseudocheirus; species Pseudocheirus occidentalis. Next base: position 238,070,787 of record CM053594.1, on the reverse strand, counting down.
TATTAATTATCCAGAAAGTCTGCCTCTTGCCTTTTCATTCATATCAAGAGAAAATTATTCAAAAGAAGACTAGACAGAATGAAAAAAAATATGCTCTTCACTGAGGAAATGAAGGGGGGAATGGATTGAAATATTGTGGAGACCATTTGTATGACTAACATTTGAGGCAGAAAAAGAAGTGATATTTTCATCAAATATTTGCATTAAAAAGAAAAAAGAGTTTTAGATTTAGAAAAAAACATATAATAAATCTAGCAAAGAGTCATAATATAATAGTGATCCTCATCAAGATCCCATTCCATATTGAAGCCCACAATGTACAGTCCACCTCAAATCCTTTACAATTTCAGTTTCTTGGAAGATGAAGCTTAACAGAAAAAAAATAGCATTCATACACATTGTCAACACCATTGTCAATTCACTATCTGCCTGTGAAATCAACACAGATGCACAAACAGGGTCTGAGAAATCAACACAAATCATCAATATAGTCCCAGGACTTTTGAATACCTCCTCTAGGCTTTCTGTAAACAGAGAACAAGAAAATTCTCTTTCAAGGCTTTTGAGGCAGCACTGAAGTCCTAGGAATTCTGTACAATGTATCACAAACCCAAATCAATATAATGTGTTGGCCATCACAAGTTTTCTTCTAAGTTCTGTTCAGTCCGAGTTTGTGCGTCTCCTTTTAAATTGTGAACCTCCTTCTTGTTCCACCCTTCCTGTTGTATCAGAAAGTTCCTCCTACCTTCAAATAGCAGGGAGCTCAAACAATGTGCTTAATACTTAAGTAGCTGAAACAAGGGGCTAAGTACTTCTTTGCTTGCCATTACAAGGATTCAGAGAAAAATGGATAGGAAACTATCAACTAATAATTAAAGGGTATGGGGAGGGAATAACATGCCCATATTAAAAGCTTTCCAGAACTAAGCTCTGGAGATTCAAAGCAAAAACTATGTTCATGAGGAAGAAAAGGAGAATTTATTTTATAAAAACTAATATAGGTGCATAAGAAGTCCATAAGTGAACATTTTGAAAGACACATACATAAAATGAGAATAAGGTAAAGAAATAGACCACTAATTAATTGATGAATACAAAAGCAGAGCAGTCTTATAAAATCATACAAGGAATGACAATTCTTAGAAAGAGCTGAAGGTGTTAAGGATATGTAAGGACAGAAAAAGCATTATTACTGAACTTTAAAAAAACATATTTGGGAATAGATGCAGATATAAGAGTGAATTAGATTACAGACATAAAAATTAGACTAAAATAACCGGAAAGGATTATTTTATATATATATATATATTTATTTAGTTTTAGTTTCAAGATTCACTTCCATAAGTTTAAAATTTTCTCCATCCACCTCCCCTTTCAACCCACCAAAACAGCATGAAATCAAATACAGGTTTTATATATACATACTTAGTAAACATATTTTCATATTAGTCATATGGTATAGAAGCATTAGAATGAATGGGATGAACCATTACAAAGAAACATAACAATACAAAACAAAACAACAACAAATAGTATGTTTCTATCTGCATTCAGACTCCATAGTTATTTCTCTGGGTGTGAATTTCATTTTCCATTTTGAGCCTTTTGCAAATATTTTAGGTCCTTGCATTGTTAAGGAGAGCTAATTCTATCAAAGTTGGTCATCACACACTGTGGCTGTTACTGTGTCAATATTCTCCTGGTTTTGCTCACTTCACTTAGCATCTATTTATATCACTATTTCTAGGTTTTTCTTAAGTTTCCCTGTTCATCATTTCTTGTAGCACAACAGTATTCTATTTGCATACATGTACAACCACTTGTTCAGCCATTCCCCAACTGATGGACATCCTCTCAATTTCCAGTTCTGGGTCACCACAAAAATCGCTGCTACAAATATTTTTATATGTATGGATAAAGAGAGTTATTTAAATTTGATTTTATTACTCTTTTCTTTGCCAACAAGAGCAATATTTGGAAGGTAAAGATCAAAATATGATTAAAAGAGAATGGGCGGAGCCAAGATGGCAGCTTAGAAGCAGCGAAGTCTTGCAGAGCCACCCTAAATACCCATAAAACATGACTCTAAACAAATTTTAAGGCTCCCAAATTCACAAAAATAGAGAAAACCCCTCTTGCACTGAAGGCAGCTTGGCAGGAGGGGTTCACCATGGCAAGCTGGGAGCTGAGGCCAGCCCAACCCCAATCTGAAATCCTGGCCAGGCCCCGGGGTGGACGGGAGGAGCCGCACCACAGCGTGTGACTACCAGAGAGCAGATCTACAGCACCTGAAGGAATCTCCACATCTATCAAGCCAGGAAGGATGTAGAGGATTAGAGAAAGGTCAGTGAAAATGAAGGTTTCAAGCTAAATTGGGAAAGGAAAAGCAGTTCGGCCTATCTGCACTCAGGGAAAGGAAGGAGGGGGTGGAAAGGCAGGATCAGCTATAACCAGCAACTGCCCTCACTGGGTTGCTTCACAGCTACTGGCCTGCAATTTCAGGGGGTCTGAGTCAATTAATCAGGGCCAAGGGCTCTTGTGTTGAGTGGGGTAGATCAAGAGAGTGGTCTTGGGTGGTGGTCCTGGGGTGCACTTTCTTCAAGCAAAAGGTGGAGTGGGCTGCAGCACCCCCCTAATACCTCCAGCAGCTGTGAAAACCCCATCAATTTGGGACAGAGCTTTCCACCAGGAAAAAGAGTGATACAGATCTAAAAAAAACCAACCAATTAATTGACTGGCCAACATGAGGAAAAGGAAGCAAAATAAGAACAGCAATAAAACTCTAGAATCCTTTTTTGTGGATGAAAAGGATAAAAGCATAGAACAGGAGGCAGACAGCAGTCAGAAGTCCCACACCAAATGCTTCCAAGATACTCAAAGATTGCCTACAAGCTATAGATGAACTGAAAAAGGACTTTGAAAAACAAATAAGAGAAGTGGAGGAAAAATTAAGAAGACAAATGGGAATTATGAGAGAAAATCATGAAAAGAGTCAACAACCTCAATGAAGAAAACAGCACTTTAAAAAATAGATCAACTCAAATGGCAAAAGAGGCCAGAAAGCCAATGAGGAGAAGAATACCTTAAAAAGTTGAGTTTGCCAGATGGAAAAAGAATCTCAAAAGCATTCTGAAGAGAATAATTCCTTCAGAATTAGAGTGGAGCAAGTGGAAGCTAACAATTTTATGAGAAACCAAGATACTATTAAACAGTTAAAAGAAATGAAAAAAAATAGAAATAAATGTGAAATATCTCCTTGAATAAACCACTGACCTGGAAAATAGATCCAGGAGAGACA
>CM053594.1:238049438-238060445 GCA_028646575.1 Pseudocheirus occidentalis | reverse complement strand
TCTCATGTTGAATGAATGATGGAAACTGAAAATGAATAAAAGTTATTTTTAAAAAATTTTGGTATCAATGTGGTAGGTATAAATTTTAGGTATAAATTTTATAGTACCCCTTCACCTATTTTCTCAAATACTCCATTTACTATAGGAATGAATTGTTGTTTTAGTGTCTGACAAAATTTCCTCATAAATCCATCTTGCCCTGGAAATTTTTTCCATTCATTAAGGTCTTTTCCATTAAGCATTTTCTTTCTTCATCTGTTAACCTGGGGAATATATATTTTTATCAAAATTCATCTATTTCACTACAATTGTGAAATTATTAGCATATAGTTAGGCAAAAATGTTCTTAATTATTGTTTTAATTTCTTTCCATTGCTGGTGAATTAACTCTTTTCATTTTTGATATTTGTAATTTGGCTTTCTTCCTTTTTTTAAAAAATCAAATTATCCAAAGGTTCATCTCTTTTGGTGTTTTCTTTTTCTGCCATAAAATCAGCTGTTGGTTTTATTTATTAGTTCAATAGTTTTCTTAACTTTATTAAGTTTTAATTTCATAGTAATCTCTCCTTTGATTTTCAGTATTTCTAATTTGGTATATAATTGGCGATTTTTAATTTCCTCTTTTTCTATTTTTTTAGATGGAGGCCCAATTCATGGATCTCTTCTTTACTTTATTCATGTAAGAATTTAGAGATATAATTCTTCCCATAAGAGCTGCTTTGTTACATTACATGTATTTCCGTGGGTTTTCTCATTACTGTCATTCCCTTGGATCACATTGTCGTTTGTTTCTATGATTTGTTCTTTCACCCATTCATGCTTTAGGATTAGATGATTTTGCTTGTAATTAAATGTTTAGTGTATCTTTCCATGTCCCATTATTACATATAAATTTTATTGCATCATTATCTGACAAGGATGCATTTCACATTTTTTACTTTTTCTGCATTGGATTGTGAACATTGTATGTTGTAGTACATGGTTATTTTTTCTATAGGTGCCATGTATTCCTAAGAGGTTATATTCATTTTTTCCCCATTCAATTTTTCCAGAGGTCTACCATATCAAACTTTTCTAAAAGCTTGTTCACCTCCTTAACTTCTTTCATGTTTATTTTGCAGTTAGATTTATCTTACTCAGAGAGAGGGATGTTGAGGTGCCCCACTAATAAAGTTTTCCTGTCAATGTATTCCTGTAAATCCTGTAACTTCTCCAAGAATTTGGATGCTATACTACTTGTTTCTTACAAATGTTATTACTTCATTGCCTATGGTGCCTTTTAGCAGGTTATAGCTTCCTTCCTTTTTGGCTTATTAATTTGTTATTTAATCATTTTATTTTATTTATATAATTAATCGACTTAATCCCTTCCTTTAAAATTTTTATTTTTTTTGCTTTTGTTTGTCTGAGATCTGAATTTTTACCCTTGTTTTTTTTATCCCACTAGACCATAGTATATTCTATTCTAATCTTTTACTGTTTACTTTTCTTTATGCCTCTGTTTCAAATGTGTTTCTAGTATACAGCATTTTGTAGGATTATGATTTTTAATCTATTCTTCCTGCTTCTGTTTTTTGGAGAGTTCATTCTGTTAAAATTCACAGTTATGATTACTAGCTGTGCCTTTCTTTCCACACCATTACCCACTCTCCACATACAAATTATGCTTTTTTTTCTTCTTTTTCCCTTTTCTTCCTCACTGAAATTTTGCTTTTGACCACCATCTCAGTCAATCTGTCATGCCTTCTATCCTTCCTTCCCCTTTATTTTCCTTTTCCCTTCCAACTGACTATAGGGCAAGTTAAATTTCTTTATCTACCTGAGTATGGACTCTTCTCAACAGTGCAATTTTAAGAGACAACTCTAAAAGACTCGTGATCGAAAAAAAGATGTCTACATGTAGAGAAAGAACTAGACAGAAGAGAGTTTGAATGCAGATTGAAGCAAACAACACACTGCCTCTGTTTTTCTTGTTTCACACTGTTTCCTCTTTCTTGTTGTTCATTCCAGTGGTTAAAATTCTTCTTTACAACCTGAAAATAATAAATAATTTTTACATGCAACTGGGAAATAATATATACAGGCACTGGTGTGCAGAAATCCACTTTTTCCTACTAGAAACTAAGGGGGGTGATAATGGAGTATATGAGAGAATAGATTGGGGGAAGGGGTATTCAGTTGACTTGTTTTGGGGGTGGATGAAGGGGAAAAATGCAGAGAAAAACATGTAACTCAAAATCTTGCAGAAATCTATATTAAAAACTAAAAATAAATGAATGAATTAAAGAAAAAGCAACAAAAAGAGAACAATCATCAGATAAGAAAATGTAGAAAACAATGGTTACAGCAGACATGAAATCCAGGATAACTACATATATTAGAATACATTGTCATTTTCTACAAGTCCAAATCATTAGATCCATATAAACTGCGCCTATACATATTTTAAGATTTTTGAATATACATACTGAGCGACAAGCTATAAGTTTTTGACCCAAAAAAGTTGAAAATGTTCATTAGGAACTAAAGGAGTACCAAAAGAGGGAAAATGTTTGAATTTTATGAAAAGGAATGAATGAATTTTTAACTTAATAGGATAATTAATTCAGCAACATTTCCTAGAAAAAAAATATAGAGTGCATCATTTAATAAGTGTTTTCTGAGAATTTGAAAAGAGAAATGGTAATGGCTATAACTCTGAATGAGGTTATCAAAAAGAATGTACTTAAGATAAATAAAATTTCTATTTGAGATAACTTTACTAGACTAATACATCAGAAGAATGTGAGTAATCTGTCATGTGTAGATGAAAGCGGAACAAAATAAAAGAATTTCTTACACCATCCTTATGGAAAATATATAGATGTGGGAATGGTTAGGGATGTTCATAGATGCCTAAATAAATGGTTATGGACCATTTTTAAAAGTCCATATCATTTCATTTTAGCATCTCATGCTTCCTCCAAGTATCATTTCTTCAATTACACACATGCACACATACACACACACACAACTGTGTATAAATTTTTTCACAAATATTAGTGACTCCCCAAATATCTTGTATTTATTTTGTTCATGGTTTTATTTCTATGTAAACATGCCATATCTCTAAGACAATGTAGGCTTCTTGAGGTAAGGCAATTTCTCTTTCTTTTCATATTCTATGTTTTTTTTTTCACTTAAGAAATGTATTGCTAGAATACTACTTTATTTTTTAAACTCAACTTTTTATTATTTTGGGGTCCAATTTTTCTCATACATTTCTTTCCCTCCCTGACTGAGAATGCAAGAAAAATAAAACTCATTGCAAACATCTATAGTGAAGCAAAATATATCCCTGCAATAATTTTCCTCTAAAAATAGTATGCCTCAATTTGCAAGCTGAATCTAACACATCTCCATCTGGAGGTGTGGAGCATGTTTCATAACATACTCATTGGAATTATGGTTAGTGAGTGTACCAAGCAGAGTTATTTTTCCAAAATTCATTGTTTGTAAATATTATTATTGTTGTATAAATTCTTCAGCTGCTTTGACTTACTTCATTTTGTATCAGTTCATAGAGTTATTTCCATTTTCTCTGAAACTATTACTTTCCTCATTTTTATAAATTTCCCTCTTGTTGGGTATTCCCTCAATTTCCAATTCTTTGCTACCACAAAAAAAATGGCATTATTATGGACCAGAGATTTGAACTTCATTAAAACATGTTCTTAAGTGTGGTAATTTGGGTAGATTAAATCTTTGTTTGTTTTTTGGGTGGTTTTTTTGGAGGGCAGTTGGGGTTAAGTGACTTGCCCAAGGTCACACGGCTAGTTTTTTTTTTGGTGTGTGTGTGTGTGTTAAGTGTCTGAGCCCGGATTTGAACTCAGGTACTCCTGACTCCAGGGCTGGTGGTCTACTCACTGCACCACCTAGCTGCCCCCTGGGTAGATTAAATGTTAATATCAGATTAACACTTTTATGATCTTTTGCAATGGACTAGCTGCAAATAGTGGACCCCATAATATGAAGTGTTCAGAATAAGTAGTACTTGTTTAAAACACAATATTATGGTGTTAAAATCGTACTTCCAGATCCAATGTCATATCATTTGAAACATAGACCTTGGTGAAATTAAATTCTTTCTGGTTAAAATTTAAATGAAATGTGTCACTTCTAATTTGTTGCTCAGGAAAAGTTAGAATTTATTGTACTATTTGGCATTAAGACATAATATGAAAATGCATGAATCAGACATTTGTTTACTGAGGGACCTTAAACAAGTTATTACCAGTTCCTAATGTAAATGTGACCTGTCATATCTATGGAGAAAGACAGAATTTATGACCAAACATGAAACAGAAAACATTATGAAATGGAAAATGGGTTATTTTGATTACATTTAATTCAGTCTTTTTTGTAAAAACAAACAAACAAACAAACAGAAAATAATGCAGCCAAGATGAGGAGGGAAGAAGAAAGCTGGGAAAACTGTTTGACAATCATTGTCTCTGATAAAGGCTTCAGTTCTCAAATACATAGAGAACAGAGTCAAATTTACAAAATACAAATAATTGCCCAATTGATAAATAGTCAAAAGATATAAACAGTCCATTTTTAGAAGATGAAATTAATTCTATCTATAGTCATAAGAAAAAATGCTCTAAATTGCTACTGATTAGAGAAATGCAATTGAAATTAAATCTGATGTGCCACCTCAAATCAACCAGATTGGTTAATGTGACAAAAAAGTAAAATGGGAAGAGTGGGAAAATTGGAACACTAATCCATTTTTGGTGGAGTTGTTAATGGATCCAATTATTCTGGAGTGTATAATAGTAGACAAAGTAGTACTTTTGCTTGTTTTAGTTATTCAAGTGCCTCTGAGCTTCTCACCTTTGGTTGTATCAAAAATATTTGTTGGAAACAGTATACATTGTGTTGCACTTAATAGGACTAAAGGGATTTGAAGACCTTCTCTGCTCTTAATAGGCCTAAGGTAATAACATGGAGCCTACTGTGGGAGGAGCTTACTGAAAGAGTGCAACAGGAAGGAGCAGAGCAGAGAAAATCTCTAGCAGAACTGGGACTGCACAGGCTAAGAAAGAGACTTTAGCACTCTCTGTCATTCTATGTTGCTACTACTTTGTCAGACAGAAGCATTCTATCTGTTGATTTGTGTACTTTGTCAGACAGAAGCACTCTGTTGATCTGTGTTAGTGTTACATTGTCAGATAGAAACATTCTTCTTACTGATTTGTGTAATTTGTCACATAGAAATACTCTGTTGATTTATTTGGATTTCTCAGACCAAGTGAATTAAGATGATAGCTGTGGGAATATGTATAAATATTGCTGCAGCTTTGATGAGTTTAGTGTTTGTAAATATTGTCATACATCTATTAAGCTCAATGTGCATAAATATTTTTTTGGCTTCTTAAGCTTTGTCTTCCTAGAGTCAAAAAATGAAAAGGGCTTAGAGTGGAGCAGTCCCCATAAAGTGAGATATGGAAGAGAATCAGAGAACTGCCTACCTGTGAATCCAGGCAAGAAGTGGGAGCCATGGGGTTTGGAAGTCAGCTTCAAGTTAAGATGAAAGAAGACTTTACATGGGTACTCTATATTGACTGAGGAGATTGTGACTTACTGTGACCTAGGAGCAAATGGTGTTTGTACCTTCTGTTTCCCTTTAAGGATAATTGGCTTAAGAATGATTGGAAACCAACTGTGTGTCAAGATGAAAGAAGACTTTACTTGGATACTCTGTATTGTTTGAAAAGATTGTGGCTTACTGAATATTATGTTTCATTTAAGACTATGTGGCCACGTTATTAATAAGTTGTTTGTTATGTTAGGCTTTAGTTTCTTGAATATGCTTTAGTTTATTGTTGAATAAATAGAGAGTTCATTATACTATGCAATTAGATCCTTAAAGTTATTCACAGTAGCAGTTCTCAGGAGAGCAGCTTGTGATTGGCTTTACAGAGAGTAATTCGGAACTACACCCAAAGAGCTATAAAAAAAATTGTATGCTTTGATCCAGCAATACTACTACGAGGTCTGTATCCTAAAGAGATGACTCAGATGTTTAAAAGGACCAATTACATGCAAAAATATATATTGCAGCTCTTTGCAGTGGCAAAGAATTTGAAATTGAGGGGACATCCATCAATTAAGGATTGTCTGAACAAGTTGTGGTAGACATATGCAATGGAATACAATTGTTCATTAAGAAATGATGAGCAGGTGGACTTGAAAAGAACTGGAATCACTTAAGTAAACTGATACTGAGTGAAATGAGCAGAAGCAGGAGAAAATTGTACACAGTAATAACATTGTACTATGACCCACTTTGATGTCTTCTCATCAATAAAATGATGTAAGAAAATTAAGGAAGGCTCGTGATGGGAAATAGTATCCATATCCAAAGAAATTACTATAGAGTCTGAGTACAGATCAAAACATAAAATTTTCTCCTTTTTTTTCTTGCTTGTTTATTTTTTTCTTTTGTTATGATTCTTCTTCCACAACATGAATATTGTGGAAATATGGTTAATATGATTATATACATGTATAGCCTGTATCAGAATGCATGGCATCTTGGAGAAGGAGAGGGGAGGGGGGGAAGACATTTGGAAATCAAAATCCTATAATATTAAATACTGACAACTAAAATAATTAAGTAATAAAAAATAAAATGTTATGATCACATTTTTTAAACTGCAGGGAAATAGTATAGTCGAGGGTGAAAGTGAGGTTGCCCATTACCATTCTTAATACTATCTGAGAGAGCTTTTAAGTACAAAAACAGGAAATCAAATTGCCTTAAGAAGCATTTTTTTATTTGAGACAAATACCAAAATTTATATAATAAAAAAGTAAAAGAACCATTATTAACTTAATATTAACCTTAAATATAAAACAAGAAAAGAAAAAAAATCTTGTGCACAGGAGAACATAGAAGAAGATTCAGAATATATAGCAGTAACTTAACATTTCAAGAAATTCTATATATTTTATGTTGAAAGCTATTCATCTTTGCTTTCTTTGTAGGATTTCTTTTGTTCTCTGCTGTACATATTTTACTTCAGTCTTTTCCTGTTTACCTCCCCCTTCTTGTCATTCCAAAGCTATAATTGAGCATGGATATATTAAGGTATAGGTATTTATATATATACATATGTGTATACATATATACACATGCACACATACATACTTAGAGAAATATACTTTTCCTAAGAGATTCTACTCAAATCTTATTTTGATGTTTGTGCGTCTCTTTCTTCCTATCTCTCCTAACTGCTCTACTTCACTTTTACTTGCTACCTTGCCCTCCTCTTACTTAACCTAGCCCCTCTCTCCAGCAATCCCTCCCTTTTTCTCTCATTGCCCTTAATATAAACACCCTCGTATACTCTTTTTCAACCTATTCCATCACCCTCCTCTTTAAAGATCCCTCCTTCTCCCTATCTCCATAGAGCAGCAGTTCTCAACCTGTGGGTTATGTTAAATTTGTAACAATGAAAATGTATGCTGCATATCAGATGATTACATTGATAACAGTAGCAAAATTATACTTATGAAGTAGAAACAAAAACAATTTTATGGTTGGGGGCCACTACAACATGAGGAACTGTATTAAAGGGTCAGAGTATTAGGAAGGTTGAGAACCACTGCCTTTAGGGTTTTTTTTTCTAAATTTAGAAGACTGTTATACTCTTCTCAATGTATATGCATTTTTTCCTCTTAAAACTATTCCTAATGAAAGTAGGTTTCTAGAATTAACAGGCCCACTTCCCCACCTAATTCATTTATAAACATTTATTTTAAAGGAAAAAGAAAAGTTTTGAGGCTCTGACACCACAAAGATTTGAACATGAACTAAATGACAAAAGTGGATTATGAAAGTTGAAATGCTTCCACCTAATGGTCCTTTTGGGATGGGGAAAGGTTTGAGATTTTAAATTTGTGATTGTCAATCTTGACTCAACTTTGTTAAGTTGTATTTGGTTATTAAATTGTATTATGCTAAATGTAACAATGAAGTGTATTATTTTAAAGAGGTATTTGTGGTAAATCATAATTTAATGAAGATCACATTTCCTATACTAAATTAAAGCCTTCTGTTGGAAAGTGCATAGATCAGAAAAAAATGTGTTAAAATTCCAACTCAGAAAATTTATTAGCTGTGTGACCTCGAGCAAGTTAACTTAAATCTGTTTACCTCTTTTTATTAATCCACAAAAGGGATAATAATACTCCCCTATTCCCAAGTTTGGTGTGAAGATCACATTGCATAATGATATGAATTGTTTAGAAAATATCTGATGTAGGTTAACCATTATGTATGTGATAATTTTTATTATAATCATTCCTTTAATTGAATAATATTACTTCATATTGGATAACTCTATATTCAATTTTAGATAATTTGGAAATTTATATTGATTATTTAGATAACTTGCAAATGTCTTTAACTAAATTGAAATCACCTGAATGTAATAACTTCATTTCATGTTTTAAATACATACTTATATTGTGAAACTTGATAGCATAAACATTGTTAGAAAAATAATTTCTCTTTTAAGAAAAAAATATTTTATTTTCAGTTTACAACATTCAGTTCCACAATCCCTTGAGTTCAAAATTTTTTCTCCTTCTGTCTCCTCCTTACCACCACCACCCCCTGGCCTTGGTGGCATGCAATCTAATGTAGATTTTACAAACATTGATCAAGTTTTAAAGAAGAATAATAACCAATGGGGTTAACACTGAGAAAGAAGCAATGAAACAAAACAAAACTCAAAGCTGAGAGAGCAAGTAGTTTGCTTCAATCTATATTTGGACTCTGTAGTTGTTTTTCTCTGGATTTGGAAATCTCTTTTCACCATTCTGGATATCTTATAACCTTGCATTGATGAAAGGAGCCCAGTCTGTCAAAGTTAATTGCCACAAATATGATCTCATGGTTTAGATTGGCTTAAAAGAGCTTTACTAGTACCAATGTTTGGTCTTCCTGAGTATAGAAAGTCTTTAATTTTATTAACTAAAAGGAAGTCACCTCCAGGTTTCAGGATTTTGATTCAGCCCTTCTGTCTTTCCACCCATTCCATGGCTTACTACTTTACACTCATTTATTATGTTGCTGCAGGGTTTCTTTGATGTCCTGTGAAACTCCAGATATGATGTGGTAAATTTAACTTTAACTTTAAAATGACTGATTTCTACTACAGGATGGATTACAACTTCTGAGACATATATGTTGTAATTTTTAATAGTTAATGCAGCTTCTGAAGAGCAAAAGAAACCTAGCCATAAGCCACAGAAAAGGAAAGTTTGCTATGTGAGGGAAATTTTGTGCAACTGTTATTGACATTATACTAAGTTTGATTTCAGGTATGATTGTCTGAAGTTCATTTAACCAATAATCTGCTATTTTGAGGGAAATGTGAGCCACTCAAAAAGAGTGACACATGAAGAATTTTGTGCCTGGGAAAAGTTGACAGGATGACCCGGGAACAACTTCTTTTTCTCATTTTTCATTTTTTTTCACTTTGTTAACTTTTGTTTATTTTTAGATTACATCATTCATTTCCACAAGATTTGAGTTACAAATTTTTCTCCCCATCTTTCACCTACCCACCACCCCAAAATAGCAATCCCAGTGTATATCCCCTAACCCAATCTGCCTGCTTCTATATCCTCCTCCATCACCCCTCGGACTTTCTGGAAGGGCAAGATGGATCTCCCTACCCAAGTGCCTGTGTATCTTATTAATGAGTTGCATGTAAATAAAAATAAAAATAATAATAAGTATAAATATATATAGAGAGAGAATTTTAAGTTCAAAAATTTATACATATATCTTTATGTATATTCAACATTAAATTTTAGAACTTAAAATTCTAGATTCTTTCCCTTCCTCCCTCATCACCCACCATTACTGGAAAGACAAGCAGTTCAATACAGGCTGTACATGTGTAGTTACACAGAACATCTCCCCAATGAATATATGGTGAAAGACTGACTATATTTCCCTCTTTCTTATCATGGCCCCCACTTTTTTCTATTCTCTACTTTGATTTTGTTCCTTTACAGGAGTGTACACATCTAACAACTCTCCTCTCCCCAAACTGCCCTCCCCTACATCATACCCCGTCTCAACCCCTTCCCCCCTACTCTCCTGTAAATCAAGATACCAGTTTAGGGTATATGTCATTCCTTCCCTCAGTCAAATTCAATGAGAATCAGGTTGACCCATTCCTTTTTACCTTCCTATTCTTCCCCTACATTGTAACAGTTATCACTTGCCTCTTTTATACATACTTTTATATCACCTTCATATATCCTCATAATTTACAATTCACATTTTTCCATGTTGACATGTAAATAGTGCAACTTTGACAAATGTCTTATGAATTTTTTTCCATGTGTACCTTTACATGCCTCTTGTATTTGAAAGTCAAATTTTCTATTCAGTTATGGTTTTTTCAGCAAGAATGCCTGAAAGTCCTCCACCTCATTCAATGACCATATTTTCCCCTGGAACATTATATTCAGTTTTCCTGAGTAGTTCATTCTTGGTTTTATTTCTACCTCCCTTGATCTCTGGAATATCATATTCAGGCCCTTTGATCCCTTAATGTAGAAGCTACTAGGTCCTGGGTTATCCTCATTGTGTTTCCAGAGTAAACAAATTGTTTCTCCTTGGCAGCTTGTAATATTTTCTCCTTGATCTGAGAACTCCAGAACCTGGCTATGATATTCCAAGGAGTTTTCTTTTGGGGGTCTTCATCAATTTTTCTTTCTTTCTTTCTTTCTTTCTTTCTTTCTTTCTTTCTTTCTTTCTTTCTTTCTTTCTTTCTTTCTTTCTTTCTTTCTTTCTTTCTTTCTTTCTTTCCTTCTTTATTTCTTTCCCCTAGACAGTTGTACCTTTAGTATCTCCCAGGATAGTAAGTTCAGACTAAGCAATGAGAATTACATATTTAAACCTTTTGTTAAGAAAGACAGTGGTTACTGTGGCTT
>CM053594.1:238017976-238042969 GCA_028646575.1 Pseudocheirus occidentalis | reverse complement strand
GATAGGAATTAGGGACATACAATCATCCTCTCACCATGGAGATGTCCTGCATAATTACACATGTACAGCCTGTGTTGAATTGCTGCTCCTTCCAGTGGGAATGGGTGACAAGGGAGGAACCACAAGAATCTAGAATTTAAAGCTATACAATCAAATGTTAAAGAAAACTAATAAACATATATAATTATTATTATTAACCACATGCAACTGGGAAATAAGACATACAGGGCCCGGGGTAGGGAGACCCTCCCTGCCCTCCTAGAAAGTTAGAGGGGTATTGGAGGAAGACGTAAAAGAGAACAGATTGTGGGAGGGGCTTTACAGTGGGATCATTATTTTGGGTTTGGGGGTAGGGGAATGAAGGGGAGAAAATTTGTCACTCAAACTTTGTGGAAATGAATGATGTAATCAAGAAAATAAATTAAAATAAAAAAAGAACCATGTCATCTCTTTTTGATCAGTTGTTTGACCCCTTTACCATATTGTGTGCTGAGAACTCCTGAAGCAGCCACTACCACTGCCAATGCTGATTCATTCCCTCCCAAGGCCTGCTTCTATTTTACTTGGTGGGGGCCATTCTTTCATGGACTTTCAATGGACTGTGTTCCTCTCTCCCCCAGAAACAACAGACTTTTGCTGCTAACGTTCTAAGTTGCCTTTGATGTCTCTGGGCTGAGAGGTCTCAAAACCATCATTGCTGCATATGACTCAAGCACTTTGAAAACTACTCTGCAAATCCATCTATCCTGATGTGTTTTGTGCTGGACTGCCCTCATCTCTTACCCTAGGACACAGATCTTTCCTACCAATCTTCCAAGTTTTCTTGAGCTGAAAAATTGTTTCAGTACATCGTTTTGTGTGTTCTGTTTCTCTAGAATTTGTTTTGATTAAATTTGTATGGGTATTTGGAGGGATTTGAGTGAGTGGGGTTGGGACAATCATGCATGTCCCTGTCTTTACTCCACCATCTTGACTCTGACCCACTATATTTTTAATAGGGATAATGATCAAAGAATAAAAAGTATAAAATCATATTCCTGGCACTGACATCAAAGCCTGAAATGAATTCAGGAAATATATCCTCTTCTGAAATAACTCAATCAGAAATTTGACAAAATTATTGAAAGGACTACTACTGGTCCTTGCAGGGTACCCTCAAACTGATACTACACTACCAAATTCTCAGTGCATTATGGACAGATATGTGCACTGTAATTCATTTTACTTTAATAGCAAATTGTATCAGATTTGGAACAAATCTTAGATGTCATCTAGGTCAATATGTGCTTGATATAGACCACCTTTCCTAGCATCCATAGCAAATGATCAACAAAAAAACCTCTAAATAAAGGAAAACATTGCTTTAATAGGAAAGTCTTTGTACATTAGGAAAAAAGAAAGGTTTTGGAAATATTTTTTCTTAGAGCAAGTTAGAATTTTTCTTCTATACTCACTTCTCCTACCTTCTAGTCATCAGCAGAATAAGTCTAATTTTTATTTCCCATGACAACACTGAAAATAATTACTGACAGTAATCATTCTAATTAACCAACCTTACAATCAAATACTTATTAAGGGTTTTCTTCAAGTTGAGATTATTCCTTTTCTATCTTCATTTGATCTTCTGAAAATCTCATAAAATTATTCATACCTTTCTGAATGGTATAAAATCCTTTAATGTTTTTCTCATACTTTGATCTAGTTTTCTAAAATATCGGTAGTAGTTGTAGTAGTGGTAACAGTAGCAGTAGGAGTAGTAGGAAGAGGAGAAGGAGGAAGAAGATAAATATTAAAAATTGTTGCAGAAAATAGTAGTAGCAATAGTTATATTCGTTATACTTGTAGCAGTTACAGTGGTAGTAGCATGGGAAAATTGAATGAGCATTTATTAATCACCTACTATACAATACACACTGTATTAAGAGCTTTATAAATATAATCTGTGCAGGTAGTATAGTACAGAAGAAAATCTCCTGGATACAGAGGTGGGAAAAATAGAAGAGAGAAATAAAGAGAAAACTACCTCATATCATTATGGGACAAGGGATTTTGTTGAAAGGTTTATTTATATCAAGGGAGGATAAACAAAAGGTCTCTGAGAAATTCAGTTACACAATGACCTCTGTAAATGATAAAACTACAGAATTAATTTAATTTGTGTGTTTAATATCATTCAAGGACTATATTATTTTCTTTATATCCTCAAGCCTGGGACAAAGTAGGTACTTTATATACATACATACATACACACATACATACATACATACATACATACATATATATATATATATATATATATATGTTTTACTGACTGAAAAAAATTGAAATTTCCAAATGTGATATAGCCTAACTATTTTCCTTTCAGGTTCATGGAAAATGTCATTCATCACCTCAGGAGTGAAAGCAGTTCTCCAAATGTGGTCAAACCTATACAGAATACCAAGAAAAGTAGAATTCTCCTATTGCAGTCTGTATATTAGTCTTTTACTTGTCATATCAACTGCTCTTCATGTTGTTATTTTTCTTCAGAGTTGTGCAAAGTCTTCAACCTTACACTCCCCCCAGGAGCATCTGGGTCAAGGGGCTAGCTATAGATCAGAAAGGGAGTCCTATCTCCCTACTTATCACAGAAACAATCAACGGGAGTTAGAAAGTATTTGACTGGAGGGTTACAGCTCCTAAAATGGAACTTCTTATTTAGTTGCCCCAGGCTAAACTTTATTCATAACTGTAACTTTGCTACTGTTACAAATTGTAATGTAAATATCTGATATGCAGGATATATTTAAATTGAACATAACCCCCAGGTTCAGAACCTCTGGGCTAAACAAAAGGTAGGATGGTGGAAGAGGATGTGACTACAATAGGGACTAAATCCTCACCTCAAAAAGTTTAGGAAGGATCTACTACCTCTCCTCAATTGTGGTCCCTGTTCTACTACAACCCACTATTCTCCATGGATTTCTTGTTGTGATTTTAATTTTTGTTACTTCATTTTTCAGTCATATCTGATTCTCCATAACCCCATTTAGGGTTTTCTCAGGAGAAATACTTGGCGTGATTTGTCATTTTCTTCTTTAGCTCATTTTGCAAATGAGGAAACTGAGGTATACTGGGCTAAGTAACTTTCTAAGAGTCACATAGCTAGTACATGCCTGAGGCTTAATTTGAACTCAGATCTTCCTCAGTCCAAGATGAGTGCTTCAATCACTACTTGAAGTAGGTGTTCTCCTTAAAGAAAGAATATAATAAATATGTGTCCTCTCCAAAAGCAAGTGAACTTTTAGCCCAATTGTTTTGCCTTGAAGTATGCCATCCATGTTACTTGTATTTCTATGAATAGGCAACCTTTTTCTATCTTTAACTGACCACTGCCATATTGTAATATAGTTGTTCATTGACCCAATAATCAATTGACTTTTTAAGGTATAACAGAGTATGCGCTACCATCTGGATTTCTATTTCATTTCTATTTCATCTATTTTCTGCTGTTGGAGTCAAATTGAAACAACTATTTGCATCTCAGTCTGGATGAAAGTGTATCCACGCTTCCCCTACATAAACTAAAATAAAGGCTTGGGTGGGGGGAAAGAAGGCTATGACTTATGGTTACTCTTGTTTGCCATTCATTAGCACATAGAAAAGAAATGTGTCAGCTTCAGTAATTTACAAGCAACACAATAATTTTGACTTTATTGATTTTCAATATTCTCTCATTTGTAATTTTAGTCATTTTGTTTAACTTTCAATGATTCTGTTCTTTTCCATAAATGTATATATTTATATGTTTATTATAATTCTTTCTGTTTGCTATTTATTGTAGCAGACTAATGCTCTATTAAGTACATCTGTTATAATATGATTCGCCAGTTCCCAAACATTTGATATATAATGTTTCTAGCTATTTACAACTACAAATTTTAATATTATGAATATTCCTGTTATATTAAATCTGTTATTAACCATCTGGAGGATTAATCACTTTAGATGTAAGACTAGCAATCTGAAATGGGGACATTGCCCAGGAAATCTCCCTTCTGAGGCTAATATGTGTCTGTAATATACACCTTTTCTGGGAAGAAGACTATTTCCTCCACAGAAATATTCAATATGACTCTGACATTAAGACAACCCTAAAGGTTGGAATCTGAGGGTTACTGACAGTTCCTGTTGTCCAAGAACTTCCTTTTTAGGCCATGAGGCAAATTTATGTAGTTTTTCATGGGCTTTTGAGGTAAAAAAGTCATTAGGACTTCCTGAAATATAAGAAATCATTCCCTTCCACCTCCTATATTTTAGAATCTCTCAGGTGGGAAAAGAAACAAACAAACAAAAACACAAGAAGGCAAAGGTGAAAAAGAACCTAAGATCTTGAGGAAGTACCTCTTAGATGTAGTGAGAAAAGAGGCACTCCTGGGAGAATCAAATCCTCCAAATGTGTGATATGGTCATTTAATCTCGTGGTGGTGGTAGACCTCAGGAATTGTCTACCCAGTAGGAGGCATCAAGATGGTAGTGCCAAACCAACCAATTCTTCTTAGGAAACAGGGATAGTCATGAGACATATTAAGTAAATGTTATCAGACTTCTCATAAAGGGGCTAATTAGAAACAATGCAAATACTGGAAGATAAAATTAAAAGTCACGTTTATCCTTCCCAAAACTCTTCTCTTCTTATTAAATTATCAAGCCACAATATAAGGTTTACAATTTGATAAAATCATCAAGATTACAGAATTCCCATTAAACAATTACATACCTTCTGAAAAGTACTCATTCTGTGTCCCTCTATT
Organism: Pseudocheirus occidentalis; assembly: GCA_028646575.1. Classification (NCBI taxonomy): domain Eukaryota; kingdom Metazoa; phylum Chordata; class Mammalia; order Diprotodontia; family Pseudocheiridae; genus Pseudocheirus; species Pseudocheirus occidentalis. The sequence continues at coordinate 238,038,176 of CM053594.1, read as the reverse complement.
TGTCTTTGTCTCTGAGAATCTCAATGCTATTTTACATAAGAGAATGCTCTCCTATTCTGTATTGTGCTTCATGTAACAAACTTAATATTTAGTGTTACAAACATTAAGAAATGACAGATACTCTTTGACTAAAGTATAACATTCAAAATCTTCTCTTCTGAAATATAATTTTAAATTTTATTTTTAGTATTTCTGAGTAATCTTATTGTAATTAAACTCCCTTGTTTGGTTTCTGATCATAGGGAAGGTGACTAAACACGGCTGCCTAACTGCTAGCCTGCAGAATCATACAGAGACAACATTTAGTAACACATTTATTTCTGGCTATAATACTATTGCCAGTGATTAAGAAAAGAGCTACTACAATTGTGGACTAAAATAGAATTGATAATCATGTGGTTCTTATGCCGAAAATTAAAACAAAATCAAGTTCAAAATCTCAGATTTGTCTCTGCTAATATTATCAAAGGAAAGAAAGTCAAGGTAACTCATTGGTATTAACTTTCCAGGATTACCTGCACATAGTCCAAAAAAAATATGATATCATAGTTAGTAGATGTTACCTAGTATTTGCCATGGTTGTACCTTCATAATAGTTACTTATAGTTTTTTTCTTTATATTTTTTCCCTAGGAATTGAATTTAGCATTCTAGACAGCATATAAGACCTGCCTCATCAGTCTCCTTATAAAGAACATTTCTGTGATAAATTTGGATTAATTTACTTCCTAGATATTACAAGTAAACTTGAATATGCCTTTCTTGTTGTTATTAGTTGTGGTGGTATTACTCACTGAAGATCAGAAAATTTAGTTCCAAAGATGGACAAAAAGACCAGATAGTTATGTAGAAAGACAGAGACAAAGAGAGAATATGCTGCATAGCAAACAGATTGGTCAACTTGGATTCAGAAAAACCTATGTATTGATATTTATGCCTATATGAGCATGATCAAATGACTTTATCTCTTAGTTCCTTTGTCTGCTGTCCAAGACTGACAATTATGCATCTTTAAATCTTTGGAGATATGTAAATGCAAGACACACACACACAAACTCATACACAATATATGTGTATACAAATAAAACATACATCATTTTATTAAAATTCACTTTATTGTGTTTCACAGGCATTTCATTTCTTTTTAATAAAATTGAAGGCTTGTGGAAACTGCATCATGCAACTTTATCAGCACCATCCCCTCCTTCCCCACACACCACACATTCAGATGTTATCTCTATGTCACATTTTGGTAATTCTCAAAATATTTCAAGGTTTTTCATTGATATTACATATGTTAGGGTGATCTATTATCAATGACCTTTGATGTTAGTATAATAATCATTTTGAAGCACCATAAACTGCATCCATATAAGATGGGAGAATTATATATAATAACTTATACGGTAAATGTTATGTTTTCTGACTGATTCTCCCAGTTGCTGTTTCTCCCTCTCTCTTTCCTTCCATATTTATTCCCTGAAATGTAACAATATTGAAATTAGACCAATTAAAACCCTACAATATTTCTAATTGTTTAAATATAATGGAAAGTCCTATGCCTTTCATTATAAACCAAAGCTAGATGTAACTAAATTTAGCGTGTGAAGTCATATTAAAAGCAGAGACAGGTAAAACCTAGGCTTCTTCTGTCAAGCAAGTAAAGTTGTGAATTCAAAGGAAGATTTCTTGAAGGAAATTAAAAAGGTATTTAAAAATAAATTTATTTATTGAGCTATGTACAATTTTTGACTTAACAGTATTACATATTTAATAGACTATATCATAAAGGTAACTATTATATGTACTGGGAAGCAAAAAATATATTTGTGTAACTTACATTAATGTGATATTCACTTTACTGTGGTAGTCTAGAACTAAACTCAATATCTCTGAGGTATGTGTTGTGCATGTGAGCTTGTGTGCTCCTTTTAAACATACTGATTATTATTTTAAAGATAAATTTAAACAAATTTTTTAAAAATTTATTTGAATTTTATTACATTTTACCTTCTGAATTATCTCCCTTTCTCCTCCCCATTTCACATTTAAAAAACATCCTTTAACTTAGATTCATAAATATATGCATATTACACATCCTTTAACTTAGATTCATAAATATATGCATATTACACATACTTCTCTTTTTCAGTTCTTTCTTGGGAATTGGATACAATCACTTTTCGTATGTCCATTATAATTGATTTGAGTATTTAGAGTATTCAGAATAACTTGTTTGTTTAAAATTATGCTTCAGATGACTTCTTTAAGCCAAAGTGGCAGAGTAAGAAGTAAATAACTCTCACTCTCCCTTATTGACATCTAAAAACCCAGGAATATCACCACAAGAAAAATCCTAGAAGAGTGGAACCAGAAGAAAGATAGGGTGAAGCAGTCTTTTACCCAGGAGACTTGGTAGATTAACAGGAAAGTTAGCCTCATGCTTTGATGGAAAGGGAGCAGTACAGAAAGGGAGTTGTCTCAGCCAGCCAACAGCAAGCTCCCCCATCTCAGTAAACCAGTGGAAGATCCTGAGGCTCAGGGTGGTGAAGCAGACAGACACCAACACCAAGACCCCCGAGTACCTTGGAACAGCCTGGGGAACTGACAGAGTCTAGCTCAGAAAAGTATCTCATGTGCTACTGGGCAGGCATCCTCCAGCAGGCAAACATCTCTGTGCTTTAGTACATCTCCAGGGAAGCAAGCAACCTCCAGCAGCTAGATCTGCTAATGCACCAGTGCAACTTTAGACAGTGGGAGTCCTCCAACAGTTGGACATCCCTATCCTTTACCACAACCTGGGCGAGTAGGCATCCTCCAGGGACCAGAGCTGCACCCCCCCCCATCTCCCACCCTGAGAGCTTCTGGTTAGACCTGGGGAAATGCATAATAACCCCATCTGCTCTCAGCACATGCCATATGCAACCATTAGGACACCAGCTCAGCAAAAGGTGAGCTGCCAGACACCTAGAGTCTCAACTGTCAGCAACTGAGGACACTGCACACAAAACCAGTCACCATAACCATGGAACTCCATCACAAGAAGCTTGGAATAGTGCCCCTTAAAGAGTAGAAGCAGAGCTCAACTTCAAAAGCCAGGAAATAGGCAAACATCATGAACAAAAAGCAGAAATGGACAGCAAACATTGTTTCTTTTAATGGGGAAATGGAAGAGCAAAGCACAAATTCAGAAAAGGACATCATTGCATATGTACCCTCATCTGAAATCCCAAATGGGGACATAAATTGGTCTCAAGCCCAAAAAGTCTCCTTGGAAGAGCTCAGAAAAATTGGGAAAAGAAATGAGAGGTATGCAAGAGTCAACAACTTGGAAAAGGAAGGACAAAAACCGCCTGTAGAAAACAATTCCTTTAAAAATATATTGAACAGTGGTCACATTATTTGAAAGTTAGGAAATGGCAGCTGGAGATGAGCAATAACCAAAAACCCAGGAGCCAAAGCCACTCCTTTGCTCCCTCTGTGGCCTCCCATAGGGACATAAATGAGTACTGAGCTTTAGCCCCAAGCTAGCAGCTGTTGCACTGTGTAATCCAAGTAGAAGTCCTTGACTCTTAGGAGCTTAGCAACTAGTATATACCAAAAGATGCAGCCAGCCAAGTCTGGCCCAGTTCACAGGCTGCTGAGAGGAAACTCAGGTGCCCAGCTGGAAAAGCACACAATACAGGTAGGAATGAAAAAAATATATTAGTTGACATTAGTACCAAAAAGGGACAAGTGCATTTAAAGTGAAAGAAAGAGGCACCAAAAGGCCCCAGATGAGGCCTGCTGATACACCAACTTCAAGGGCTTTTCCCAGGCGTATCCCCACAGAAAGGCGATCTGAAGGAGGTGAGTAAGAGACAAAAGCATGGCCTGTGGCAGGGGCAGCAGCTACTCATAGGACTACCCATCCACAGCTTGGAGATTTAAAAAGCCCCTATCTGAACATCCAGGGACCAGGATAGCAAAGTGAACCCTAGCTTCCAATCCCACCCACCCTGAAAATACAGTAATTATTGCCCCAGAGAAAAACTTTGAACAATAAGGGCTTAGAAACCCTGGAGCAAGGGTGTGGCTAAGATCCTGTCTCAAAATGGGAAGAAAGCAGGCTACGAAGACAAAGAGTCTGTAATTCTATTACTGTGAGAAAGAGGACCCAAATTCAGAAGGAGAAAATATTAATACCACAGCCACAGCTGAAACTTTAACACGGAATCTACCTGCCAAAACAAATTCAGGACTTATATGAACACAATTACAAAACACTTTTCACACAAATAAAATCATATCTAACTTATTGAAAAACAAAACAAAACAAAACATCAATGGCTCATGGATAGGTCTAGTTAATATAAAAAAATGACAATCTTAAATAAAGTAAATTATATATTTAGTGCCATACCAACCAATCTACCTAAAATTACTATGTACAGCTAGAAAAAAATATAGTGACAAAATTCATTTTGAAGAAAAAAACGTTCAGAACGTCAAGGCAATTAACGAAAAGAAATGCTAGGGAAGGTGACTTAGCTATACCAGATTATAAATTTTACTACAAAGCAACAGTCATTAAAACTAATTGCTACTGGCTGGGGAATACAACAGTGGATCAGTGGAATAGATTGGGTGCATGAGACTCAGGAGTCAATGAGTATCGCAATCCACACTTTTATAAGCCCAAAGTCCCCAGTTTTGCGGATAAGACCACACTATTTGACAAAACCTGCTGGAAAACTGTAACACAGTATGACAGAAATTGGGCATAGACCAATACCTAACACTGTACATCAAAATGAAATTGAAATGGGAGTATGATCTAGGTATAATGGTGGATATTGTAAGCAATCTGGGAGAGTAAGGTAGAGCTTACCTGTCAGATCTATGGAGTGGGAAGGACATCATGATGAAATAAGAGTAAGACAACATTACCAAATACAAAATGGATAATTTTGATTACATTAAATTGAAAAGTTTCTGTATAGACAAAGCTAATGTTACCAAGATTAAAAGGGAAGTGGGAAATAGGGAAATAATTGTTAAAATCAGTGTCTCTGATACAAGCCTCATTTCTAAAATATACAAAGTATTGAGTCAAATTTAGAGGAACACAAGCCACTCCCCAATTTATAAATTGTCAATGGATATGCACAGTCAGTTTTCAGAGGATGAAATTAAAGACATCTATAAGCAAATGAAAAAATTGTTCCAAATAATTAGTGATTAGAGAAATGCAAATAAAAAAATCTCTGAGGTACCACATCTCACCAGCCAGACAAAACAGCAAAATGATAAATACTAGGGAGGACATAGAAAAATTGGAACAATAATGCATTGCTGGTGGTGTTTAAAACTAATCCAGGCATTCTATAGAGCAATTAGGAAGTATGACAAAAGGGCTATAAATAAGTGCATACCTTTTGACCCAGCAAAACCACTTTTAGGGTTATATCCCAAAGAGGTCAGAGCAATGGACCATATGTCCAAAATATTTATAGGAACTCTTTCTGCGGTGGCAAAAATTGGAAAGCAAGGGGATGCCCATCAACTGGGGAATGGCTGTACAAGTTGTGGTACATGAATGTAATAGAATACTACTGTGCTATAAGAAATGAGGCGCAGACAGACTACATAATAACCTATAGTGACCTATATAAACTGAGGCTGAGTGTGAAGAGCAGAACCAAGAGAAATTTGAATAAAATCACAGACACAACATACGTGTGACAACTAATTTTAATAGACTGGGCTCCTCTCAGCAAATCAAGGTTATAGGGAAACTCCAAAAGAATCATGATTGAAGGAGATATCCACATCCAGAGAAGGAGATTGTGAGTCTGAGTGCAAACTGAAACAAACTACTTGCTCTCTTTCTGCTTCTTTTTTTGTTTTGTTTCATCTTTCTCACTCATCATTCCATCAGTTACAATCCTTCTTTAAAGCCTGACTAATGATTAATGGGAAGATATTTGCAGATCCTTTTCTAAGTGCATGCCACCATGATGGGGTGTGTGTGAGAAGAATGGGGAGAAAATCTGAAACCCAAGGGACTGTGTAACTGAATATTGCAAACTAAAAGTAAATAAACCAACTTAATTTAAAAAAATATATTGACCAAATCAGGAACAGGGGGCATTGGAAGCTAATGACTCTATGAGATATCAAGAATCAGTCAAACAAAATCAAAAGAATGAAAACAATAGAAGGAAAGATAAAATACTTCATAGGTAAAACAACTGACCCAGAAAATAGAAGCAGAAGAGAAATATTTTAAAAATATATGTCTACCTGTAAAAGTCATGATCCAGAAAAGAATCTGCATAACGAAATCAAGGAACACTCTCTGAGGTCCTAAAAACAGTGAATAAAATATAGTCCTCAAAAGAATCTATTGATCATCTTCTGAAAGAGATCTCAAAAGGAAAAAATAAATAAAACAAGAAATATTGTAGCCAAACTCAAGAAATACCAGGTAAACAAGAAAATATAACAAGTTGCCAAGAAGAAATGACTTAATATCATGGAATGAGAATCAAGATTACATAGGAGCTTTCAGCTTCTATTTTAAAAGATCAAAAGGCTTGGAATTTGGTATTCCATATTGCAAAGGGCTTGAAGTACAACCAAGGATAAACTATACAGCAAAACTGAGCACAATCTTTTAGGGGGAAAGATAGACAATCAATGAAAAGGGGTTTTCTAAACCTTCCTGATGAAAAGACAAAAGGTTATCAGAAAATTTGATCTTCAAATATAAGACTCAAGAGAACTGTAAAAATGTTTAAAAAATAAGTAAAAAAATTATTCGATAAGGAAAAACTAAATTCCTACCAGGGAATATGATACCAGTAACTCTTGAGAACTGTTTATTACAACATTTACAAGAGGTAGATATGGACAGGACATGAGTATAAACTGACATTTATGTGATGATAAAAAAATCTAGTTAAGAGGTGAGAAGGGAGTGTACTGGGATAAGAGAAGAGTAGGAAGCATAAAAGTGTAAACTACCTTGAATAAAGAGGCAAAATATCCTTTACAGTAGAGGTAAAGAAGGGAGAGAGCTGAGCATTTTTTTAACTTTTCATGAGATTTGACTCAAAGAGAGAATAACTTATACAGTAAGGTATAGAAATTTAACTTGCCTAAATGAAGAAGGAGAGGAAAGAGAAAGAAAAAGTAGGGGTAAATAGAAGTAGGAGGAGAAATGGAAAGAAAAGGGAGGGGGATGGTAGAAAGGAGGGCAGATTGAGGGAGACAGCATTCAGAAGCAAAACATTAGTGAGTAGGGAAAGGAAGAAAGGAGAGAGAAAAACATAAACAGGAGAGAAAATACAATAGAGAGAAAGACATAGCTAGTAATCATTGCTGTGAATGAGAATGGGATAAACTCTCCAATAAAATGGAAGTAGATAGCAGAGTGGATTCAAACCACAATTCTACAATATGTTGTTTACAGGAAAAATATTTGAATCAGAGGGATACTCAGAGAGTAAAGGTAAAAGGCTAGAGCAGAATATATTATGCCTCAGCTGAAGTAAAAAAAAAAAGCACATATAACAATCTTGTTCTGAGACAAAGCAAAAAATGATGTAATTAAAAATGATAAAAAAGGAAACTACATACTCATAAAAGATATTATAGACAATGCAATAATATAATTAATAAACATCTATGCACTAAAGGGGATAACATCTAAATTCTTAGAGGAAAACTTAAGGGAGTTACCAGAAGAAATATAAAGCAAAACTTTACTAGAGGGGGACTTCAAACTCCCCCTCTCATAACTAGATTAATGTAACCACACAATAAACAAAAAAAGTCAAGGAGATGAATTAAATTTAAGGAAAAAATAGCTATGTTAGATCTTTGAAGAAAACTGAACGGGGATAGAAAGGATAATACCATTTTCTCAGAGGTAGATAACACCAAAAAATTTCTGACCATAACATCATAATCCAATGTAGAAAGGGAGAATCATTAAATGCCTCCTTATCAAATCATGATGAAATAAAAATTACATGTAATAAAGAACCATGGAAAGGTAGACTAAAATAATTGGAAACAAAAAAACCTAGCACTTAAGAATGTGTGGCTCAGGAGGAGGTGGAGTCAAGATAGTGGGGTAGAAGGAGGAGAACTACACACCTCCCCGTAAAACCACCACAAATACCTATAAAATATGACCCTAAAGAAGTTTTAGAGCACCAGAATCCATAAAAGTACAGAGAAACACAGTTCCCACTGAAGGCAGCCCTACAAGCAGACAGGAAGTGATTATTGCAGCTCCGTGAAAGCCAAGACCAGTCACGGCTATTGACCCAGGGGGCCAGGACAAACCATGGCTGGAGCACTTGCAGAGTGCATCACTGGTAGTTGTGTCAGTTTTCAGAATTATCAGCCCACAAGAACCAAGGACAAAATGAATGGTCAGTGGAACTCGGCTAAATTTTTTGAGGAAAAGCAAGTTCGGCTGTCTGCCCCCAGCGGAAGAAAGCAGTAGAAGTGGCAGCCCGGCAGCCACCTGAACATAGAAGCTTCAGAGCTCTCCTGGCCTGCAGAGTGCAGGGGAGCCAAGCTGTCATTCAGAGGCTAAGTTCTCTTGCCTTAACCTGTCTGGATTGGGATCATGGTCTTGGGTGGTGGTCCTGAGGAGTGTTACAAGTGAGTCAAAGCTGGTAGGGGCTGCAGAGACAGCAGCCCCATAATACCTCCAGCACCTGTGAAAACCCCAGTGATTTGGGACAAAGATTTCCCTCCAGTAAGCAGAGATCCACTGTGGCTCAAAAATCAATTCAATTGATAGGCAAATGAGCAGGCAAAAGCAGTAAACCAAGCTCAGAAATGCAACTTAAGATTTCTTTTTTTGAGACAAAAAGCATCAAATCATGGAACAGAAGGAAGACAACACAGTCAGAACTCCCACAACAAAAGTTTCCAAGAAAAATATAACTTGCTTTCAGGCCATAGAAAAGCTTAAGGAATATTTTAAAACCAAATTAGAGAAGTGGAAGAAAAATTGGGAAGAGAAATGAGAATGATGCAAGAAAATCATGAAAAGAGAGTCAACAACCTGACTGAAGAAAATAACACTTTAAAAATAGATTAATTCAAATGGCAAAATAGGCCCAAAAAACCAATGAGAAGAATGCCTTAAAAAGCCAAATTTAGCAGATGGAAAAAGAATCTCAAAATCTCATTGAAGAGAATATTTCCTTCAGAAGTAGAGTGGAGGAAATGGAAGAAAATCACTTCAGGTGAAATCAAGATACTATCAAACACTTCCAAACAAATGAAAAAAAACAAAATAGAAGACAATGTGAATTATTTCATTGGAAAAAAACCCACTGACCTGGAAAATAGGTCCAAGACAGACAATTTAAAAATTATTTTATTCCCTAAAAGCCATGATCAGAAAATTAACCTAGAAATCATCCTTTAAGAAACTCTCAAGGAAAATTGCCCCCATATTTTAGAACCAGAACACAAAATAGAATTTTGAAAAATTCACCAATCAACTCCTGAAAAACATCACAAAAAGAAAACTCTTAGAAATGTTAGACGCAGTTTCTGGTGTTCCCAGATCAAAGAGCAAATAAGTTGCCAAGAAGAAACAATTTGACTACTTTGGAAACACAATCAGGATAACCCAGGATCAAGCAGCTTCTACATTTAGGGATCTAAGGGCCTGCAATATGATATTCAGGAGATCAAGGGAGCTAGGATTAAATACAGGAAGCATCAGAAGGTAAACACTGAAAAGAAATCATACGGAACTTTTCAAATTTGATCTATTTATATGCCAACATGGAAAAACTATAATTGTAACTTATAAAACTTTTCTCAGCATGAGGATAGGTGAAGAGAATATAAAAATGTCTATGTATGAGGGATTATATATGGTCTGTTTGTGCTTCTTCTACTTCTTCATATTGTCAGCCAAATCCTTGACTTTTGAACTCTTTGCTATGGTAGAATTCTACTTCCAGAGAGAACTTTTTCCCAAACACTGGCGTTTTCATAGCGACTGTAGCTATTAGGAGGCCAACATCCACAAGCTCTGGCACACTGGCCCCATAATGCTGGGCCATCAGTCAATATCATGATCCACATCCAACCATGATAAAGCAAGAGTGATTACCCTCTGAATGGTCACAATTTCACTCTCCAATCTGTTGGCCAAGAGCTCCTGAAGCAGAGACACAATGCCTCTGCCACTTCTCACCCAGGGTTTGGTGATAGACTTTGCTCTTCTGTCCACCCTCTCCCCTGTCCCAACAGAGTTCCACATTGAATTTTTACTTTGTCTTTGGCATTTATTGGTTGAGATGTCTGGAAACCATCACAGCTGCTGGTGATTCACTCTCATGGATTCTCCTCTGGCCACCACTGGTTGGGGCCAGAACCATGGAGCTCAAGTGGGGCTGCTTTCAGCTTCCACCTGAGTGCAATAGATCCTTTCTCTCTGATTGCCAGGATACCCTTCAGTGGGATATTTTGTCTTCTCTTTGTCACTTTGTGGGTTCCATAGTTCTAAAGTTTGTTTAGAGTCATTTTATTACTTATTCTGGAAATAATGGGAGCAGGAGCTCATGCCAAGTTTCTGCTTCTGCTGCACAATCTTGTTTCTGCCTTCCAATACTTTTTAAAGTATTCAGAAAAATAATGGAGTCCTACTGAATTCTTTTTATCATACAAATATGGTGCAGATAGCAAAGTTGGAAATAATGAAAATAAAAAAATGAAATTATTGAGCACTTTTTTCCGATGAAAATAGGTGAAAAAAATTTAAATAAAATATTAAGAAGATTTAAAAGAGATTACAACAATTTGTCATTAGAGTAATACAGTATGACTAGGTAGAATTTATACCACATATGCACAACTAGTTAAACACTAAGAAAACTATCAGCAAATTTGACCACATCTACAAGAAAATTGACAGAAATAATATGATTATTTCATTAGATGCAGAAAATGCTTTTGACCAAAGGTAACACCCATTCCTATTAAAAAAAATTAGTGAACATAGGAATAAATAGAGTTTTCCTTAAAATGATAACTAGGGTCCATACATGAAATGGGAATAAGCTGGAAGCATGCTCAATGAATTTGGGGTTGAACCAAGGGTTGAATGTTCTATAGTACAATCATTATTATTTAATATTGTATTAGAAGTGTTAGCTTTAGCAGCAAGGGAAAGAAAAGAAATAGAAGGAATTAGAAAAGGAAATGAAGAACAAATCTCTGATAATTTTATTTTTTTTTTCTTTTTGGAGGGCAATTGGGGTTAAGTGACTTGTCCAAAGTCACATGGCTAGTAAGTGTGTGAAGTGTCTGAGGCGGGATTTGAACTCAGGTCCTTCTGACTTCAGGGCTGATGCTGTATTCATTGCACCACCTAGCCACACCTGTCATTATTTTCTTATGATACAATGGTATGCCTAGAGAATCCTAGAGGTGAAAAACCTACTTGAAATCATAAACAATTTTAGCAAAGCTGCAGCATATACGAGAAACTAATAAATCAGTGGCATTTCTATATATTACTAACAAAGTCAAATATCAAGAAAGAAGGCAAAATTCCATATAAAGTTACTCTAGACATCATACAATATTTGAGAGTCTACTTGCCAAAATAAACTAAGGAGCTATATGAACACAATTAAAAACATTTTTTTTCACAAATAAAGTCAGATCTAATTAATTGGAAAAAAATCAGCTCTTCATGGGTGAGGTAAGCTAGTATAATAAATATATTAGTTCTACCTAAATTCATTTGTTATTTCATACCATACCAATCTATGAAAAATCATTTTATAGAGCTAGAAAAATGATAATAAAATTGATGTAGAAGAACAAAAGGTAGTAAATATCAGTGAAATTAATGAAAAGAAATTCAAGGGAAAGTGGTTTAACTAGAACAGTCAAACTGGATAATAATGATTATTTGTACAATTATTTAAATAAAATATTAGGAAGATTTAAAAGAGTAATTTAAAAGAGTAAATTAAAAGAGTTATAATGTTGTATGCTATAATGTTATAATAATGATAATGTATAATAAAATAGTCATCATCAAAATCCAATGTTTACCATCATTGATTCTTCTAAAAGTGACTTACAAAATCATTCACCTTAAGGATCTTTGAATGTTCTATAGTAGAAAGTTTATTTATATAGAAAGTTTATTTGGGGACTTCTCTCAATTCCTTCTTCATAAGCAGCATTTAGCTTCTTTTTTTTTTTACTTTGTAGGTTCAAAATTTCCTATTGAATTTTTTTTCTAAAATTTCCCACAGGCAGCTGTTTTAAATAGGAGGTAGCTGATGATGTCAAGGTATGTTCACATCTTGTTCAATGACTATATAATTCAGGACATCAGGCTATCTATATCTGTAGTAAAAAAACAAAACAAAAAAAGAGCTCTTTACCAGTCTGGATGGCTCTCTTAGCAACAATATCTATCCTGTGATCACCGTTAACCATCATAACTTCTGCCTAGCAGTTGGAATTTACTAAATGATTTGAAAAATGAATTTTGTTACCCTTGTGGGTAAACTTGTTGGTTGCATCCACCACAAATTCATTATCCAATTTGAAGAGAAAGCTGCACGTGCACTCATCTTAAACCTTTCCTCTTCTGCCTGCCTCATCCTGAGAAATAATCTCACCAAGTATTTAGAGATAAATTCCTTTTATGCACAGTTTCTTTGATGAAAATTCCCCAACCTGCCACATCAGATGGTGCCAGCAGTAAATGCTTTTTAGATCATCTCTGAATGCTGCAATTCTTGCAAGACACATTTTTACTATCCCAGTGATCAGCAGCCCCACGAGTCAGATCAGAAGTCTGCATTACTCTCAGATAGCCAGATAACAGGGGCACTGTATACTGTTGCATTGTGCTTTACAACAGCACCCATGGAAGCAGTTTTAACCCTTTTTCAGTTGTATCTTTCTGCAATGTGCAACCCACAACCAGTGTTTCCTTTTTTCTTCCTTGGAGGCCTATCAATATCCTCATCAGGAACTGCAGCTATAATACTTGATACTTTCACTCTAAAGTCATAGACCTGTCCACATGTTTTGGTCCCAATCAACCTAGCAATGGCACAAAAATATCATAGAAAGTGCCAATAAGAACTTTGAACATTGAGGCTTCAGCATCACTCCATTCCATGTTCTCAGGAGGTTCAATATTTGACTTCACTTTTATTGGTGTTTGATACACGGAGTTAGAAGAACTAGAAGTTTCATCTTTCTTTTCTTCTCCTTTTTTATCATTATTCTCTCCACCTGTTTCAGTTACAGCTTCCCTATCACTCTCTGTATCCTTTGATTGCAGCACACTAATGGTTTACTGCTGTTATTTGGAAGCCTTCCCCTTCAGCAACTTTCTGGGTGCTTTGGCAGAGTCTTGATCCATTCACCAGTGAGAGCAACTACAAATTCCTTTGCCCCTTCCAAATGCTCGTAACAGTTTGGTCCATAAGTTTTCTTAACTTGTGCTGTTTCTGTGTTCTTCCACTTATAAGTGTTGGGTGTTGCAAGGAATGCATGTAAGAAGCACTCATATTTAAAGCAACACCTGCAGAAGAGTGGATGAAATGAGTGCAGGCTTTGCTCCCTCTGAATAGACTTAGAATTTGATCCATCTATATTTGGTGCATAATTAAGAGGAAAGGCTCCTGGAAGTTGCTGTTCTGTTAGTTCTTTATACTTCTTCTTTAGTTCTTCTGCTGTTCCCTTATCAGGAAACATTGAGGAAATGGCTTCAAAAATCTTGTCAGAAGGAAATTTCCAAGGAAATTTCCAAGGTGGGTGACTTTCTTTATCATCTCTGTTAACCTCTAAATCTTTCTGTTTTTCATCTATCTTATCAGGATAATCCCTATCATCATCATCATCATCATCATCATCACCACCACCACCACCATCATCATCATCATCATCATCATCATCATCATCATCATCTTCATCATCATTGTACTGACCAGGAGCATTCACCAACTCCACAAATATCTCATTTATAAATCTGCATTCTCTATCTTCATGTACTTTTCCAAAATAATTTATTTTTATCAATTCTTCAATGAAAGTTCCATCCTGATCAGAATCTCCCATATAAGGAATGTTATGTAAAACTGTCTCATCACGCACCATAAATTTCTGCTGTGCAGGAGAACAAGGATACATTATAGGTACTGAAGCACCAACACTCACTCAGAGTTAAAATTAGAATGACTTGTTTGGGAAAATTCAAATCACTGATCACAGAACAAGAAGCCATAACATGTACAGGCTGTATCCTTTTTTGTTTCCATTCTTGGATCAAGATTTCTGTCCTTTTTAAAATCTTCTCCTAATTAGAATTAAACATACTCTTTGCTTTATCAGCTCATCTGAACAAGTCATTCCCTTCTGGATATAGGTCTTGGCTTCCTTATCTCTGAAGAGGAATCTGAAGACTCTGACTCCAGTCCCAGCTCGGTTACTGACTTGCTGTGGAACCCTGGCAGTCACTTCACCTCTCTGGTCCCCTACTTTCTCATCTTCTTTCTCTCTCCCCATCCAGTGCCACTCCCCACCCTTTGCTCTCATGCACCATCACCACCTCTGCTGCTTTCTCCTTTAACTACTTATATGAATACTTGTTACCTTTGGAACATTAAATGTCTCAGTTCAGCATAGGAAATGTTTAACTCTATCTCATCAGCAATATTTTAACACTTCTTTTTCCTGTAGGTATCTACTTCTGTTTCATATTGACACAAACCTTGTATCTTTTAAAAGTGATCTTTGGGCAAAGATGGCAGAACAAAGACAATAAATCACCTGAAATCTTCACCAGTCCCCTCCAAAAACCTTTAAAAAAGGAGTTTAAAAAATTAGAGAGTGACAGAATGCACAAAAAGACAGAGTAGAAGAAATTTTCTGTCCAAGTAAGTTGGAAGGTAGGCACGTACATGTAACATCACACACCAGCAGATTCCGAAAAAAAAATACTACTGTCAACAGCTTTCAAGGTTTGGATTACACAGCAATAGTGAACACTCTTTTTCATTTCAAATCAATCAACTTTCAATTAATTCACAATACAATAATCAGTCTTCTACTCATGGGCAAATGAATAATCATTCAATCAATTCATAATACAATAATCAGTCTTCCACTCATGGGGCAAACATAAATCAATATTCGGCTCACGGGGCAACCATACATCAACTCAATCACTAAACACAATCATTAGAAAACCATACAAATACTCCACCCCTTGGTGTCCAGCAATTCTCAGTTTCATCTAAGGGGAGACCTTTTCTTCATCTTGACTCCGGGTGAACTCTTTGATTCTCTGGATCCCCTTCCATGTTTCCAGCTCCCTCCTGAATCCACAAAACAGTCACCTGGATTCAGAAGCAGACAGCTGCCAGGTTCTCGTCCAATCCTCAGAGGTAGACAGCTCCCAGGTCCTTGTCCAGTCCTCAGGGCAATTCCTGGCACACACTGGAGTTCACAGGTTCCAGCACATCTCAAACACTTCACAAATTCTCTTGCCTGGAACTCAATGATCTGCCAGGTCATGAACAAACAAAATCTTATCCTGGTCATGCTTCTTCAGTCCTCTAGCAGTTAAGCTGGCCCTAGGACCCATAAGGAATATCGGCCTTCAGTAAACATTTCAGGTTTCAGTAAGCTTCCAGATGCTGGGAGGGAAACTCTCTGTCTCTGTCTGTCTCTCTGTCTGTCTCTGTCTGTCTCTCTGTCTCTGTCTCTCTGTCTCTCTCTGTATCTCTGTCTCTGTGTCTCTCTGTGTCTCTCTGTGTCTCTCTGTGTCTCTCTGTCTCTCTCTCTGTCTCTCTCTCTCTCTCTCTCTCTCTCTCTCTCTCTCTCTCTCTCTCTCTTCAGCCCAGCAGCTCAGCTCCAGATGCTGAGACAGTCTTGCTTCCTCCACAGGAAAACTCTAATTCTGTCCCTCTGGCTCTAAAATTCTTCTTATATACAAACTGGCCTCCTGTCTCAGCCAGTTCTCTTCTTCCACCAACAGTGTAGTTCATGCCTTCTCAACAGTGGACTCGGCTCATACCTTCCAGATAGGGCTCACACCTTTCATACAGAGCTCATACCTTCCATACTTAGCCCTAAGTCTGCTAAACTGTTTGCTGTTACAGTACACCAGAGTGAGAAAGGAGCACAGTCTAGCATAACGCAGATAGGGTCCAAGAAAAAAACAAGAATAGGATTTGTTACACTGAATCAGGAATAGTAGTGGTGGTTACCAGACTTCTCAGTCCACAGACACCAAAGACAATGTATGAGGTCAACAGGAACATCTATCACATCTTAGGGAGAGTGGAATTCAGTCCAGTGAAGATGGTACCAACACAGTCCTGGGCCAAAGAGACCAGTAACACATCTTGTGTATGATTGAATCAGCTATAGCAGTGAACAAAACAACAGCAGTTTCTGCTTCTAGAGCTTTTGGCCCAAAGACATTTTTTCTGGTAGGGGGGGGCATGGTCAAACAACTGGTAATAATGAGATTACAGGGGTTTTTATGCTAGCCCTGGGTCATTACTCTTGTTCTGTCCATACTCGATCCTTGGTTGCAGATCATGGTGGCAGTTACAGAGGAAAGAGTAGTAACATAGCAGAGCTTAGGGAGACAGTGGAAGGGAGACCCTTCTCAAAATTCCAGGAAAATAAAAAGTGCTTATGGTCACTCACAGACCAGATCACAAGCCAAAAGAGGAAAAAAACCCCACCTCTTTACATCATACAATATTGAAAGTACTGAAAAGTTACAGGACCCTTTATATATCTATGAAAACAGTTGAAAAATCACCCTGAATCCTGGGGCAGTGAACTCTTCACCATAGAAGAGGAGCCCTACTTTAAAACAATAACACCTTAAAAAACCAACTGGGGCATATGGTAAAAGATGTCCAAAAATCATTGAGGAGAACGACATAAAAATTCCAATTCCTCAAAAGGAAAATAAAATAGAATGAAAGAAAAAGAAGCTAATGATTCTGTAAGAAATCAAGAAACAATAAAACAAAATGAAAAGAATGAAAAAATAGAAGATGATGTGAAATATCTTGTGGGAAAAACAACTGACCTGGAAAATACATACTGAAGAGTTAATTTTAAAACTATTGAACTTCTAAAGAATCCTGATAGAAGAAAAGGAGCCTAGACATCATCTTTTAAGAAATTATCAAGGAAACTTGCTTCAATATTCTAGAATCAGGAGTTAAAGTAGAAATTGAAAGAATGCACCAAGTAGCTCCTGAAAGGGTTTCCAAAATGAAAATTCACCGGAATACTATAGCCAAATTCCAGAGTTCCAAGGTCAAGGTGAAAATATTGTAAGCCACCAGAAAGAAAAATTTAAGTACCATAGAGCCACAGTGAAAATAACACGAATTTAGCAGCTTCATATTAAAAGATACGAGTACTTGGAATGTGATATTTTGGAGGGCAAAGGAGCTAGACTTAAAACCACGAATCACCTATGCAGCAAAACTGAGTGTGATCCTTTGGGAGGAAAATAAATGAGTATTCAATGAGATGAAGGACTTCCAAGCATACTTGATGAAAAAACACAGAGCTTAATATAACATTTTACTTTAAAATACAAGACTCAAGAGAAGCATAAAGAAATAAACAGGAAAAGGGAATCATAAAGGACATAAGTTGATAATATTCTTATTTGAATATGGGAAGATGATATTTGTAACCTTTATCTTTATTAGTGTAATTAGAAGGAACATATACAGACAGAGGACATGGGTGTGAATTGAAGATGATGGGACAATATCTAAGAAATAAACTAAGGGGTGAGACAGGAATATACTGGGAGAAAGAGTAAGAGAGAGGTAGAAAGTTGTTTTGTTTTGTTTTGTTTTTATAGTGGAGCAGAGTGGGGGGAGTTGATAGGGTAGTGAGTGAACCTGTCTCTCATCAGAATTACCTCAATAAAGGTATAATATCCATACTCAATTGTGTATAGAAATATTTCTCACCCTACAGGAAAGTAGGAGAGAAAGAGGATAACTGAGGAGGAATGCTAGAAAGTTGGGCAGATTTGGGTAGGTCGTAATCAGAAGCAAAACACTTTTGAGGAAGGATGGGGTAAAAGTAGAGAAAGAATAGAAGAAACAGTGTAGGGGAGAAATTGAATGGAGGGAAATAGAGTTAACAGTAGTTACTGCAAAAAATGAAGCAGGTTTCTCTGATAAAGGTCTCATTTCTCAAACATAGAGAATTGAAACAATTTTATAAAAATGAGAACCATTCCCAAACTAATATATGATTAAAGATATGATCAGTTTTGAGATGAAGCTAACAAAATTATCAACAGCAATATGAAAACAATACTCTAACCCTATTGATTTGATAAATGTGAATTAAAACAATTCTAAGCTACTACCTACTACCTATTAGATTGCTTAATGGAACAGAAAAAGTAAATGATAAATATGGGAGGGGATGTGGGAAAAAAGGACACATTCATATACTATTGGTGGAGTTGTGAACTGATTCAACCATTCTTAAAAGCAAATTGAAACTATGCCCAAGGGCATTAAAATCATGCATTTCCTTTTATCTCTTAATACCTGTGCTAGTTCTATATCCCAAGAGATTTTAAAAAGCCAACAGCTGTATACATACAAAAATATATTTGTAGCAGTTCCTTTCTTGGGATAGGAGTGTATTTGCAAAGAATGAAAAACTGAGGGATGTTGATCCTTTGGGGAATGACTGAAGAAACTGTGATGTGATTATAGTAGAATACTATTTTAATATAGAAAATTATGAGCAGCATGCTCTCAGGAAAGCCTTGAAAGACTTCCCTGTTCCTGAATGTAAATCAATTATTCAGTATACTGAACCTATTAGATGTTCTCATGAAGGCTTTAAATTCCTTGAATCCTCCTATTACTAATAGTCAGTTGCTGCTCTTTTGGCATTTTTGGTGCACTAACAAATATAACACTCTCCAATTCTTGATGTAGTTGATCTATTTTTGCCAACCCATAAGCCACAATAAAAAAATAAAGTAGTATTAATGACCTTTGGTTTATCATTCTTTTTGTATTTCATTGAAATGTTTCATTTACACCAGCTTTATTTCCAAATACACCATTCTCTACTTTTTTTTTTACCTAAACATACCTAAAATTGAAAAAATATAACACAATGAATTCAGATAAGCCAACAAATATGAAACATGTTTTGACAGGATTGACAATACTGCACATTCATATTCCTCTAACTCTACAAAAATGGGAGATACATGTGCATTATCTCAGTCCCTTTTTAAAAGGTCAAGCTTTGCCATCATAATTAAGCTGTTTTCAGCTGCATTTTGTAGCAATTATTCTTTGCAATAGCATTGGTATAGACATATATTCTGTTTTCCTAGTTCTATATATTCACTTTATAGGCATATCCTTCTATACTTCCCTAAATTTTCATATCTATTGTTTGTCATGACATAGAAACATTCCATTATATTCATGAACCATATATTCTCTTTATGTATATTCCAACAGATGGGAATGTATATTTTTTCTAGTTTTTGGCTATCATAAAAAATGGTGTTTGTAATATGTTTGTGTATATTGGAAACATTATTTATGCCACATATTTTTGTCTTTTTTGTTTTGTTTTGTTTTTTTGGAGGGCAGTTGGGGTTAAGTGACTTGCCCAAGGTCACACGGCTAGTTTTTTGTGTTAAGTGTCTGAGGCCGGATTTTAACTCAGGTACTCCTGACTCCAGGGCCAGTGCTCTATTCACTGTACCACCTAGCTGCCCCCACACATATTTTTGTCTTGATCTCTTTGTGGTACATTCTAAGTAATGAAATTTCTGGATCAAAATCATGGATGTGTTAATAACTGTTTCTGTATAATATCAAAATGATTTTCAAAATACTTGGAGCAATTCATGGATCTTCTAACAGTGTGTTTAAAGTAAATATAAATTAAAGTTTAAATTCTCTAATATTTTATGTGATCTTGAGTTGCCATTTAATTTCCTAGAATGAACGCTCATGTATTAATTGGAGAAGGGGTGTGAAAACAATCACCGGTAGATTCCTTAGAGAATGCTACTGTGAACAGCCTTTAAGATTGGAATTACACAGTATTAGTGTACACTCTGTTTATTCCATTACAAAATCAGATTCAGTACA
>CM053594.1:238002089-238017476 GCA_028646575.1 Pseudocheirus occidentalis | reverse complement strand
AAGCTTACAGGTCCTCATCCAGTCCTCAGGGATGAACAGCTCCCAGGTTCTTGTCCAGTCCTCAGGGCAATCCCCGGTACACACTGAAGTTCACCAGATTCAGCACACCTCAAACCCTTCAGGACTCCTCTTGCCTGGAACTCAAGGATCAGCCAGGCTACCAACAAACAAAGTCCCATCCTGTTCATGTCTTCAGTCAGCCACTGAGGAGCCAAATCCAAAATCTGTCTGTCTCTATAAAAACTTCTCTTGATTATAAACACTGGTCTTCTCCCAAGTCAACAGGGGAGTGTCTCAGCCAATCCACATCAACAAGGGAATTCACACCTTCCAGAAAAGGCTCATAGCTTCCATACAAGGCTCAAACCTTCCATACTTAGCCCTCAATATCCAACAAATTGATTACTATTACAAGGGGGAGTAAATTAAATGTCCTCTGTTGTCCTTTTCAGCAATAGAGCTCAGTATATTGAATATTTGAGCTGGGAAAATTTTAATAGAAATAATGATGATGATGATGATGATGATGATGATGATGATGATGATGATGATGATGATGGTGATAATGATAATTGAGTAGTTGAATGTCATGGTCATTAAAAAGAAAGAGTTTAGACATTATATCTCATCAATATCAAAAGAAAATAGCCAGAATCGTAGAGCCAAATGAATTAGAAAGAAAGAATCCACTAGGCCTCTACTAAAAGAAACACCAAAATGAATACTTCTAGGAACATAATTGCTGTAATCCAGAATTGTCAGGTAAAAGGAAAAAAAATGCTCTAAGCAACCAGAAATAACTGATGTACTGAAGACATGCACATGATTTACAAGCCACGATGATAAAAGGACAAGAGAATTTGGAATAAAATATTTCCAAATGCAAAATATATGGGTTTATGGACAATAATAAATTACTAATAATTATACCCTATATAATACTAAAGAGTGGAAAAAGTGGATCTTTGATGAAATAAAACACTTGTAAGCATTCATGATGGAAATACCAAAGCTCAAGATAGAAGTTAAGAGAAAAATAAAATGCAAACCTGAATGTATAAACACAAGGGACTAAACAAAGATAAACAGCTTATATTCAAATATGGAAAGATAATAAGTCCATCCTTTCTAAAACCTATCACCATTAGGAAGAATAGACAGAATCAAGTTGTACAAGGCATAGAAATGTTTATGATAATTTTATTATCTTCAGTGATACATTATGACAAGGATGGAAATGAAGGGGAATAGAAATACACTAGATAGGGGGACAGGAAGAGAAAGGAATGTTACAGGAAATCATCTCAAATAATCAGGATAGACAAGTAGAAATCTATACAAACAGGAAAAAGTGGTTGGGGGAGGACTTTATACTTGAACCTCACACTCATCTTAACTGGTTACAGGAATGAAGAGTACATATGCACAGATTTGAGTCCAAAAATAAATTTCACTCAATATGAAATTTAGAAAGAATGGGAAGGAGGCAAGTAGAATTATAGTGAATGCATATTATTGGAGGCAATAGTCTGAAGTAAAAAAAAAGGAAAGGAAAAGAAAAGAAAACAAAATCCTTATGATGTACAGAGAGATTTATAGCTTTTTTGACATAGTCAAGAATGGGAATCTAAAAAGTTGTCCATAATGTAATGAATTTATAAATAAGTTATAGTGTAAAATGTGATGGGATATTTGTTGTAAGAAATTATATGAAGAGGGAAGCAGAGTCAAGATGGCATCATAGTAGCAGGAAATTTCTGTGGTTCTCCCATAACCACCTCAAATATCTATAAAATATGACTAAACAAATTTTAGAGCTATAAAACCAACAAAGCAACAGAGAGAAACAAATCTCCACCTGAAGGTAGCCAAGCAGGTAGACAGGAAGGATCCATTACAGCATGCTGGAAGCAGAGCCCATCCCCCTGTGAGCCCACAGTTTTAGCTGTAGTATGGCTCAGACCAGCTATGGCTGGAGGATTCAGGAGAGTGGATCACCAGAAGCTGTGGCAGTTTCGAGAATTATCTATTCTTAAAGGCAAAAGACAAAATAAAAGGTCAGTGGAACTCTCCTGGATCTGGGCAGGGAAAGGGGGGAAGGACTGTGGTCCAGGCTCTGCTCCCAGAGTGAGAAGTGGCTGAAGCAGGAGTCCTGCAGCACACTCCATATGGCTGCTTCAGAGCTCCTGGCATGCAGATCATGGCGGGGCTGGAGAGGAAAGCAAACATTTAGAGGCTAATGGCTCTTGCCTTATCCTGCCTGGATCAGGATCATGGTCTTGGGTGGTGGTCCTGAGGTGTATGATCAGTAAGCCAAAGTTGGTGGGGAAGGTAGAAATGGCACCCTCCTAGTATCTCCCGCATCTATGAGAACCCCAGCAATTTTGGGCAAAGCTCCTTCTTCTGGAAGCAGAGTTCTCCAGTGGCAAAGGGCTCAAAAGTCAAGTAATTGACTGTCAATATGATCAAGCAAAGGAAGCAAAGTGAGCATAGCCATGCAAATTTGGATTCCTTTTGGGGGGACAAAAGGGATCAAAACATGGAAATGGAAGAAGATGATGATGTCAGAATTCCTGCAACAAAAGATTCCATGAAAAATATAAACTGGTTAGAGGCCATGCAGTAGTTCAAAAATGGTTTTTAAAATCAAGTAAGAAAAGTGGAGGAAAAATTTGGAAGAGAAATGAGAATGATAGAAGAAAATCAAGAAAAGAGTCAACAATTTGACTGAAGAAAATAACACATTAAAAAACAGACTAACTCAAATGGTAAAAGTGTCCCAAATAGCCAATGAGGCAAAGAATGCCTTAAAAAGACAAATTGGCAATATGGAAAAAGAATTTCAAAAACTCACTGAAGAGAGCAATTCCTAGAAAATTATATTGGGTCAAATGAAAGCTAATGACTTTATGAGAAATCAAGATACTATTAAACATATACAAGCAAATGAAAAAATAGTAGGCAGTGTGAAATATCTCATTGGAAAAACCAGAGACCTGGAAAATAGTTCCAGGAGAGATAATTTAAAAATCACTGGACTACTTGACAGCCAGGATAACAAAAAGAACCAAGAAGGCATCCTTCAAGAAATTATCAAGGAAAATTACCCTGATATTTTAGAATCAGAGGGCAAAATAGAAATTGAAAGAATTCACTTATCACCTCTTTGTTATTATTGACTTGTTTGTTTACTTTTAGTTTAGAAGATTCAGTTCCAGAATCACTTGAGTTTCAGATTTTTCTCCCCTTTCTCCTCTCCCCCCACCCCCACCATGGTGGCATACAATCATGTATAGGATATGTAAACTCTTTCACATTGTACAATACTCTGGTTACATAGGTGTTTTAGCCAATGGAGTGAACAATGAGAAAAGAGAACAAAAACTGAACATAGAAAAGAATGATAGCATGCATTGCTTCAGTCTCCATTTAAATTCTGGTCTTTCTAGATATTTCTCTGAATGTAGACATGTCATTACATCCTGAGACTTGTAGAGTTGTCTTTTAACTATGCGTTGCTGAGAAGAGCCAAGTTTTTCAAAGTTGGTTTTCACACATATGATGTGTCTGCGACAGTGTACAAAGTTTTCCTGCTTCTGCTCTTCTCACTTAGCATCAATTCATATAAGCCTCTCCAGGTAAGCATGAAGTCCATCTCCTTCCCATTTCTTATAGCACAATAGTATTCTATCACATTCATATACCATAACTTGTTCAGCCATTCCACAATTGATAGGCAGCCCCTAAGTTGCCACCACAAAGAGAGCTTCAATAAATATTTTTGTACAAATGGGACCTTTTCCCACTTCTATGATCTCTTTGGAATACAACCCCAAAAGTGGTATTACTGGGTCAAAGGGTATACAATTATTCATAGCCCTGTGGGCATAGTTACAGATTGCCCTCCAGAATGGTTGTATCAGTTCACTGCTCCACCAACAATGCATTAGAATTCCAATTTTTCCACATCCTCTCCAGTACTTGTCATCTTCCCATTTTGTCATCTTCGACAATTTGTCTGCTGAAATGTGATACTTCAAAGTTGTTTTGATTTCCATTTCTTGAATCAACAGTGAATAGGGCATTTTTCCATATTCTTAAAGATATCTTTAATTTCTACTTCTGTAAATTGCCTGTTCATATTCGTTATGTGGGTTTATTTTATATCCTGCAACTTTGCTAAATTTATTTGTTGTCTCAAGAAGTTTTTTACTTGATTCTCTCGGACTCTCCAAGTGTATCATCATGCCATCTGTGAAGAGTGATAGGTTAGTCTCTTCTTTGCCTAATTTTATTCATTTGATTTCTTTTTCTTCTCTAATTGCTACTCCTAACATTTCTAGTACTAGATTGAATAAGAGGGGTGATAGTGGACATCCTTGTTTCACCTCTGATCTCATTGGAAATGCTTCTAATTTATCCCCATTGTATATAATACTTGATGATGGTTTTAAGTACATGCTACCTATTATTCTAAGGAAAACTCCATTTATTCCTATTCTTTCTTGTCTTTTTAATAGGAATGGATGTTGTATTTTGTCAAAGGCTTTTTCTACATCTATGGAAAAAAATCATATGTTTTCTGCTAGTTATATTGTTGATATGATCAATGATACTGATGGGTTTCCTAATACTGAACCATGCTTGCATTCCTGAAATAAATCCAACCTGGTCAAAATGTATTATTCTAGTTATAAGTTGCTGTGGTCTTTTTGCTAATATTTTATTTAAGATTTTTGCATCTATATTCATGAGTGAGACTTGTCTATAATTTTCTTTCTCCCTTTTGTCTCTCCCTGATTTAGGTATCAGTACAATATTTGTGTCATAGAAAGAATTAGGAAGGATTCCTTCCTCACTAATTTTCCCAAATAGTTTGTAGAGTATCGCAATTGATTGATCTTTAAATTTTTGATAGAATTCACTAGTAAATCCATCTGATCTGGCCCTGGAAATTTTTTCCTAGGTAGTTCTTTGGTACCTTGTTCAATTTCTTTTTCTGAGAAGGGGTTGTTTAAGTAATTTACTTCCTTTTCAGTTAGTTTGAGCAAATTGTGTTTTTGTAGATATTTATCCATTTCAATAAGGTTGTCAAATTTATGCGCATACAGTTGGGCAAAATAATTCCTAATTATTTTTTTTTATTTCATCTTCATTGGAGGTACCTTCACCCTTTTCTTTTTTGAGAGTCAGAATTTGGTTTTCTTCTTTTTTATCATATTTTCTAGAGATCTATCAATTTATTAGTTTTCTTCATAAAACCAACTCTTAGTTTTATTTATAAGTTCAATAGTTTTCTTACTGTCAATGTTATTAATTTCTCCTTTGGTTTTCACTACTCTTAATTTAGTTTTTAATTGGGGATTTTCAATTTGTTCTTTTTCTAGCTTTTCAGTTGCATGCCCAATTAATTGACCTCCATTTTCTCTACTTTTTTCAAGTATGCATTCAGGGATATAAAACTTTCCGTAAGTACTGCCTTTGCTGCATCCCACATGTTTTGGTCTGATGTCACATTATTGCCATTCTCCTGAATGAAGTAACTGATTGTTTCTATAATTTCTTGTTTAACCCACTCATTCTTTAGGATTGAATTATTTAGTTTCCAATTAATTTTTTGCCTACCTTTCCATGGCCCTTTATTATATATAATTTTTATTGCATCATGGCCTGGGAATGATGCATTTAATATTTCTGCCTTTCTGCTCTGAATTGTGAAGTGTTTATGCCCTAGTACATTTAAAATTTTAATAGCAAATATTCCAAGAAATATTATTATTTTCATAATAATTATTATTTACATGCAACTGGGAAATAAGATATACAGGCACTGGGGTATGGAGATCCATCTTGCCCTACCAAAATTTTAGAGGGGAGATGGGGGTGGATACAGAACAGAGAAGATTTGAGGAACTGATATTCAATGAGATTTCTGTTTTGAGGTAGTAAGTAGGTGAAAGATGGGGAGAAAATTTGTAACTCAAAATCTTTTGAAAATGAATAATGTAAACCAAAAATAAAGACAAAAGTTAATGTTTTAAAACAAAGAAATGATGTAAGACATGGCTTTAGAGAAACATTGGAGGAATTGTAAATGGAACAAAATCAGAAAAAAATACAATAACTATACAGCAAAAACAAACAACTTTGAAAGAATAGGGAACTCTAACATAATGATAATCTTTATTATTCCATAGGGGCAACTATGAAATATTTTACTAATGGGGGAGGAAGGGCTCAGGTATCAGAATGAGGCAATTTACTTTTGGACATGACCAAGGATAAAAAAGTTGTTAGATTGAGAATACATATTTGTAATGGGCTTTGCTTTACTTTAGTTCTCATTTGATGGTTAAATGGCATTTTGGGTAGACCAATACCCTGAAATTAGGGTAAGTCTAAAATCACATCCAGCACCAGAAAACTAATATCTTGGTTATTCTGGGCAAATATTTTTCACCTCTGTTCTAAACTTTTTTGCATTTTTGTTCCATTTTATTTCCCTTGGTGATCCCATCAATAAGCAGGATTCAATTATCATACTAATGAAAATAGATCTTCATCTCTAGCCATGTTATTTCTCCAGCTTTCCAGTCCTGCATCAGTAACTGAGTTTTGTACATTTTCAACTACACATCTCTAAAGTAGATGGAATGTGAACATCTTCCATGCCTTCTTGTATTGGCAAGTAAGCAGGAACTTAGCACCTCGTTTCAAGTTAAAATCTTGTTTAAGCTACTTAATTAATGCAGAAGTAGTTCACACCTTGGAGGAAGTAACAGGCAGGGACTAACCAGGGAGGATAAATAATGTATATAAAGAAAATCCTTTGCTGGGAAAGTCAGGTTGTCTCTGTGAGCATATGGAATCTGGAGCTTCTGTTGAGACCTTTCTTGTGGGAACTTCTGCTGAGATTTTTCTTTTGGGAATTTCTGCTGAGAACTTCCAAGAACAAGGCTAAGTTACTGTGAGTGAGAGAGGAGGATCCCTGCTTGAGGGGGCCTGTTCTGTTTTGAAGGCTTGGGAATGTGGGTATTCACTGAATTAACTATGTGTACCAACTTCATGGCTATTGTAATGTTTTTGGCTTTCTGGTTCTGGGACTCAGTTTTCTGGTATTTGAATAAAGGTTTTGGTTCAGTACTCCATGTAGATAATCTGTTACATTTTGTGATTCACAACTATACCAGCATATTTATCATTCACATGGGTGTTGGGAATATTGCATTATTGTTGCAACATCCCATAAAGTGTTAAAACACATGTCCAAAATATAGCTCATTATATGTGTTCCCTCAAATCTTCACCTCTTATGAACTTCCCTGTTTCTATGGAGAGTTTCACCATTTTCTCACTTCCCAAGGCTTTAAACTTTGATGTTATCCATCTCGCCTAATTTTCACTCCCCTTATATGTCCAATTTTTTGTCAAATTTTAATATTTCTATATTTACTTTCTTTCAGAATTCTTATGTTCTTTCAGACATGTATTCTACTATTTAACACTGAAATGGTTCTAGGCTGGATTTTAATATTCCTCTTCAGAACTATCTCAATAATCTTCTCATTTTTCTGCCTCTAGTCTTCCATCATTCCAATCCACCCCCAATTTATCTATAAGGAGATTTATCCAAGTTGTAAAAAACACATGTGTGCACTCACACACAACTGCACACACATACAAACATGCACGCACACAGTACCTTTAAAGAACTCAATATCCTTCATTCCTTTTTGGATTTTTAAAGTATTATTTTTGACCTCTAAAGCTCTTTCTTTTCTTTCCAGTCTTCTTAAATTCTATCTTCTACATACACTGTTTAGTTCAGTTATACTCCTTTGCATGTTTGAAGATGTTCAAACATTATACCCTATCTCCCATATCAATACCTTTACAATGGTTATTTCTGATGCCTAGAATGTTTATGTCCTCATGTCTTTCTCTTAATTTCCTTGCCTTTCTTTACAATCAGCTCAAATCCCACTATTTTGCAATAAGTATTTTTTCCCTAGTTGCCCCAGATTCAAATGTTTCTCCTCCTCAATTATCTTCCATTTACTCTGTGCATATACTGGTAATTAATCATTGACATTTTGCCTTCACTGTTAGAATGCCATCTCCGGAAGTGTACAGAACTTAGTACAATGTATAAAACATAATAATTAGTTAACAGATGTGTTTTTATTGACTGATTTTATGTTTCACATACTTATCAAAAATTAGAAACTCCACATATCTTGGAGGAGGGACAGCAAGAGAAAGAAAGATGTTACTTCCTCACCAATCCATGACAGGTACTTAAGTTTCTGGCATTGCAATCTACCCCAGTCTATTGCTTACATGACATAACATATTTTTCTTCCATTTTTGTCAAATCTCCTTGCCCTTCTTGAACACATAATCAATGATTACATTTGGTTAATTTTACTTAATATGTAAGTCATACTTGCCTTTTTGTTCACTCATATTACCACTCTTAGGCATTCATTATTCATTGAATTTATTGGACTCCCTGCATCTAAGGATCTTTTATTCCTAATATTTCTTTTACTGAACAACCACAATTATGAGTCAAATGCATATCTTATCACATTATTACCCTGCTAAAAATATCCTAAGTGACTACTCATTATTACCCTCAGGATAAAATAAAATTACATTAGCCCAACTTTTAAGGCCCTTTGCATTTCAGGTCTAAAATATTTTTCTAGGTTCATTTCACATTCATCATCATAACACAGTCTATATTCCAAAAGCCTTGATAATTCCACAAATATTGCCCCATCTTGAGAAATCTAGATGGTGGTTCCAGTAGATATAGCAATAAAACTGGACTGAGAAAGAACTGAGCAAAAAATTGCTCTCAGATACTCACCAGTTGTCTGACCATGGACAACTCAATTAATCTCTGTCTGCCTCAGTGTCAGCAAAAGGAGAAAGAGGAGGAGGAGGTAAAAAAAAACAAAAAAGAAAAATTACAATTCTAATTTTAATTATACTGTTGTATGACACAATGTAAACTTTGTTATATTTGGATTCCACAGGTTTGGATTAAAAAAATACTTCCATTACTTTCAGGGTCATAGATATAGAGATGGAAGCAATCACATAGTCAGTCAATGCAGAAGATGAGGAAACTAAGGCTCAAAACAATTAAGTGACTTGCCAAAGGTCATGCTGGTAGTTAATTGGAATGGAAACAATATATTTTGCCTCCTAAAGCTGAACTTTCCACAGTATAGTACCGTTTTCTTACTACCTATGTGAGTTTTTATGTGAACCATATAAGGTTTTCTGTTCCTCAAATCCTCAAGGTCTCTTGACTTTCAAAATACATATTTTAAGACTTAGTTTAGATTCTAAACTTCTTCAATGAATGCTTCCTTCCTTACAACTCTATCCACAGCTTCCTAACTCTCTTATATTTAACAGAGTTCTTTGGCTAGTTTTCCCACTTATCCCTGTAACAACTTACTTTATTTTATTCCTATCTATATGCCAATACCTACTTCCTTAAACAATGTATGTTTCCTGAAAGAAGATTTTTTAGTGTGTACTATTAAAAACAATATCTTTTTTATAGCTAGTGCTTTAGCAAATATTTATCCCATTGGTTGTAATTGTGAAAGTTAAAACTCAAATTTTGATAGCGGGAAGGAGAGTGAGAATAAAACTGGAAATTACTGAAAAGTATAATGGAAATAAGGTTTACTAGTTATCATGAAACAAAAATTATCACTGATTTTATGTCAAACTCATTGACATAACTGGAACTTTAATTTTTAATTAATTCATCAATTAATTAATATATTTAAATTTAAGTTCTCAAAAACAAACAGTATTAAAAGAGACCATGGCATTTTAGAACTCTAAGAGGTCACAGAAACCACCTAGACCTACATTATTTTTCTTTAGTGATGAGCACTCTGTGCTCCAGAGTGGTTATTCATCTGAGGGCACAGAGCATCTGAGAGTGTACATGGAGACATGTATTATTCCCATTACAACATGCTGGTTCTATTTTGCATTTCAATTTTTCCTGTAAGAAACTTGATCACCTAAAATAGTTTCTTAATAAAGGACATACACATAAAATCAATAAAAGGAAGGAAAAAGAGTCAAAGACGACTACAAAAGAGGACAAAACTTCTTTTTAATGTGATATTCTAGGAAGCCTATAAGTAATAAATTGATGTCAGGTCACACTCCTCTATTCACTTGTTAATAAACACATAAATTTCTAAAAAGCAGAATAAATATCGCTCTTAGAATTCCTTCTATTTAGAATTTTAATTAAAATTATAATTCCTTCTAATTTTCATTATCCTGTGGGATATGAGTCTATCCCATACATTATATACATTGATGATTTAATCTTTCTAATATATTTATTAAACATGTACTCTGTTTTGAGTACAATAAAAGGGACACTGGTTATAAATAGAAAAAAAAAGAAAGAGGTCCTGATCTTAAAAATGTAGCAGTCTATTATGGCAATACCTATTCCCTCTTTCTGCTTTCCTAAACATCTATGCATGAACTGTACATAATTATTTCTAGTCTCTAAAAAGTATCCCCAAGGTTTTAAAATGAAAATTGGGTAGTGTAGCAATGTTATATAACACCTTTCTTTCCTTACTTCTTAGATATAATGAAGAAAATAGGGGCATTTGGTCAACAAGGAGTGAAGAGAAGATAACAGTTAAATGTTTCCTCTAATCCAAGTTGATTAAATGGAATACAGTAGTTCTGTTAAAGAACTGAAAAGCAAAATGCAACTCCTGCCTCTGCTTTCCCAAATGAAACCATTTCTGATGGGTGAAAATGGTAAAGTTAAGAAACATTTATTAGATGCTTATGATGTTCTTGAAAATTCACTAAATTGTGAGGATATAAATAAAAGCAGAAAAAATATGAGACCTAATCATGTAGTCAAACTGTTACAAGTATGTGTTTGTATGTTTATATATAATGTATGTTTCCATTTCCTATATGCATTTTACATTTATATATATACACATAATATGCACAGACATGTATTTATATGTTTTGAAAGAAAATTTAACTTTTAAAATTATCATTTATTTTTTGCTCCCTTCTCTGACCATCCCCAAACCCGTAGGGAGGTGGAGAAGGCAAAATGAAGGGGAAAAAATGAGCAAAAATGCATAATCAAGAAAGACCATTCCCCATAATGTCCATGTCCAAAATTGTGTGTCTCATTCTGCATATTTAATCTAGCACTTCTTTGTCAGGTGGTGGGAAACTTTCTTGATCATAGTGCTCTGGAATCATAAGTAGACACTGA
Organism: Pseudocheirus occidentalis; assembly: GCA_028646575.1. Classification (NCBI taxonomy): domain Eukaryota; kingdom Metazoa; phylum Chordata; class Mammalia; order Diprotodontia; family Pseudocheiridae; genus Pseudocheirus; species Pseudocheirus occidentalis. The sequence goes on along the minus strand of CM053594.1, from coordinate 238,006,168 downwards.
AGAGTTCTTGAGTAATTCTGATTTTGGATTGTTTATAGAATTTTATTGTTATATAAATTGTTCTCAACTTTGTTCATTTTACTCATAGATTCAAAGAGGCTTTATTAAATTACTCTGAAGTAGTCAATTTCATCATTTCTTACACCATCAAAGTATTTCATTACATTCACTTACAGTGATTCATTCAGGCATTATCCTATTTATGAGCACTACATTTCTAGTCTTTTGCACTACAAAAATACTGTTGTAAATATTTTATAAATATATGACATTTTTACATGATTTTTGGTTACAAAGCTAGAATTCTCATTGCTGGGTTAAAAGATATCAATAGTTTAGTACCTTTTTGTTCATATTTCCAAGTTGGCTTTCAGAATTGCTATATCATTTTATAGTTTTGCCAACAAAAAAACTGCCACTTTTTGTCAAGTTTTCCAACATTGTGAGTATGACAGAAATTTGCAGGTGTTTTATTTTAAGTGTTTCAATTAAGAGTGATTTGGGGGACATTTTTATATGACTATTGATAGTTTATCAACTTCCCTTAAGTACTGTCTCTTAATAGATTTTGACCATTTATGGCACAATTTTCTACACATGTAAATACATACATACATACATACACACCTACATGAATGCATGCGTACAAATATATGTTAGAGTTTGTACATATTATACACACATATATGTATATGTATGCATGTTGGGGGTATAGATAATGTATGCATGTATGTGCATAGGTATAATTAACTATCTAGATATAGAAATATATACACAGTCCAATGAAAAAATTATTAGACAAACATTTTCAAAGATTTTTCCACCAGTTAAATATATCCCTTCTAAAGTTAGCTTCATTAAATTTTTAAGCAAAAGTGAGACCTAAAGTTTTTGCCTGATCAAAATGGTCTCTTTTATTAGCTGAGATATTTGCTTTTCCTTGTTTAGTCATGAAATTATAGCTATTAGCATTTTCTTTTAATTTTGAGTCTATCATACTTGAAATACATGGCAAGCAAAGCAGGTAATATTGAGTTACAAAATAGATGAAGAAAATAAAAGATATGATTATTTCTCATCATGAAGAGCAATCTGGTTGCTAAATGCCAATACTAAGAATCTCTATTTTAACAGTGATAGGGTAGAGTGCCAAAAAGAGTCACTCTCCTTTTATTCAGCAACTAAGCACAAAGACTGAAATATAGTCAAAAATTTAAGCTCAGATATGCAAGAATTCTATTTTCCCTGCCAACATAACTCATGTTTACTTTATTTTTCTTTGTAAGAGCAGATGGTGCTAAAAATTGTGCTTGCCTAGCTGTTAAGAAGTGATGTTTTATCAACACAAAATATAAAACAGATGATGTTATACTTTATTAAAAGAGCATTTTAAGAAATGGAAATAAAGGAAAACATTTTGGTTTATTCCATAAGTATGCATACATTATTGTAGATGGAACTCACTACTTACTTATCCCCATCTGTAAAAATCTTGTGTTCCATGTAATGATAAAGGTTCTGATTGGATAATATTAGTTTGGAAAATTCACTTTCAGTGGCACAAATAAAAGCTACAAAAAGAAGGAAGGGTAAATTTATCTTCTATTAAATAGCATGCTGTGTGAAGACAAGAACTTTGTATACACAGTTTATAGATGAAAGAATTTGGTACCAGCCTTTACATATAATTCAATTCAATGTCACAATCATCAGTAAGCACCTTCAATGGGAGTACTATTGTGTATATAATGAGCAATAACTATTTATCATCTGCAATGAATAAAAATGCTAAGTTTTATTGTTATGGAAATATACTACAAAAATTTTGGTTTGTAATGATATCTTTCAATTGAGGGGGATGAGGACAATAATTCATTAAGCACCTACTGTGTAACACACTTGTTTTAAGTGCCTTACAATTATCATCTCATTTGATCTTTCAGATAACCTGTGAGGTAGGTGATGTTATGATACCTATTTGTTTTTTGTGGTTGAAGAAATTGAGACAGATAGTCATTAAATGGCTTGCTTAGGATAATATATTTCCTGCCTGTGGCCAGATTTTCATTCAGGTCTTCCTGAATCCAGATGCAGTGGTCTTTCCACTGGACTACTTACTTATTCTAGGAACCTACTTAACTAGTGGACTCTGAGTACTTTCTAGTTTTAAGTTTGGGAATTAGGAATAATGATCTCATCATGAACCTTCCTATCTGACTGTGATAGGTCACTTAGTGATACATATACAAGTGATATAATGAAATAGAAATATCTGGTAGGTAGGGTACATGAAATAAGCAGTTTGATGTGTAGAAACAAAACACAGCCCTAGACAGACATGAACCTGGTGCCACTCACACATGGACTTGATTAGAAAGTGATTATTAGGTAGTTTCCCTAAGATCCGGATAGAAAGCATGAAGCAGATTGAGATTTACATTATCTTCTATAATTAATTGCTATCCACTCTAAGAACCATTTAGTTAAACATTAGGAATTTATCTACTATTACAGTGTTTGGAATGAAGGTACATGTACTTTCTATTCACCCCTCAGCCTTACACTTGAGTCATTCCCATATTTAATCTGATAATCTTGAGCTGAGGGATGATATAGTTATACACACACACACACACACACACACACATATATATATATATATGCAGAGAGACATAGACATAGATATAGGTATAGATATATGCACACATATGTGTATGTATGTGTCTTTATGTATATATGTAAATATAAGTTAAATATTTATGTGGGGATCTGTATGTATATAAACATACACATATTTATACACTTACAAGGACTGTACATGTTTATATAAGTGCACAGATAACTATATATATACATATACATGTACATGTCTATTTTATATATATACATTCATCTGCAAGACTGAACAAATAAGTGATGAATTTATCATTTCTTAACAGCAAAGTCATAATAGTATCAAGATTAGTAATTAATTTCCAGATTTTAGTAATAAGAATGATTACAATGATATTATGTAGAATTATCACAAAGCTTCAGTATAAGTACAATTGACTTTACTTCTAGAAACAAAAAGCCCTTGTCCAGTTCACTCAAAATACAAATAAAATATCACAAGAATTCTCCACATATTCCTCTTCAGAATAAGTAAATGCCAATCACTCAGGAAATATTATTTTAGTCTTTTTCCTTTGTTCCTTTTAGCCCTCAGATGGAAAAATCACAAGAGATTCTTTTTGAACTGCCGGTGCTGGAGATTTTCATTGTTTTTATAAGTTTTCTTCATAAATGAATTGACATTTCTAACAAGAAATAAGTTTTTTTTCCAACTCCTTTCTGTCTGCTTTCTCCAAAGTCTCCTGATACATTCTAATAGATTAAATTTAACTTCACATATATTCCCTGATCCATAAAGAGAAGAATTTTATAAAATTATTTTTAAGAGGTAACTCCAAACTGACTTTTCCTCAGCAATCAATTGGGGTATTAAAAACACAACATTATCTGCAATACCTTTTGGAGATCCCAGTGAAGCAAATATTATATGCAAGATGAATGTCAACATATCAAAAATGAATCAATATATAAATTTAAAAGAGATTCATCTTCAAAGAGTTTTACTTTGCTATCATGATGCAAAAAATGTAGATTTGAGATCTGGAGGTAATGTCTGTTTTGGACTGATCAGTTTTTGTTTCCCTGGAAGACACATGTAGAAAATATTCAATAAACACTTAGCAATGCAATTTTTGGAGTTCAGGAAAGTTATTCAAACTAGATATGCAGATTTCAGAGTCATTTAAATAGAAAAATATATTAAGAACAAGTGAAATCACCAATCAATTAAAGTAGTATTAATGCACCAGACACTAGAAGTTGAGAAATGTTTCTTGTCCTTGAGGAGCTTGCATTATATCAGTGGAACAACATATACATAAATAATTTAATACAAAAGACATTCAAAAGAAATAAGGTAAAAATTTTTGGAGGAGGGCATCAGCCTCTTTATGGGGTGTGTGGTGGAGAGAGTATAGATTAGGAAAGGTTTAATACAAAAGACATCATTTGAAAAGAATTTTAAA